>JANITW010000003.1:37730943-37741722 GCA_027564335.1 Erythroxylum williamsii
TATTCAGAGCACTTATTCACATTCTCAGATTTTTCACTCATAACCTCAGCACATTCATCTCACAGCTATAAGCATTCACACTGGCACAATCACTAACATTTATCGCATTTAGCTCATTCATCTCGCATTCGCATCACTCACTTTAACACTTAATTCACACATATATTCACAATCTCAGCACATTTTATCACATAAATATTGAGGAACCAACTAGGTTACTCACCTGTAACTTCCGAGCTACTGCTTGGAAGTCCCAGCAATATCCGTGGACTATCGTTCCATCGGTGCCTCTAAAACAATCCAATAATTTCTCATTACTAAATGCACAATTAAAATTATTCAATGATGCACATGCCTTAAATAAAAGATGTACAATGCTTATTCATGACCTTCCCGGCGCTATTTCCCAATTTCCACTTTCTTTTGTCAAAACTAACTTTTCACTCAATTGCTTAATAATGACTCATTTCATTTCAATGGCATATCACGGAACTCCACCAATTTCATTTCTTTAACAATTAGACAATACTCTTATTCTCTCAGAAGACCTCAAAGTCAATGTGACTATTCATTTGGTCAAATTCACCCATTACTATATTTCTAAAACCCCAAAAGCATTTTCTTAAATTAAAAAATCTCACAATTATGTCCCAATTATCATGAAACAACCTTTAGGTTGAAATAGAACCTATTCTAAATTTTCATTCAATACTTTCTTTCTTTACATCAATTGTAGATCTCTTTCTCTAGTTCATAATGAATCAAGAATCACCTTAATTGGAGGTCTACACCCTTAGTTATAAGCCAAAAACTAAATTAACTCAATTCAGAAAATCATCCTCGTCGCGGCGAAGGAGCACTCGCCACGGCGTCTACACAGTGGCTCGTCGCGACGTCCAATTATCCTCTCGTCGCGGTGTACACTTCGTCACGACGTCCAATTATCCTCTCGTCGCGACGTGCGGACCTGGTTCATCTTCTCTGATTCCCTTTTTACATTTCTCTCTCTAAAATTCAACCATAACTCAACACAACTACCCCAATCTTTAACAATTAAACCCATGAATGCATTTAACTAACAAATAAACAACATTAAACCAATTTACTTACCAAATCAAGCTTCCCTCTTAAAACTTCCGAAAATCTTCTCCAAGTCACCAACCTTACGGCTTCCTCTTCTCCTCCCACATTTTTCCATCATCTCAAAGGTTTAAAGCTAGGCATTGCATAAGGAGAAGAAGCAAGCAGAAGAATAACGAAAAATCACACAAAGAGGGAGAAGGAGAATCGATCGGAGGAAGAAGAAATCGTGCCCTAGGAGGAAGGAGAAGTTTTTTTTTTGCCAAGTTTAAAACCTAAGGCATTTAAAGGTTAAACCAATAAGTCTCTTGTCTTTTTCCTCATAATACATTTAAATCTCTTTCTCTTTTCGCAATCATTTCCAGTCCAAATCGTCTCCAAATTTCAATGGCTCGACATATTAATCTCTAAAATCATATATCTAAATTTTCAAGGCCATTAAACAGTTATTCAAGTACTATACAATCAATCAGTCCGTCACTCAGAAAATTTTCCGGTTCGGACTTTTTCTCCTGAATTATCCAGAAAATTTCTAAGGGTCACTGTCAAGTGACGAACACTCTAAAACAGTTCCAATTCCAATTCTCAAGCACAAAAATGCCAGAATTTATAAAAAAGATCATATTCACAATTAAAAGCCAGGAAATGTCATGAATGCATGTACGTATATGTGCATATGCGAAAAGACTCATTCCTCTAAAATTAGAGGCCAATTGAATGTTCACATCAAAATATGCAATGCAACTACTAGCCTATCCCAATTGACCAATTTAACCTTCCCATAGGTGATGGGATGTTACAGTGCCTCTCTCCTTTCTATCGTCCTCACGTTATTGCCCTCCCTATGCTACTGTTCTATCCTTTTTCTGAATTAATTTTGGTCCTTTGGTACTATTCACTTTTTATTCACACCTACTTGCCAATCCCTTATGCTATTGTTTCAGTGTTTTCCTTTTATTCTTCAGCCCAATGACTGTGTTTTGGTGCCCTTCGCTATACATCTGTGTTTTTCTCCTTCAATTTGCGTTTTTCTCCTAGCTATTTTTGTGAAACGTAAATAACATTTATGTTATTCAGGTAAACAATGTCTACATGAAATGCTGTTGGGTTTCTCTTGCGCTGGGTTTTGTTTTGGCATTTCCTCCTTATGCTTCCACCTGCTAGCACGTTTTACACATTTGTTATTACCGTATTGATGCTTTGGCTATCCACCTGCTACATGTTACGTGATTTAGCTTCAATTGTTCATGCCTTCTTTGTTTGACTAATCAATCCAAATGCTTTCCATTAAATTTGAACTCACGTTCTTGCATAGGACATGCATAGTCGATAACAACTTCAATTTATTTTCTTTATGTTTTCATTTCTTGTCTTCTTCTTGTCTTTATTTGCTCCAATCTTCTTCTTTCTCCAAGAAAACAAGTGAATGGAAATCTTTAAAAAATGACCCAAATATTGTGCTTTCGACTCACTTTAACTTCTTTACTTCTGAATTGTGCCTAAAATCATATATAAGTCAAAGTGAGTATCTTAAGTAATTTAATGTCATTAATCACTAAGTGTTATGGAATAATTATACAATCAATTAAGCATATATCACTTCCTAAGGAAAAGAAACCAATTGTTGTTAAATGGGTGTATAAGACTAAGTACAAACCCAATGGAGAGGTGGATCACGTCAAAGCTCGCTTGGTAGCTAAAGGTTACAAACAAAAGCCAGGAATTGATAACTTTGAGGTGTTTGCTCCTATTGCTAGACTTGACATTGTGAGAATGTTGCTATCACTTGCTGCCCAAAATAGTTGGAAAATATTCCAAATGAATGTAAAGTCTACATTTTTTAATGGCGTCTTTGAGGATGAGGTGTATGTTGAACAACCTCTAGGTTATGTTAAGAAGGAGGAAGAAGACAAGGTTTATAGGTTGAATAAGGTCTTATATGGATTAAAAAAAGGCCTATGGCATGGTATACTCACATTGATTCTTATTTTGTTAATCATGGCTTTCAGAGGTGTCCTTATGAGCATACTTTGCATATTAAATCTAATCTGCAAGGTGATCTTATCATTGTATGCTTGTATATGGATGATTTAATTTTCACTGGCAATAACCCAACATTGGTGGTGAGTTTCAGGGAGGCTATGATTTCTCAATTTAGGATGATCAACATGGGCTTGATATCTTACTTCTTTAGTATTGAGGTGAATCAAATAGATGCATGGAATTTTATTTCCCATAAAAAGTATGAGGTGATATTTTGAAGAAATTCAGGATGGAGTTGTGCAACCCTATTTTGACTCTTGCTGAAGACAGGATATAGCTTGTGAAAGATGGTAGTGATGAATTAGTTAATGCAACTAATTATAAGCAAAGAGTTGGGAGTTTGCAATACTAACTGCTACGAGGTCAGATATCATGTATGGTGTTGGGATAATTAGCATATTTTTGGAGAGTCTTCGTCAATCTCATTTGTGAGTTGCTAAGTGTATCTTGAGATACATTAAAGTTATACTTAGTGAAGGTATTTTCTATTCCTATAGTAATGATGTAAAGTTTGTTGGATATACAGACAATAATTAGGTAGGTGATGTTGAGATGAGGAAGAGTACTTCTGGTTTTATTTTTCATCTTGGCACTAGAGTGTTTTTATGGTCATCTAAAAAGCAATAGGCAGTTGCTCTCTGTATAGTAGAAGTAGAGTATATTACAGCAACAAGTTGTGCTACTCAAGCAATCTGATTGTAAAGAATGCTTAGTGAAATGAAGCATCAACAAGTAAAGTCTACAAAGATTTTTGTGACAACAATTGGACGATTGCAATGACAAAGAATCTTGTGTTCCATGGTCGTAGAACATATTGACATCAAGGATCACTACATCCAGGACTTGGTGAAAGAAAATAAGATTGTGGTCGAGTTTTGCTCATCTAAGGAGTAAGTTGCAGATATATTTACAAGCCATTAAAGATAGATGTGTTTTTGAAGCTTGAAGACTTGGTTTAAAGGAGGCTATGTTAGGAATTAAACCAAGTAGGTTAGGTGCGATCTGTTTATTGGTGTTAGTATTATAGAGACAATTAACTCTTTATTTAACCTAGGTATATATATGTTAAGTTGTATGGACAAAAGAGAAGAGTGAATACAAAGAAAAAAAAAGAAAGCGAAACAGAGAGAGATAAGTAGGGATGACAATTCTTAACCTATGAGCCTAAATTTAGTTGTTTCCAATTGGCCAGCGTATGGGTCAGGTCCAGACCCATACTGACTCGAGACTTAATTATTCTAAATAAAACAAAATTGTTTTTATCTAAAAGAATTGAATCTCAGGTAAGTCTGGGCCTAAGCAGCTTAGACTCGAACCCAATTAAAAAAAGTTATTTTTTATTTTTTATTTTTAAAAAATTAATGGGCTGGGTCAGCTCATTGCCATCCCTAGAGATAAGTGGGTGTTGTGTTCTATATAGCCGAGATACGGTTTTGTTACTTTTAGTTTGATAAATCAAAACTGAGGTTGCTAGTTATTTACTTTCTTTTCTACATGTTTTGTTGATTAAAATGTAGTCCTATATAAATATACAAAATTTTTAGCAAACAATGAAAAGAATAACTAATGTAAATCAGTTAAGCAACTCTTTGAGTATTGATTGCAGTAGTAGTTGAATCCATCATTTTCCCAAAGATTGAAATTTCAACAACCTTAATTCTACATAACTAAGATTCTCAAACATGTTCACCAAACAAGCTTAAATCACACGAAATAACACACGAAACTTGGCAGCAAAGACAGTACAGTTTGTGATATGAAGCCAAATGCGGTTCCCTACTTTCCTCGCTTAACGAACACCTCATCATCCAGTACTCTCACGAACTTTGCTCCAGCCCTGCAAACTGTAGCCCCTAAAAGAAAACCAGTTCCGACAACTTTAACCAGCAGGTAATAACATAACATATAATGTCTTACCTAATATCTCACTGTTCTTTGTTTTACCCATGGGAACATCTCAGTAAATCTTTTACAACTTTGGTGGATATCTTTAAACTCTCTCAAAAGTTGTAAAATCTTTTTACTACTGAACTTCAAGGTTTACTAGTATGATACATTATTTCTTCAATATGCGTCAAACAAATTTAGTGTGTGATTGACTTAATAATGTTTTCAGACAATTAGAGGACACAAAAGATAACGCTTAATTACATTGTTAGTGCTTCCAGAAACTGGTCCAGCAGTTGAGTTTGGAATGTACCTTGCCCACTGTACACCGCAAGTTATTATAGGAGAAGGAATCAAAAACCAGATTTAAGAAACAAAACTAAGCAAAAGCACTGTGAAGAGAAGTGATAAGTTACATTTTTAGCTGCTGTACTAAAGGCTTCCCTATGGGGTATCTCAGGATTGGCTGCTTTGATGCGCTGAATCTCCTCCCTAACCACCATGGAAAAACATGTTATAATAGAAATACAAGTCCTACAAGTTAATCAGGAATAGCAGTGAAGGAGGGATATAAATGCGTATACATATATATCTTCCTCTTACTTCATGAATCGATTGTACGCAGATGGAAGTCGGTGCTTTTTCTCAGGTGCTGCATAGCAGATTCTAGTATATTATATAACTCGGGAAGCCTGCTAGTAATTAAGAAGTGAAATATAAACGGAATAATAGAGTTTCATACGCTTTACTACAAAGGGTGCTTTGGGTGATAATGGCTCAGAAGTTGTGGCTGAGCAAGTTGAAGAAGATTGTCCACGCTTAAAATCACCGCAATGCTCTTGCTTCTCCTTTTAAGACATTCACCTTTCGTTAGTAATACATATCCTTTTGATCGTGAAAGAATAATATATTTTCTCTAATTAGAAAGAGTGAATTTTATATTATTTCATCTATATGCATGCCTTTTCATTTGCATAATGAGTGCCAGCATAATACAAAACTAAGATTTTGGATTTAAAAAAAAAAACCAATCTACAGGGTCTCTTCGTGTTCGTGTGTGCATGCTGTGTGAGATAGTGTCTTATGGGTGTGTTTTTAGGCATGGAGACAAACCTGAACCAGCTGGTGATCAAGACATTGACCTTGGAGTGGAGGTCTTGTACTAAGAAAAGACAGATTACTGCAATGGCCACATTTCACGGTCACAGTGTCCAACAGCCGCTTGTATGGAATCCCAACCTAGAACCATCCAAGTCAATGCACATGAAAATGACAAAGAATGACCACAACAACATATTATGGCTGAAGATAATGCGCCAAAAAGTCATTCTTCTGCATCACACACAGAAAGCAATGTTTCGAACATTCAATATAGCTATATATGCTAAATAGAAAGAAATCTTTCACAGCCCTTTGCCCACAATAGGGTTTGACATGTGCCATATGATAGCTAGGGCTACATAACAGACAAACAACGAGTTGAATTATATGCCGTTATTCCCTACTACTTGGATTTTGACCTACGCAGTTCAGAAATACGAGTGTGTCTATTATGGTTAAGATCAAAGTTTTAGCATAAATCAAAGGAAACGAAAATGTTACTAAGCTAATACGTGTGTTCTTGGTTAATATCCAAAGCAAATATTTTGTTGTTTTCAGTCATTTATTCTATGTGAGAATTAAGAAACAAAAGCTCATGAAAGTTAGAAAAGAAAAGACATAATTAAGATTCTTAAGGGGTGAATAATAACATTTAAATTACCGCAAGAACAGTGTTGCAGAAGTTGCAGCGAACATAGCACAGATGATCAGAAGGTGGGATCAAGTCCATGGTGACTTTCTCTTCTGAGTTCATTTCTCGAAGAAGAAGAAGAAGGAAAAGGAACAGACGAGAAAGAGAAGGATACGACGCCAGAGAAATTGTAGCTTAAGATTTGTGATTGAAAAATGGGATGTTGATCAACAATATAGAGGAGGCTAAGCTTCAAAAAGGGGATCTGAGGTTACTGATAGTAGACGTAGCTACTAGCTAGCATTGCGCTGCATTTAACAGGACCTGAACTTTCCATGGGTACTTTGAGGTTTGAAGAAATAATTATTGTTGGAAACTCCCAAAAAACTTATAATGTGTTGATTTTTGAGCTATACTGATGATTTTGCCAGTTAGTAGAGGTACTTTACATCTTTATCATTTTGCTATGGTTGTATTCTATCATTTTGCGACAAAACAAAGAATATGAAGCATTAAATAAGATCTTAGAAGAGACGAGACATTTTGATAATCTGGAGATTTTGGCTTTTTTTGCAACGCCCTTTCAAAAAACTTATTTTATACAAATTCTATACGATAAGAATTTAAAAAGGCGTTTACTTAAGCTTAAGTACATATAAAATGATCTTGTTTTGAGAATTTCAATTCCAATCAAAACCTGAGACAAGAAATGAATTAACATGAGCAAAGGTTATTAAAAAGTAGCAGCAGCAATTATATATCCCACACCAACAATTACTATTATGATCTTATGTTAAGAAATTAGAAGAGAGATTTTGAGATGCATATATGCTTATTATCCCAAAAAATGGAGACTCTTAAATGGTAAGTTTATGGTTGGAGTAAAATTTAGGATACCCGTGTGACAAGATAGTTGGAGAGAAGCGTGGAGTTGGGCAGGCATGAAAAGATAGTGAAGGGAGAAGAAGCTCAGCATGCATTCCATCTTTTGTGGGTGCAATGCTAAAGGAGGAAAGTTGAAATAGACAGGAGCTACAATAGCAAGTCACTGTCACAATACGCTGGTGAATACAGGATTTCATTTTTATCAAGGAAGTGGTCGGGTGAGAAATCTGTCTCGTCGTGATGGGACGATTCGTCAGTTTCCATACTTGGTAACAATGTCATAGAAGTGCTTGCTTTTCTCACCTTTCTCTGCTCGTATAAACTTCTTCTTTCCCTAGGCCTTTCTACTGCTCTCCATGATCCATTGTCCGATACTCTTTATAGTTGTTGCTTAATATTTCTCCGTTATGTACTTCTGTCTGATACGTGTCTAATATTTTTGTTTTCTCCAAGTGACGTTAGGAAAAATTTAGGTATATATTTGGATCTTTCGTCTTTGGCATCTTGGTTAACAGGCTCAAGATTCATAATGAATTAAAGTAAAAATCTAAAAAGAACAAGTTGCCAACAGCGTTAAACTTTCTTAACTACCAAGGTATGAAAATCTTTGACTTGAATCATGCGACCTTTTCTTCTATTAACCATCTGATTACAGGTTTACTTTGCTAGGCTTGAACTTTAGCTTGGAGTAGTCACAGTAGCTATATATGGTGAGTCGTGATGGATCGATCTTAGCCCAGGTCGGATCTAACCGCTGTGTTTCTTGATTCTTCTTGTTCAAACTCAGTTTCCTTGCACCAATCTAGACTTAATACTGACTTCTAGCTATAGATTATAGGATTTGGAGTAGTCACAATAGATTATAGGGTTTTAGAAATTTTCTGGACCGAAAAAATTGTCAAACGGCGGACTGATTTGATTTCCGGTACTAAAAATGATTGTCCAATGGTACTGAAAAAATTAGATACATGATTTTAGGATTTATTATTTTTGAGCCATTGAAATTTTGGGACAAAATTGGAGTAGAAATTGAATTGGAATTGGAAAGGAAATAAATGAGTGTCTAAAAACAAGACATGTGACAAGTGACACTTGTCACTTGCCTATTTATGTCTTAGACTTAGTTTTTCTTTTAAATAAGTTCAACTTTGAAAGCTTTCCACGATGCTTTTGTTTGAAAGAGTCAAAATCCCTTTTAAATGCCAATTTTTCCTTCTCACCTGTAACTTCCTCCTTCCTTTCCTCCTTCGTGGGTTCAAGCTTCACCTAGACAAGAAAGCTTTTCTTTGTTACTTGCTTACTCTTCCTTTATTCAAACACAAATCCAAACTTAAGTATTTCCCCTTATGATGATGGTTGTCGTGTGTGTGAGGGATTGAGAGAAGTTGGTGAGTTGGTGGAAAGGTGAAGAATTGAAGTAGTGAAAGCTTAAATAGGTAAGTATTGTGTTTTATGTTAGTTAAATGCATTAATTGTGCTTCATTGTGCATTAATTTCATAAAGCTTGTGTTTTGATTATATGGGTATAAGTTTATGTTTGTGTAAGGATGAATGATATGGTATGTGGAGTAAGTGAATTAAGTGTTTTGGCTTAAGTTTAAGGATGGTAGATGGGAGTTTATTGAAGAAAGAAAATTGTGTGTGTGTGCTGCCATTTTGTGGCTACTTGTTTAAGTGAATGGCTTGATGAAATTGTGGCTGATTTCTTGACTAAATTGGATGCTAATTTGTGTAGAAATGATATTGAAAAGATAGGAGTAGAGTTAGGTGTAAAAGCTGGAAAATGGAATGTGAGTATGTTTCAATGTTTGGGTGATATGGTTATGCTATTGAGTTGGGGTTTAGCTTGAAATAAACTTGAGAAGTCTAGCTAGAATTCTTATGAAGGAAGTTCTGTCCAATTGTGGCTTGAAGAGTTCTGAATTTTGCCTTGAAAGTGGGCAATATGTGCAGGGTGAATAGTGTTGTTTCTAACATTGAATGATCTGTGACCAGAAACTTTGGGAAATTTTTCTAGGCTAAAGTAGACAGATTTTAGGAAATTGGTCTTTATGAAAGTTGAATATTTTCTTGTTAGATTTCTATCGCCACTAAGTACGACATTTTTTAATTTTTAGGTTGAAAGTTATGGCTTGATTACTTTCATATGGTAATTTATGTATTAATGTGTTTTGTCTGTAAATGTCCCTAAGTGTATAGGTTTTGTGGTTACTGTGTTCTGAAGCCAATTCTAGACTGTTATGATTTAAATTAGCTTAAGTGATCTTTTGGAAAGTTGTAGAGGAATGTCTAAGCTTTGTAATGAGGTATAATATGCTATTTTTGGATGTAAGACTTGTAAGTTAAGGATTTTGAAAATTTGGATATGGTTTAGGTGACATGTTGATTTAACAGTCTTTAACAGGGCAGCCAAAATCAAGGGAGAATTTGACCTAGTTAAAGGTGGATTTTGCTTCTAAGTCCTTCATGAAAATTGTATCATGTTTTTTGATATTTTCATTGATATAAAGCATGGAATTTTTGGACAATGGGATAGGAAGCTATGAGTTTGAGAAGATTATGGTACTGTTAGGATGACATGTGCAGGGTAGAAACTATGATTGAGATTTTGACCCATTTAAAGGTTGAATTTGCTTTCAAGTTGTTCATAAAAGTTCTAGCATATGATCTGATATTTCTTTTTCTATAAAGCTTAGAAGTTTTGGCAAAAGGAATAGGAAGTTATGATTTTTAGAAGTTTCTGTAACTGTTTGGTGTGATCATTAGTGGACAGAAACTTCAAAGTGGTTTTTGATCCCCTTAGAGGTCAAATTGATTTTTCTGTCCTTCATCAAAGTTGTAGGTGGCATTTTTATCTTTCCATTGACATAAAGTATATAATTTTTGGCTAAGGGGATAAGAAGTTATGACTTTAGAAGAATGTTGCACTGTTTTGGAAATTTGTGATTTGACAGAAACTTTGATTGCATTTTTGACACCTTTAGGGGTGAAATTGGTTTGTGAGTCCTTCATGAAACTTATAGGGTTTTCTGTTGTCTTCCTAATGATACCAAAATTTTTACATTTGGACACTTTTGTGAAAAGTTAGGTTTTGTGAAAGAAGAGAGGGAAATAGGTGTAAATGTGATTTTCTTTGAATTGTAACTTTTTGT
>JANITW010000003.1:37823157-37840345 GCA_027564335.1 Erythroxylum williamsii
GTTGAATCAATTCTTCCAGAGACACCAGAGAATAAAGTTTCTTCACATATTGTGTTTGAGCAAGATTTATTCATGTTGGCTCAAACTCCTGGAGGTAGAGAGAGAACTCAACGTGAGTACGAAGCATTAGCCAAAAGTTCTGGATTTTCTAGCTGTGTGGTCGTTTGTTGTGCTTACAACAGCTGGGTCATGGAGTTCCTAAAAAATGGCTAAATGCTAATACACCACCGAGAAAGTTATTTCTGAGCAGTAGATGTTATTGGAAATTTACTCTTCCCTGTATGGTTTACGGCCTGTTGGAATAATGAACATCAATAGAACAATTTTTTTTTACCATTTTTATTTTGTTACTGAGGTAAATTTATTTCAGATATGCATCGATTATGTAACTAATTATTATTTTAAAATGAATTTTTAAAATACATAGTATTGAAGTAGGCTCTACAAGTAGGTAAATAATTATTATTTCAGAAAGGTGAAACTTTAGTTCTCACAAAAGTCGGAAATTTTAGACAAAATGACTCGAAACGATCAACACCATAAAGTAGATAAGAGTTATTACAAAAAAAATACAGCTGTCAGCCTGTCACGTTGTTATCATCACAAATATCAAGCTGAAAGTCTGAGCCCAGCCCCTACCTCGACGTTCTTTTATGATCACGACACACGTCCCCATATCCCCTGTCCCCCTTCCCCTGGCCTACTCTATTCTTCTTTGGTCTGAGTCATCCATTCATATGCCACCGACACACACACGACTCAAGGGTTATCTGTTTAGAGGATGGCATTTGCATACGTAGTTCGTACTGGACCACAGCATTTAAAGTTAAATTTTAATTTTAAACAATATAATTTTAATTTAAAATAACTTTATGTTAAAAAATTGTAAAATGAAATTGTTTTGAAAATTTCAAAATTATAAAAAATGTCACTATTCAAAACAAAAATTTCTTCTCATGGGTTGTATAGTATTGAAATTTACTTAAAAAATAAAAATCTATTTAACAGTAATATTAAATTCAATTAACTTTATGAGAGTTGGACCGTCAGCCCCATCTGTGTCATCATCAATGCAAGATTGATGTGCCGCCACTGGCTATAGCTCATACACAAACTCTCGGGTGTAAGATATAGGAAGCAGATCAGGTCCATCAGATAGAAAATAGGCGAACAAAAACCTTGACTATTATTTTAAAACTTACTATTAGTATTCTGTCCCCAAGCAACCTTCAGAAACTTTAAGTTTAAAATTTTAATTTACTAGTATCCCCCCCCTTCGAAGCTGTAATTACAATATTCATGAATGTTAGTATCTTATACTCAATTTTAATTGCGTTTAGAAAGTGATGTTAGACATTTTTTGCCCCAAATAACAATTTTGTCTATGTCTCTGAAGTTGGACTAACATTAATTCTAATTTTGGTTTTTAAATAAATTATCAGTTAAGTTGCGTCATTTGATCCGGATAAAGATAACAAAGTGATCCAATAAATAATCTAAATTAATGGGTCGAAGTTCGGGAGGAAAATGAGTCCCGATCAGTGTAGACTGGGTCCATATCGGTCTTGTGATGGGAAAGTCCGATATGAAAGCTATATAAAGGTTAGGTCTCCTGCAATTACTCATAACAAAAAGAGAACGTTCACGAGCATAAGGTTCCTGACCTGTTAAGGAAGCTCGGAACGTTAAGGAAACTGTAGAAAGACCTAGCCTGTGAGTCGGTGAGCGCTTTCTACTAAAGGACCCAGGAGATTCGGAGATGTTTAGAGCTCGAAATCGGCATCGAAACTCGAAATGGAACCGAATCCAAGTATTCCGCATTACCTTCATTTTCAATCCTTTCACGTGATCCTGGGGTACGTAATAAGGTCTCCTCTACGTACTAAAACGTGGTATCAGAGCGGTTACGTGATTGAATTGCCGGAAACGAAGGTTTTTCGGTTTTTATCTCTTTTGGTTTTCCATTGTTTTTGATTCGTTTTTCAGCTTTTTTGCGTGATTAATTGCGTAAAAGTAGTATACATAAGGCTAACTACGAAAAACGGGGTGAACACGGGCCAAACAGAACGAAAAACGGGCTTTCGGGATGTCAGAAATCGCCTCCGGCATCGGAGGTGGAGAAGAACGTAGGCATGTGTGGTACACGCGCCCGACACTGCTCCTGGACGTGGGGCGCACGCCCAGCGCACCGACTCGCATTGATCTGTGGGTGCGTGCGTGGCATGCGCCCATCCAGGTCGTCCACGCGGCCGACACGTAGCAACGGGCGATGGGGACACGTCGTTGCAAGCTCCCGCAGTGTCCGCGCGTCGTGCGCGTGGAGGCCGTGCGTGGCAGGCACCAGACGCGGCTCTAGCGCGTCTGGCCGTGTGCGTGCATGGCACGCGTGCCTCGCCCGCACTCTCACTGACGTCAGCGATGACATCGGCTGCTACAGTACCCCAAAAAAAAACCAAATTGTCCAAATTTTTCGTAAAGCTTCCCCGGGGTGTTTTGGGTCAGTTTTCGGGTCCGGAAAATTTATAAAGTAACATTTTTCTATTTTTTTGGATTTATTACATTTGTAATAAGTTAAAGTTTAACTCCAGAAAATGAGTTAAGGTATTATGAATCTGATTTCGATTGAATTGTCATGATTCGGACTTCGTATGAGGGAGATACATGAGGTCTCGTGTCTCGGGTCTCATTTTCAATGTTCAGAATTGCATGATAATCAATCGAAAATAGGAATTGAGACATTCTGAAGCCATTTTTGAGTGAATTTTCATGCAATGAACTTACCATAAGGGAGATATATCACATTGTAATATCTCAGGAGGTTGGTCCAGTATCCGGTGACGCACGATAGTCACTCTATTGAGATTTTTCGTTTACGAAAGTCTCAAATGAAATTTTCGAAGAATGTCTTCAGCACGTGCGTGTGACAATGAGAATGTGCATTCGAAGTTTTTGCATTTATTGAGGTTGCATTGTCATACACAATATGCCCATAAAGAATGTGAGGATGACATAAAGATGTATCCCTTGTGTTTGCGGACTTTTTGGATGCTGGTAAGAATGTAATCACCAAAGTGGCCTTTCGAATCATTATTCTGAATTGTTTTGCTTACATGTTGGGGAATATCTCTGATTTTATGTTTGGTTATTCTGCCCAAAGGTATTGGCCCTACATAAAATTTTGAGATGTACATAAAGGCATTAGTTGGAGGAAGGCTATTGCTCAACTGATCTATTCACCCAAAAGTGGTAGTGTCAGGGGAGTTGATAGTCTATACTCCGATCACTTTTATGTGTGAAAGTCTAATTGTATATATTATGTATTCAGCCCAAAGGTGTTTCATAATATGTGTGATCGGCTTTTCAGGAAAGATACTGTCAATGGCTTTAGTATCGCTATTGTCCTACATTTATGCTGATTTAAAGTTCATCATCATAAAGTCACATTTCTGTCAACTAAATTAGTGTCGCCATTGAAACCCTTGCTAGTTTCAATATAAAGAATTAAACGGAGAATTGGACGGAGGATGTTTTGAAGGTTATGGAGATAGTTGTAGTTGAAATGGCCATATGGAAGGGTAAGCCATCTCCAATTACATCCATGAGCTGTTAAGCTCAATAAGTAGCCTATGAAGCCTAGGATCGGTCTAACAGATTACATCTGTTGACCATTAAGAATCCGTACCTAACCATCTGCAAAGTGAACTTCTGATAGCGAAGGAGTTTCTTGATAAAGTCTCCCAGATGAAGAACCTGATGAATGAGAAGTCATACATGGTGTGACATAAAGGTTAAGTCACATTTCCAAAGCTAGATTGAGAGAGTGATTAAGGAAAGCATTTTCCAATTCTAGATTAAGATGATCTGGAACATGTACTGACGATCACAGGGGTAAGTTGACTAATAAGGACACTGGGTCAACTCATACTTCTAACTTGTTGAGTTTGATACATAAAAGTTTTCGGTAGACCTCATACAATTGCATAGTGCAATTATAAAGTATTCTGACATGTCTTAGTGATTTTTCACATCAAAGTTATGTGTTCTTACTTAAAGTCTGAAGGTTGAGAACCAGTTGGAAAATTTTATCAAGATAGTCAGATTTGATGGTGAAGGAGAATGTCATGGCAAGCATGATGATTCAGGACTTTAAAAGTCCATTTGTCAGATATATGAAGTCAGTTAAAATAGTGTCTTGGTTCACTATACCAAATAGTTCTGAGCAAAATGGTGTGTTGCCGTAAGGCATAGCTTCACCCTAAAGGACTTAAAGAAGTCAATGCAGAGCAGAACTAATCTACCTAATTAGAAACTCAGTCTTGTGCACACTCGTGTAAAAGACTGCCCTACCTCAGTAGGATCAGTCGGATAATCCTTATAAAGAAATTTTGCATACTCGTTCTCTTCATTGCTATTTAGTAAAATATCTCAACCACTTTAAGGCTACATATTTTTATTGTAGATTAGGAGGGACCAGAATAGTGGAATCACAAACAGGTAAGTTTTTCGAACACCATGTCTATGACGGTGGTTCATTTGACCTTTCGGACGATAATAGGGTGGATACTACAGTTGTCACGTATCCACTACTCATACAGTTAGATCCAGTAGATCTAGATTTTTGTACCATACTTGTACAAGAACTGGAACCCATACCAGTACACAGAGGAATTCCTGGGGGTACCAGATCTAATGAGGTTAAGTAAATCCACTAGAGTGAGACGACCTGCTATCCCATTTGACAACATAGTCTGTCAGGTGTACTGGACTATGTTATTAGACATATTACGGATCCAGTTACTTTTACAGAAGTTGTTTCTGGACCCAATGCGGATGTGTGGTGGGATGCGATGAATGACGAGATGTAAGCCATGAAGCACAATAAGGTCAGGGGAGCTAGTTGATTTCTCATGATCTAGACTTGTCACAACCTCTTCGTAAGTCTTAGGGTCATCATCAATATGATGATCCTCATCACCTTACACCATTAAGTTTAATCTATCTGGTGCACGATGATCTCTAGTAGATCTTCTAAGAGGCTTATATACAATAGGTTCTTCCTCTACTTGAACTTGTTGTTACACTAGTTCTTGGACAGGTTCATCAACCAGTCCATTCTCCTCAATGGTTAAGGCTAGTTCCATATGTGTTAATTTCAAGACATCAAGTGAAGGTTGGTCGACATGCATCTGATGCTCTTGAGCTTGTGTTGATTCATCAAAATCTTGAATTTTATCAAGCTCTATTTCTATACCATGACTTCCTTCATTAAGGAACTCCCTTTCTAAAAAGGTTGCATTTTTGGCCATAAATATTTTATGTTCAAAAGGGTGATAGAAAAAGTATCTCATAATTTCCTTAGGATAGCTAACAAATCTACACTTGTTAAAACTTGCTTCAAGCTTATCTGGCTGTATTCTCTTGACATAAGTTGGACAACCCCAAACTTTCAAATTTTTTAGGTTAGGCTTATGTCCTTTTCACATCTCATATGGAGTTTTAGCGACTGCTTTAGTGGAAACTTTGTTTAATAAATAGGCAGCGACTTCTAACACATATTCCTATAGGAAAATAGGAAGATCAGTGAACCTTATCATGGATCTCACTATATCTAATAAGGTTCGATTTCTCCTTTCTGAAACACCATTGTGTTGTGGTGTTCATAGAGAAACCCACTGAGACAAGATTCTATCTTGCCTTAGATAAGCAACAAAATCATCCCTAAGATACTCACCGCCACAATTAGATCTTAGTGCCTTTATATTCTTACTAGTTTGTTTTTTCAACTTCACTATAGAATCTTTGGAATATTTCAAATGATTCAAACTTGTGTTTCATAAGATACACAAATCCATATCTTGACATATCGTCAGTGAAGGAGATAAAATAAGAATATCCACCTTTAACTTGAACTTTCATAGGCCCACATACATCAGTATGTATGAGTCCTAAAAGTTCACTAGCTCTCTCTCAAGTTTCAGTAAAAGGAGATTTGGTCATTTGCCTTTGAAATAAGATTCACAAGTTTCATATGATTCATAACCATATTGACCAAGATAGCCTTCCTTGTGCAACATATTTACTCTTTTCTCACCAATATGACCAAGTCTAAAATGCGAAAGGTAAGTTTGATTTGCTTGACTATCTCTCTTCCTTTTATGACCAGAAACATTTATAATTGGATAAACAACTATTTTAAATAAGACATAAAGACTATATTGTAAATAACCAGTGACATATAATTCATCACCATGAAATATATTATATTGGTTATTCTTAAAGATTGTATGAAATCCACGTTTGTCTAATGACGAAATGGAAACAATATTCGAAACAAACTTAGGAACATAATAACAATCTTCTAATAATAAAGTCTTTTCCATAGGCATAACAAGAAAAATAATTCCTACAGCTAGAGCAACAACACTTACTCAATTCCCAACTTGTAGCTTTATTTCTCCCTTCTTTAATCTCTTACTGATCCTCAGACTCTGCAACATATTGCAAATGTTAAAGCTACTACTGATATCTAATACTCATTTAGTAGAATCAATAGTAGTTAAAGAAATCATGAAAATATTTTTCATAAATGTCCCACCTTATTTCTTGCCTTTCAAAGTAGCCAAATACTCTGGGCAGTACTTAAGATATGCATCAAATACATTAGCATCATCAATTTTCTTAGGAGGCTCTTCCTTCATGGGTTTATCGATTATATTGATAGGTTTTTCATGCATGAGAACAATTCTCAGATTGCGGTATCAATTATCAAAATTGTTATCCACTAGCTTGTTAGCATCAAGAATGTTTTGCAGTGATATATTATACATTTTGAGAAATCTAATAAAAGGAAACACCAAAATAAGAACACAATCATATATCAGTAAGATATGGACTTTTATCTAAATGAAATAAAATCTTTAAAACATGAATGAGCCATTTGGTTGTCAAATCGTTACTCATGCATAATTAAAGAATGATAAATTGCCTATTTTATCATATAAAATTTTTATAGTAGGCTCAGTACTAAATAATCTCCTGGTTGTTAAGTCGTTTCTATTTGTATAATTTAATTTATCCATCTAAGTGACGGAGAATTAATTAATTTTATACTCCCTAAGTAGTCTAGGCCAAAAGTATACAATTAAATAATTTTTCCTAACACATGCATCATATGCAATAGAAAATATTATTTATCCCTGAACTACAAGTTACCTGATAATTAGGTCATTCCTTGTAAATAAAAATAAATATTATTATCTATTTGGGTGGAAAATTCTTTTTAATAAAATATCATATATTATATTAAAATAAACTCTGTAATTTTAAAGGTCAAGATTTTATGCTGATAAAATAACATTAATGATCATATCATTTTTTAATTTTGATAACAATTAGCAAAAAATTAAAATTCTGTATTAAATTATATTGTCCGATAAAATTTGTACAAAAGTTTTTAACCAAAACTTTAAAAATGCACTTTGCATTATTAAATGCCTACAGCATAAACGGACATAGATGTATTTGTGAATGCACAAACGTAATAAGCAAAGATTTATTTGCATAAAGGTACAAAAGCCACTCACTTGTAAATGCTTTACGAATTTAACGTAAATCGATGGTGGAGATAAATGGATGGTGCATATTCCATTTGTACACCCCCTACCATAACAGTACATGCATATAAAACACTTTTGCATTAACCATAGTACAATACTCATTACACGCATTTAATGCCTTTACTACCTTACAACATTTGTCCAAAGGCTTTTAACGAGTTATCGTTTTTTACAGTAGATATCCCTAAGCTTTTAACATTTGTTCCATGCTAAAGCATACAAACAAATGGATTTGTACATGTAATAAATGCGTGAAACCAATTTCATGGATTGAAGTGTTTCGGTTTCGTTGAAACCAATTTCAACGTAAACTTAAGATTGTCATATCTATCCACTGTATTTAACAAACTTACTAATAATAAGATTAGACAGAATAAATATTTGAAATGTGACAATTAATCAATAAGAAATTTCAAAAGTAAGAAATTTTTATATATTTCACACTAAAAAATATATCAAGCTTTTAACATTTGATATAGTTATGGTTTAAATTTTGGAAAACTTAAAAAAAAAAAAAACAATTTTCTCAACAACTCTCTTTTTATTTTCACGTATAGCCGTATAAGTACAGAAAAAAAATTTGTAAGAGTTTTTTTTTTCTGATTTTAAACCTTGTCTTCGTAAGACATATACGTACAAGGAAAAACGAAACTCATTTAAATAATAGCACGTTTTCCTATCTGTTTTTGTTATTAACGTTTTATTGTTTTCAAAAGTAAGAAAACAACTATTCGCCATTAAACCAACGTAAACATTCATAAAGGACATGTCTCTTTGTAACCATTACAATGGTTATTCATAAAACCAACGTAAACAACGTTACAACGTTTACATCTAACGTTGCCTCGTTTTTTAAAAAATAATTTTTAATTAAAAAATAATTATTATTTATAAATAAAATAAAATAATTTCATTTATTTTATACCAGCGAATTTTCAATATTAATTATATTTTCTATGATAATAAAAATATAATAATATGTCATATAGATTATTTAATAAATTATTTTATAATAAATTAAATAATTATAAACGAGAAATATTATACTCGTAAGTGTGTGATCACATAAATTCATCACTAAGTCGGTAGTAATTAATCTAATTAATTACTAATCAAGATTGACGTCTAACAACACTCCTTAACGACCGAATAATGTGAACTAACAATTTTACGAAGATAAAACCTTAGTTTAAGGATAATATATTATTACCTTTCATCATTACAACTCCGGATTATATTTATGTATGACTTAACTGTCAAATCTTATTAGATAATCAACTATGTTATAAGTCGATCATTAATGATTAGTGAATGACTTAAAAATCTCCTTTTCCTCACTCATTAAATTGCTCTGGCCAAGGTCTTGAAACAATTATTAAGATCAACGACAACATAGAGTTTAAACTTATTACCTAGAGTCGATAGATCCTATCTTGACTCATTACTAATTAGATAAGTACTTAATTATATCCAATAATCATTCAACTAACATTTTTAAATACTAGGTATACAACATCAAAACATAATAAGTAACCTATTGATTATTATGATGATTTTAGGTCAAAGGAAAAATATACATTTAAATCCTTATGAGAATATCCCACTTAACAGTTCATAGGTAATATTAACTATTGAGAATTATCAGTTTGGTCAGTTCAATGATCATATCTCTGTATGCATCATCTATATATGTAACTTAATAAATAAGATCTACTAATATCTATCCAATAGATACTATTACATATATATTGATCTAATCGGATAATTAAAGTCTTTTAAGCATAAGGATTCCATTGTGTCCACCGTTAAAAGTCTTTACGCAGGACGCACCGATTTCGTCCTTTTTCAGGGCTTTGTAAGTTGTCAAGATATGATTGTTGTTCCGACCAAGAGCATCACGAAAAAGAGAAACGTAACGAAATTCACAGTGAAACTGGACAAAACTGCAAGACCCCATTTTCCAGTGAATGTCGTCATTAGTGGCCTAGTGGGTCCTGGAAACCACGATATTTCAAATTCATGTTACATGTTTTTTTCACTTTTTAACCAAAAATATTACATATATCCAAGAATTTTTAAAATTAAAGATAAAAAGCAAATGCTTTATTCACCCCAAGCTTCAAATTCATGTTTGATTGCAAGAAATAGCAACAAGTTTTGATGACTTCCCAATCACACAGCTTCAATTCGTCAAAATGGTTCAGAATTGGGGATTTGACCCTTCTGGAACCTTTTGAATTTAGAACAGAATATAAATCATTTAGATGTGATACTAGACCATGAAATGAAATGGTTACATGAATGCCAAATCTGATACTTCGACTCTCTAAGCACATAAGCCATACAGATCCAAAACATCAAACATATAAGCACTAGAATATTGTCCGGCTAAACAGTATTAGGCCAAAAAGAATAACGGTAAAGGAAGGAAATAGTACAAGATACGATTAAATAAGCACCCAAATGTAGAGCTAGAAAGGCATCTACTTGGCGTTGCCATTGGCTAACTTTGCTCGTTGTGCCGCTGCAGGTTTTCCCTGAGAAGAGTTGAGTTCATCCCAAGCTTCAATCCAAGTGACCATAGCATCCGCTAACTTGTTGAAGTAAGGGTCTACCTTGCCAAGTTTTTCCTTCACTTGCTTAGACAGTTCCAAGTAGCATTGCTGAACAGTGGTGCATTCCTTGGGAAAGACTGTTGACTGGAAAAATGGGATTATCTCTTCCTGCCAGAAGATCCCCTTATACTCCTTTTTCAGGTTGACAAAAGGGTTGCTTGCTTTGCTATGCCAGATGTACGGCAACCCTGTCTTAACACCCCATCCCATATGATCACAAATGACCTAAAGTCATGAACATTCGAAGTTCCATCATTTAAGCACGACCAATGTCAGGTTTCAATCCTACCAATTACTAGAAGCATTATCTATCCCATGAAAGGGAAAATCATGTGATTCTTAATACTGATTAAACATAATGGAGAGTTGTTCTTTGCATGAACTTTGTGATTATTAAACTAAACAGTTGAGGTAAACACGAGGATTATTGAAGAAAATGTACCTTCATGCACCACCCAGCCCACATATCGTCGTAGCGTCCAATTGGCTGACCATCACCCATAAGACCAAAGTACATTGCAGGTCCAATCAACTCACGGTCAAATGCCAGATTCATGCCACACATAGGGAACAAGGTTCCCTTGGGAATTGTCAGAACGGCATCAACATACCTGGGAAAAGTAAAATAAGGTGAAACTAATAAGCAAAGTGCCATGGAATCCTTCATGATTATGAATTCTCCCGTTTCTAGATCCCAATACCTTGTATTTCTCTCCTTAGGCTTCACAAGTTGGGTGGGAGCATCGTAATCTGGGATGTTGAGCCAGAGACCATGAGAAACAGCAGTAGTGACGCCCTCTCGGAGGCTGAAAGGATATCCACGTACAAAGTCCACACCTTCTCTGAATGGATCGTAAAGAGTATTGAAGAAATATGGAGTTGACGGGCTTAGCAGGTTCTTTATATGCTGTTCCAATGCATTGATCTCTTTGCCTGACGGATCTTTGGCGACCTGCAGTGAACAGAGATTTCGGAGGATAAACAAAAAGTGGAGCTAAATTTACTAAAGAACAAGATTTGACCATTATCCAACACTTATTCTTTGAACTTTCTTATCAGTTAGCTCCATTAAGAACTATGATTTAAACTCCATTAAGAACTATGATTTAAACAAGTGGTACCATCAGATCTGGCATCACGCTTTCCTCAAAAGAAGAAAAGAAGAGTAAAATACTGTCCAAGTGACGAACTCATTGGTTTTGTGAGCAGCCGTTCGGTCATTAGTTTCTCTACCATGTTAATGAGACATTATCAGAGGCTCTCCGTTAGGTTCTTAAAGACTCGACAATTTCATAAATATCTTGAATGATGCTATTGTTTGAAATCTTTATTGACAGTTCGTAACTTGTTTCAGTTTGCAGAACAAAGTCAAAAACATGCCAAGTTTGAAACAAGAGAACCATTATCAATGTGGTAAAGAAACAATTCCAGACTTGCCTCAAGCAACATCTACAACTGTAATGATATAAAAAGTATAGCTCTCGGAATTTCAAAGTACGAGCCATGCGCATAAACACAAACTTTTAAAGATAACAGGAACTCCCAAAAAACGCGTCGAATCCCCTAAATCTTCTAATATGAATGAAGCATAAAAAAAACAAAACATCAAGTTAGAAGAGAAAAAATTTGAATGATCAAAGTTCAAATTTTCCAATTACAGTAAACCACCAGAGGCGGGGGACGGGTTCTTTGACTTCATTCCAGAATCAAACACAATTAGATCCAAAAACCTCTTAAAAGAAGAGAATTCCTGAAAAGAGGAGACATGAATCGGGTGATCCGAAAAGAGTGAGTGGGAGAATAAGATCTTACAAAGCAATCGTCATCAATGGTGAAGACATACTTCTTCTTAGAGACCATATAGCCAAAGCAGCGACAAGCAGAGTCTTTGAAGGAAATGCAAGAGGCCTTAGGACCCAAAATCCTGTTGATATCATTCCTGTTGTAGAGTTCATAATCAAAGCCCTCAGGGACTTTGATGGTCTTTGATGGGTCACCATCTTGTACTATGATCAAGTGATATGGCTCAAAAAATGGTCTCCACATATCCAAAAAATCGAGGTTTCGAATTGTGGGTATCACTATATCGAGCTCATCTCTCAACAGGGGAATAGGTTTGGTCGACGATCCTGCCATTGTTGGAAGATTGAGCAACAAATTGGCGGGATCTGATATACAAAGGAGAGTTTGTTCGTGACTCTGGGCTGTTGTGTGTTAGTCTAATATATAGAATGGTAGAGGGGTAAACGTGGAATAAAAAGTAGCTTGTTTTTAACTTTTTACGTCTTTCCGATTACGAAAGGAATGAAAGAAACAGAAAGATGAGACAGCCAGAGTGCTTGATCAGTTCTTTTTTGAATTTGAACCTAAAGAGGGACATAACAGTTTCCACCGTCCTTTACGGGTTCTACTAAAGTGAACCGAAGGTTAATTTACTGAGTGTAGATCCTCAGTTTAATATTATGGTGTCTTATTATGTCTAATAAATTTCAGTTATTTATTTATGTGGGTTCCGCATAAATCCTGTGTGAGTCCCACAAAATAAATAGTTAAGATTCCATGAGACAGAATAAGACAGAATAATATTGAACAGAGGATCTTTCCTCCAATTTGCTGACCTTGGATTTTTCTTGAGTTAAGATATTGTATGTTGAATCAAATAGCTTCAACTAACAATTTTCAGATTAAAATTTTCTCACTATATTTGATAAATTGTTACTATCACATTTTAAATTTCGTCTTAACTTATGGTATAGCATGAGCATCCCTACTGAATAACTGTAAGAGGTTTTCAATTATTTTTTAACTCTACGTAATCTACATATAAATACCAATAACAAGTAACAATAAATAGGATATAAAAATATTATGTCATTCATTTAAACTTTCTAGTTTTTTTTTTTAATTCTTTCTTCATTTGTAGAGTTGCCAACGGCATTTATAAATTTAAGATAGTAAAAAAAATTACTAAAAAAGAAAATAAAAATTTCTAAATAAATTGTGTATATATGTGTATGTAAGTGTATATATGTTAGAGTTTGATAAGTGAGAAATCGAAAAGTAACTAGCTCTAGTTTTTCTAGCAATTAATTTTGTCAAACACGTTTTATTTCCTAAGGAACATTAAAGAAAAATCAAATTAAAACTTAAAACTTAAAATTATGATATAGTTTTAGTAACGATATCAAAGGACTTTAAAGCATCGTGGTCAATTTTGGAAATAGAAATTCAAACCTTTCATTTGTTTCATTAACGGTAAAATGTGAATTTTTAACATTAACATTTTCTTAATTTGAACCCTAGCATTTTAAAAAATCTTTAAATAAACGTAAAATTTGAAGAAATTAACTATTTGTTAATTAAATGATATATCAATAGTATTATTTATTATTTTTTACACTTACATATTATATAGTATGACTATTTCATATTTTAAAAATAAAAAATAGTTTTATTTTTTAAAACATGTTGCTTCCTTAAAATCTCACTGCCTGTTTTTGTATTGAGTTTGTGTCCATCACATAAATGACGTAGAACTTTCGAATTCGCGTAAGATGTTTGCCTTCGGAGCTCATCAAGTGAGGTGGCGTTTCTAGCCAAGATACTAGAGATTCGAAGGAATGCCACCGAAGATTTCTTCAACTGGGTGGTTTTGGGCTACGTTTAGAATTTGGAGGTTGGTAAGGATATCCATCCGTGGGGAGAACATTATTTATAATACAATAAAATATAAATTGACGTGGAAGATACGAAAAGATTGATAATTTAAAATAGTAAAATGTCTTCTAGAAGAAGAGTTTATAATGTTACATAGTATAATATTATTTATTATTTTACATTCCATCTTAAACTTATCGAATAAGAAATAATTTATTTTTACTATTTAGGATGAAATGAGATATATATAACATAAAATAAAATGAGATATAACATGAAATCTTTCACTTTTATCTTATTCGATTATAAATTTTTCTCTTAAACAATGAAATAATATTACAATTCAATCTATTCTATTAATAATTACGGGATCAAACATAGCCTAAGCATTTGTTATAATAGAAGTGTATATAAAGTTCAGTCATCACAATTGATTTATTCGTACAAATACAATAGAAAATCTCTGGTCTCATATGTTTCGGAGCTTTTCAATTATAATTAGTTGAAGCATTCATGTCTCCTTGTTTCTTGTACTTTCCCAATTAGTATATAGATTTATGATATAAGTAAATTCTAAAATATGAAAATTTAACATTTTCAAAATATTTCATATCATAAATTTATTTTAATATTTAAATAAAAGATAATTTTTAAGTCACGCATATCTTTTGTCTGTCTAATTTTCCGGGCCTCTTTTCTACTTGTTATGCTCATATCTACTAACTAATAATGTTGTTCTTGTACTTATTCAAGCTTAAGTTAATTATTAATTGGAAATAGAGATTATTTTGCTTAAATGCATATACAGTCTTTCTAACTTTCTCTCTGCTTTTGTGTTAAATCTACACAATTTTATACAGGAAAACTAACAGGATACTTGCGGAAACAATTTGTGGATACCTCGTTTAAGATTAAAACAAACACCAGAGGCTTGAGTTTCGTTTGAGGCTTTTGTTTTTTTTTTATGCGTTAAGGTTGAGATAAAAGAAGTGTTATTCCTTTATGTAATGGAAGCTTTGTTCAGTGAGACCTTTGTAAGCAGAAAAGGTGAAATAAAAAACAAAATTTTCCTAGACTACGGTTGCAGATTCAATCCTGAAAGTGTATTTACTAAGAAAGTGAAAGAATAAGGATATGAACTGTAGAGACGAGAGATTGTCGGCCAAATCCTTTGTCACCGACACTCTTGAATGTTTTTGGCAATGAGACCCACCACGAGTTAGTTCTTACTCTTATCGCAATTTGCTCTGGAATTCAGACAACGTTATTTTCTTTTTCCCAACTTTGTCGGAAATGGAAAGTAGGGATTTTCAACCAGAGTTAATTTCCAAAAAAAAAATTGATTTACTGCAGTAAATTTCATGGGCAGAAAATATTACATTCCTAAACTGTTGGGTAAAGCGAGTGTGGGAAATGTGTTTTAGGAATTATGTTATCTTGTTCCAAATAAGGATCACAGTTTCTCACAACAAATTTCGGCTTTTTGTACTATATCGCGATTCGTTTAGACATTATTTTGGCATATGTTGGGAAGTAATAACAACACATTTTTTTAAAAAAAAGTTAAGATTACCGCTCACATGTCTAACTTGAATAAATTAGTTTTTTTTTTCTCTTTAACCTTTTTCGTGTGTAACTCAATAAGTTCTTAAATATAAATTATAACTTTAACACTACAAGGAAATTGCTAAATAGCGACGAAAATATACCGACGGCAAGTCAACCGTATGTAATTTGCGACGGGACTCACTAATCCATCGGTGAAAGAAATAAAAATTGCGATGGGTAAGAAATCCATTGCTAACGGTGGAGGGAAAATTTCGCGGGGACTTATAACGATGGAAATATGCCGATGAATATATTACCGTCTGTAAATAGGGACAGAATTAAATTTCGGTCGGAAAGCTTGTCGGCGAGAGAATTTTCACCGACAGTAATAAGTCGTCGGTATATTTCAAAACGGCGTCGGAAAACTAGGTCAGCAAGTTTAAGGCTGTGACGGTTTTTTTTAATTATGCCGACGGATAATTCCGTCGCCAAAATAGAATTAAATCCCCTGCGCGACCGTCCTTCTTCTCTCCTTCCCCGACTCGCCTCTTCTCTTTCTCTCCTCTCCTCCGGCGAAGGGACCTCTGCGTGACGTCCGACCAGCCTACCCCGTCTCCGGCGACTTGCTGCTTCCGTCTTCTTCGACGACCGCAATGTTCCTCTCTCCTCTAGTGGATCCAAAGGTAAACCGTGGGTGGTGTGGGTTGCGTTTTTGGTGATGTGGTTTTGGACTGATTTAATGCATTTCATTTGTTTATTTAGGTTTGATTGGTCTTATGTGAATGTTTTGGATGTTTATAATGGAAAGAATTAATGGACTTGTGTGTAGATAGGGTTGAGATTGTTTTGACCTCAAGGTATTCGATGAAATGCATTAGGAGTTGTAGAACTAAACTAGAGCCAATATGTCTTAAGATACGTACCAAATACAGATTTGAAGAGTTACATAATTCTATCATAAAGAATATAGATATTTCATAACAATCATAATGCACATTGGGTGAGGGATTAATTCCGTTCACATCTAAAGCAAAAGAGACATAAATTATGTGCATTTATTTTTTCATAATTTACAAATTAATAAATTGATTATCTATTTTAATGAATGGTTATGAAATTTTAATATAGAATATTTCATATCAAACACAATAATAGTAAAAAAGAGTAATGAACGAGAGATAAAAACTAATTACTAGTGGTACAAAAAGATAGATAAAACTAATTAATAGTGGTTAAGCCAAACAATCATTAGCCTATGTCCACTTTCTATTTTTCACCTAAAAATTCGCTACCTTATTGATTTAGCATATGAAGTGAAATCTCATAACAACTTATTTATCACACAAGACGAGAAATCTTTATAATCATCTTACTCTATTATAGGTAAAGAATCCTTTACAAATCTTTGAAAATGTTAAATATAAAATTGATAATATGGATAATAATAATGAAAACCATACATCAAGTAGACTATTTTAAGAAACATCTAAAGACAATAATACGTAAAGGTAAGCTTTAATTCCATTAAATTAAAGCACAAAAGTAATAATACCGAATAATATAAAAAGAGGACAATTAAGAAAATATTGATAGGCTATATGAGAATGAAATTAAAAAGAGGCCACATGACAAGAAATTATAAGCTTTACTACCGGTTAAATGGACTCAAAGAAGTCATGAAGGATGAATAAGCTTAAATTCTTAATGAAAAGAGGCTTATTAGATGCTATCTAACACCTCTAATAAAAGTTC
>JANITW010000003.1:37846346-37859054 GCA_027564335.1 Erythroxylum williamsii
TTGTTTGAGGTTATTTTCAGCTTTAAGATATTTGGTTTGTTTTGTCTCTGAACTTATTTAAAATTGATCTCACTAAAACATAAGGTTGGACTAGTTGGAAATAAGCATGCTAAGATCACGCCGCTTATAATTTCCATGCTACACATCCATTCTTGATCCATGTCATTTGTTTATATCAGCATACGTGACCATTGATGGTTCTAGTTACGTTAATTGTAGCGAAAGACGCTTTAATCCTATGTTGGTATGATTGATGGACCGGATTGTCTGGAGATGTATACAGTAATGATAACACAATTTTGAGTACTCATAAGGTTAATATACAATTTTAAGGTAACACATAGAGCCCAAGTGGGAGATTGTAACGATTTTTAATCAAACATGTGGGCTTATATGTGTATAATTGTATATAAAGGCTATCATATAAAGTTGAGTCCAATTAATTAAAGTGGTCTAATATGTTTATGTTATTTGGGTTTCATGCATCTATTATAAGTGTGGGCTCTATATGTGTAGAGACCGGGCTTATATTTCTAGTTTTATGATAGGTCAAACTAGAAATTAAATTAGGGTTTTACCCTAATATAAATAGTTATGGTCCCCAAATTAAACGTAACCCAAAAATTCTTTTCTGAAATCCCATCATCAGAGAAAAACAAAGAGTTACGTAAAACTCTGAAAAAGGGCTACGTTCTAATTTGGAAGACAAAACCGCAAAACTTCAGTGTAGATTTTACAATGGATTCAAGTATACTTCCGCTTTAATTTCATTCTTGATGATTTGATATGAATCGATCTTGGTCGATCTTGGATGTTAAAGGGATTAAAATCCCTACATTAACTTGCTGCAGGGATTTAAGATATGACATCATGCCAAACTGAGTCTTAAATTGAACAATGTATTGTAGTGGATCAGCAAAGGTTTTCCAAAGAGCCAGACGGAAGTTTAGAAGAATTAAACGTAGCAGTTGAGGCTATAGTGGGTCCATAGCGAGTTCATGGGCTTTGATCTTTATTACATGGAAGGATGCGAAAAAAACAGGTCTTTTGGAGAATGAGACCCAAAAGTTTTCTTTGCCTCGGGTCCAATAGATAGGAAAAAGTTGCAAGAAAACCAAATTTATGCTCCTTGTGGCTTAAAACAGTTCCTATTGTAGCATAATCATTAATCGGACATACTTCTATGAAGACACTTCGGCAATTGAGTTTATTCATAAATTGGTAATTTCTTAAAGATCTATGGCGTCATGAAACCAAAATGTGGACATTGGTCAAAGAAGAAGATGACATAGCTCTTAAAGTTATCACTGATGGCATTAATTCAGGAATTTAGACACTTTTATATGCAGTCCTTTTGGAGCTTCAACTCTAGGGAACTTCAGAATTTCTTCTCCTCCAACTTCCTCCCAACTGCCAATTTTGATAAAGTATGATTCACAAATACTACAAAAGAGAGAAGAATACTTGTGTAGCTAACCTGTATTTCGTCAGAAAATAATGAAGAAAAATGGCAATCTTGACTATGCCCAATTCCTTTCCAGGACACAGCCTGGTTCCTCCCCCGAACAGGAAGCAATAGTCGTGAGACTCCAATTTTTTATCCTGTCGTGATACCATATATATTTCAGCTTTAAGTCTGATAAGCATGTACAAGAGAACTAACCATTCGACCTAGTGGCTCAGGATGAGGGCATATCAAGAATATGTTTTTATTGTTGATAGTTCTTTTGATTAACCCAACAAAAAAAGAAAAAACCCCGAAAACTAGATCTACAAGTCACGTACCTCCAACCATCTCCATGGATTAAAGGTGAAAGGGTCTGGATAGAGGAAGAGGTCATAGTTAATCTCCCTTGTATAAACATATATTCTCCATCCTTTTGGAATGATAAATCCTGAAAAAATCAATCCAAGTCTCAGTTTTTTGCTACAACGCTCAAACTTGATTTGTTAATTAATAGCAGCAAGAAATATGTTAACGTACCGTCCAAATCAATATCTTCCATTGTTTTCCTCAGTACTCCATTAACAACTGTAGCCAATCTTGAAGTTTCAAAGATCACCTGCACCATTGCAATCATTAACATGTTTAGATATTACCAATAAAATGCTTCAAAACCATGTGCTGATCCTATATATTTAAACTTACAGCGCGCGTAATCCTCATGGACTTGTAGTCATCCCAGTCAATCGGGTCATATTCATTTTTTCTTTTTCGGATGGCATGATGCTCTTTCTGGTTGTATTCAGAAAAGTCGTTAGCGTTCTCGAGCAGGTACGACGACGATACAGTTTGTGAAACTTGAAGGTCAGTAAATATGACTCACTCTGATTTCTAAAAGTGCTCTAGGATGGTCATATAGATACTTCAGGGCCATCATTGTTGTAGTTGACACTGTTTCATATCCTGAGTACAGGATTGTAACGACTTGCTCGTATATTTGGAGATCGGTCAACCGGTATTTACCATCCTGATTCATGAGATCGCCAAGAATGTCACTTTGAACTTTTGGAGAAGCTCTTCTTGAATCAACAAGTTGTTTCAAGAACTTCATTACTTCTTTTCTTCCCTGTAAAGGAAGTCAGCTCCAAATGAAGTTTTCTGAAATTTGTTTTATTTAAACGAAAAGATGGCGAATGTTCTGTCAGGATTAGAGATTAAGTTTTCAATGAAAAACCTGTAAGCCCTTGTGGTAGATTGTGCCTGGAATGTTGATTGGCAGAGACAATACACCTGCCACCAGTTTATCAAACGACCTTTTGAAGTTCTTTTTAACCAAATTTGATTGATCTTGTCCGAGAATCTGGTCGAGAGCCACTACAAATGCCATCTGGGAGTGAACATAAAATAGAAGAAAATGGAAGGGTTCAAAATAAAAAGATTGAAAAACCCTGTAAATTTAGAGCATATTTTTTCTTTTTGCACTTGTTCATCTTTATTTGTTTAAACGTCACTGTCATTGGGCCATTGATGAAATCTAGTGCACATCAAATGTGTGACCTAGAGCTACCTATCATCTCTTTGGATCGTTGCACTTCTTCCACGGTAGGTGATTCTTGCTGGCATTGGCCATGAAAACTAGTTGTGACTCATACTAGAGACAACAGAGATCCACAAGGCATAGTTTTATGTATTCTTTTCCTTTCAAATTGTTTTCTGCTCTTTTGTCCTGATTGCAACTATGAAGATAGAACATATGATAGAGACATCAAAACAGTGAAATAGATTGTTTTGCATTCCCGTGAGGACTAGGACTTGTAAACTACAGGAGACAGGAACACAGAATGAGACATCTAAACTTGAGTTTTGGAATCAATACCTCTTCAGTTTTTTCCTGGATATCAATGGTTTTCTCTTCCCAGTTTGCAGTAAATGATCTCATAGACTTGTCTACCTTCATCAACAGATCGTCTTTGATTACTGAAGGGCCAACAAGAGATAAGAGTGACCCTCGAAGGTACTTGTGCGCAGAACCATGAACTGCTGCAATGTTGGTTGCGCCTAGTACATCCAAGGTAGACTGTGGATAGCCAGGAACAAGTCCTTTCGATTCATTCATAAGAATAAATCTGTTAAGCTTCGGATCCATGGAAATAACTGTAGGAGAGCCCAATATGTGTGTCTGGAAGAAACTTCCATACCTGTCAGGAACAGGCAATCGTATAACAATTATCACGTACTCTCTATCATTTAAGTTTTACCTATAATTAGAACTATACCGCTTAAAACAAACACGCAAGCAAGATGAATGTTAGGACTAAGAGATAGGCATGGTGCATTTTTAAGTTGTCTCATAGGAGACTTCTATTACTGTCGAACCTGATAGAATTGTGATTTCCCTGTAAAATGTGTAGTCTGCTTTTCCAATGGAACTGCTGTTTTTTTCCAAATGTAATAAGTACTTGGAAGGCTCCAAAAAGAATTTCCTTTGCTACAGAGTCAACTTTTCTGTTTATAAAAGAAAATTCATTTTATACCTCAACTAGTCATCATACAGTATAAAGAACTGACAGAAGCTGAAGTGCTCTCTTCTTCCTTTCTAGGCTACTTTAATTTAATAGCGATGGTAATTCAAAAGCACTTGTTTTAGTGAACAAGAAACCATTTTTGCATGTCAATCAACTCTAATGAAAAGAGTTGGGAAGTACCAAACGCTAAATAGAGAAACCATATCCACCATGAAAGAGCTGGAAACTTGAAGGGTGAAAGTAAGAAGATAACGTTCTAACAAGAGAGAACAAGTAAAAGGAAAACAATACACCAAAGAAAAGTATCCATACCTCGCTCTCCGTCTCTTCATGAAATCGGGTCCATACCTGAGAAATTCTATTGTCTCGCCAAAAACTGGCCACCCCATTGTTCCTGGAGGCAGCCCTTTTCTTCTATACCTCATGTCGTTCCATTTCAAGATCAGAGCAAAGAAGATACAGAGACCTGAAACCAGGCCACAAGCCAACAATCCGAACGAAGCCATTGAGGAGCTGGCTCACTTTCAGGGAATTGCTGTGGTTTCTTCAGTGCTTTGTTAGACTTTATAGGCCTGCTAGGGGTCATGTATTGAGGAAGTGGAGAGGCAGACAAATGCCAATTAAATAGGCGAGACCATGCGCCAAACTGGAGAGCTATTGCTGTCAAATTTTAGCAACAAATAATCTGAATGATATTTCAATTTGTTTTTTCGATATTGTTTAATTTGACTGAAGAACTGAGAGTCTAATTAATGTCATATTTTTGTAAGCTGTTGTGCAATTTCATGTGATGAAATGTAATTTATGATTTTGGTCAAGTCTCTGGATACTTATCCTTGGGAAAATGTGATTCGAGTTACTAAACATGACAGAATTGTAGATTTTATGACAATTATCAATTAGATGAATTCTGTTAGGAAGCTTATTCCCTTCAATGATTATCTAGACTGTTAAATTTTTAATATGAGTAGAGTGTAAAGTCTACTAATAAGAATTGGGCTTGGGTTAACTATTGTCCAAATAACTAGAATTAGTTGTTTGGATAGTTGACCTTACTATTTATAAACCCTTTAACATTGTCACGTTTAATCAATATGAGACACTCTAACATAGACATTACTCATTCTCCTTAAACCGGTTAAAACATCAGGTCTCTAGATAAATATAATGCATTATCCTTAAAACACTAATTTTTAGGATATGATCAATAGCATACCAATTCCCCCCTGATTAATAAAAACAGCAATTTATTCTCTTCTATATACGCTAACATATTTTCCAAGCTTTGAAGGTAGAATAGTATTAATACTGAAAAAAGCTAATTTCATGTTCTATTTTTTTTTTCAATCAAGATTTACATGTTGCTGATGAAGATAAGAGGTAAGAGCCTATAATTCTCTTATAATGCTTTCCAATAAACTTAACTAATTAATACTATTCTAGTAAACAACTTATTTTTACTTCAGTATAATTTGATTTATGACGATAATCCCTAATTAGTACTATTCTGGTAAGCAACTTGTTTTACTTAATTTAACTTATTGAAGTTTATGTTTTGTTCTCACATTATAAAAGTTGTTTTTGTAGGTTAATTAGTGAGAATTCATAACTATATATTATGCTATCCAAAAACATACATGCGTATGTAAATAGGAAAAGGACTCTCGTCTAAGTCAATTATGGGAACGGTTAAGTTGAAAGTATTATTTTACAAATTCAAGATATTTTCCCTTTCTTGACAAAAGACTTTAGTATCGATCGATAATCTCAACTCAAGCAAACAATTCTCTTTTAAGTATTAATTTAAAATAGATAATTTTTGCTTAAAATCTTTACTTGCGTTATTAACTTAATTACTAACATTAATTAATGAATTGCATTCTTCCCCCCCTTTTTTTTAACTCTCCTATACCTTATGGTCACCACACTCCATTATTTATATAAATAATTGATATTAACTATATGATTTAAATTAGTCATTAATGATAAGATGTATTAATTTATAACTATTTTTAACTAAATAAATATAAATTATAAATTAATGATAACGTGTACTAATCTTCTAATTATTTGGAATACTAATAATACTGATTTTAAAAATTGTTATATATGCATATTACTCATATAATGGATGGAGACAAATTTTAATAAAATAGATTTTTTTGTTGGTAGCAAGTAAGTCGAAAGAAATTGATCATATTTTGCTTGAATAATATCTTGTTGTTGACAATCATAACTTTTTTCATTCAAATATTTAACATATAAAAATTAATATTTGATTTATAGTTTCTTAATATGTGTCTCTCTTGTGCTTTTACTCTCTTATTCTCCTCTAGGCTCTCCTTTTGCGGCTTTCCTGTGTTTTAACTTCTTCACCTCTATTTGATTTTGTTATTTTTGATTATCTGTGTGTTTCTTTCTATTTCACCTCCTTACCTTTCAATTCCTTTCTCCTTTGATGATTTAATGGTTACTTTGTTCTCTCTTCTTTCTATACTAAATGCTAGAGTTCTTAGTATATCGATTCTCGTGTCTTTCTCCCATTTTCCTTGCTTCTCTTCCCATTTTTCTTCTCTTGTTTCTCTTTATGTTATCTTTCTATTGAATTAAAGGAGGTTCTAATCGAATTTTTGATAATAACAAAATATAAGTACTACTAACAAGTTTTTAATGATGTTGATGAGAAGGAATATGAGAACAAGATAGTATTTTGCAATCTTCGAGATCAAAATCAAGATCAAGTTAAGAAATAGATCAAGAAACATCAAGATTATTTCATGTAATACTTACTGTAGGCTCATCTTGATTTGATAATCTAAGAGGCTCACCATGCATAAACATTTCATCTTTTTTCATTACTCAGGTCTTTCCATTCATCAAGAGAAATTGAAGCTGTTGAATATAAAGCCTTTTAATCTTTCAAATAATCTTTGGAGAATATTTGAGAAATGTTTTAATCATATTTGGATTAAACAAATTAGTTTTGAGAATTTGAACATGTGATCGCAAGCAATTAAACATGTAATATAAATCCTTGTTTATTACGAGGCCCATTTTGGGATTTAATATCAATCCTTGTTTCCTTTCTTAAGTAATATTAGATTGTTTAGGAACTTGTTGGGCTTGTCTTCTATGACCTGTGTTGGGAAATATGATAAGAGTACTCCTTTTGACTTTTAATGATAGAATAAGTGCTAGTCTTTTGGTGAGTTTTGAGTCTAAGAGAAGAGAAGATGTTGACATATGACAAATAGGTTATTAGAACATTGGGACCATCACAGGAAAATCTTTCGAATTAGTAAGGATTTTAGACAAATATAAAATTCATATAGCGCACATCCAAGGGGCAAAGTGAAAAGGGGCCAAAGTGAATGAGATTAATAGGTTCAAAATTTGGTATTCAGGGTGTTTGAGACAATGGAATGGGGTAGGTATCATAGTTGTCAAGTAACTTCTACATCAAATTATGGGGGTAAAGAGGACTAATGACAGGATTATATCCTTAAATATTGTGGTGAAAGGTGTTACTTTCAATATGGTGTATGTTTATGCACCTGAAGTAGGATTGGACAAACAACTAAAGTGATAATTCTGGGAAGAGCTAGATGAGGTGATTCAATAAATCCTGAAAAGTTAGTTATTCTAGGAGGAGGCTGTAATGGTTATATAAGGGAAATCTCATAGCATTATTCATAGACTCTCAGGAGTTTTATGTACGTGATAAGAATAAGAGTGGGACTATTTTATTGAATCTTATGGTAGCATTTAATTTGGTGATAACTAACTCTTTTTTTTAAGAAAAATAAGGAGCATTAGTGACTTTTAAGAGCACCTGATGACTTTTAAGAGCATAACCATAAAAACTCAAGTTAACATCTTTCTTGTACAGTGGAGTGATTTACCTAGTTGCAAAGATTGCAAGTTGATACCTAATGCTTGCTTGTCAACTCAAAATAGATTTTTGGTTTTAAATCTTATAATTAAGGGTTAGAGGAATAAGAGAAGTCCTAAGAGTTGTATCAGGGTTACGTGGTGGAATATAAAAAAGGATACATTAAAATAACTTAGCAATAAAGTAAGTTATGGAGAAAAATAGAAATTGAAAGGAGACGTTAACTAGCTATGGGAGAGAGTAGCAACTCTTTTAAGGAATACAAATAAAAAAGATCTTGGGTATTTTTTAAGATAGAGTCTTGTTATAACCAATCTTAATCTTTGTGAGCCATTTCCCTTTCAGCCTTTGCTTTGGTACTACAAACTTGTTTTTTTTTTTACTTACCAACAGGACCCAACTACTAGAACTTGGTGGTATAAGGAAGATGCATAAGAAAAGGTTAAGATTAAGAAGGGTGCTTATAAAGCTCTATTGAATAACACCATAGATGTAGATAGTGCAATTAATAAAGTTACAAACTGGTAAAGAAAGATGTGAAGAAGTTAATCTTAAAAACTAAAAAGAGAGCTTACGAGACATTATACCAATGATTAGAATCCAAAGATAGAGAAAAGGACATATTTAAGTTGGTAAGACCCAGGGAATAGAAAGTGAGAGACTTAGATCAAGTTTGTTGTATAAAAGATGAAGGAAGGTAGGCGCTTGTGGCTAACATAGACATTAAGAGGAGATGCTAAAGATATTTTTATAACCTTTTTAAAGAAGGCATTGAGGAAAACATCTCTTTTGGTGATCTTAACATGTCCGAGAGGTATCATAACTTTACTTAGGCAGATTACAAGGGAAGAAATTAAAAGAGCTTTGAGGGAGATGAAGAGTGGAAAGGCAATAGGGCCCGATAAGATACCTATAAAGATATGGGAGAGCCTATGCAAAGAGGGTCTTATTTGGCTGCCCATGCCTTTTAATATGATCTTTAAGTTTGCTAGAATTCCAAATGAGTGGAGAATTAGTATTCTAATTACTCTGTACAAGAATGGGACATCCAAAGTTATAACAACTATAGAGGCATCAAGCTACTTAGTTACACAATGAAGTTATGGGAGAAAGTGACTGAGAAGAGAGTTAGAAAGGATTAAACTATCTTATAGAACCAATTTGGGTTCATTCTAGGAAGGTCCATGATAGAAGATTTACATCTCCTTAGGAGATTAATGAAATATTATAGGGAAAGACAATATAACCCATACATGGTTTTTATTGACTTAGAGAAGGTGTATGATAGAGTACCTAGGGAAATTATATGGAGGTGTTCAAAAGTTAAGGGAGTTTCTATGACCTATATATAGGTTATTAAGGATATGGATGAACGTGTAAAGATTAGAGTGAGGATGATAGGTAGAAATATAGAGTATTTTTCTATCAATAAAGGACTACACCAAGGCTCCTTATTGAGCCCCTTTTTTTTTAATTATAGTAGTGATTGATGAGCTCACCAAGAATATCTAAAGGGATATGCCTTGGTGTATGTTGTTTGCTAATGATGTTGTTTTAGTGGATGAGACAATAAAGGGTGTCAACGTTAAGCTAGAACTTTGGAGGGATACATTAGGGTCGAAGAGCTTTAAATTAAGCAAGAATAAAATTGAGTACTTAGAGTGTTGGGACCCGATCCAGAGACTGGATCCCAACCGGAAAGTAGCGGAACGAAATCACAAAGCGAAAGAAAAGACGAAACCCAAAACAAATCGGATATCGAGGCGAATACATATCAAAATCGAATACGAAAAACGAATCGAATAGGTGAATCGGATACGAATAACAAATCAGAAACGAAAGTGAAAAGCAAATAAACAAACGGATCAAAGCAAACAAAAGCAAATCGAATACGAATTTCCGATATCCGAAGCATGAATCTTAGAAAAGCGATTGCGTTGGAAACCTAAAACATAACCTCCATCCGAAATCGGTATAATTTTTTTTCTTTTCTTTCTTATTCATTCCTCTCATCATTTAATCCATCTTATTCAAAATTAAAACAAATAATTTCCATTTGGAAAATTGATCCTCAAACAAAACGTATTTCTCAATGCATAACAAACTTCTTATACATTTATACAAATCCAAAATTCATCTTTTTATCAATTTTTATTTTATCCTTTCTCTAATTCAATCGAAAATTTGGTAGCATAACTGCTGCATTTTCATAAACCCAAAATCTGCAAGGGTTTAAAAATCACTTCTATAATTTTCAAACAATCACACAAACATCAAAATCCACCGGACCCTCCATCCGGGATCTCAGCATACACAAACACAAACCTATATCTAGTACTTCCCATATTAGAATCATCCATCTTAAATCCAAAATTTTCAGAATTATAATACATCACACTCTTTTATAAACACCATTTCATAATTCATCACATCCATAACCAAATCAACAATCATATCTCAATTCCATAAACAATTTCATAAATCAAATCCAAAACCTAAACTAATTATAATCATATACAATTCATAACTCAAATCAATACCCAAATCCCGAATTCATATACCTCATGCTCAATTACATACAAACTTCATAAATCATATACATCATGAAATAAATACTTTAGATACATAAATGACAATAAAAGCCATATACAAACTTAATACCAAAATCCCAATTTACACAATATACAAACGATACAATATCGAACTTGACACTCTTTCATCCGATCTCCCGTTCGAATACCTGAAGATGGGGATGAAAGGGGGGTGAGCACAAAGTTCGTGGATAATATCTTTATAAATTGAAGGATAAGCGAAAACATTTTTCAAAACTTTTTGCCGTTTATTTTTTTAAAGATATCATAGTAGAAAAATTTGGCAATTCCCTTATTTCTCAAACTTTCAAATTATTGCCAAAAAATTTCACTAAATTCTCGGCTAAAAAAATCCACAAAAATTGATGTCTCAAACTTTTCACATTTTTCATATTTCATAAACAAAATCCATATTTCTTAAACTTTTTCAAAACATGCAATGCATCACACTTATAAACAAAACAAAACACATAACACATCAAATGGTCTGGTTCGGTCTAAAACAGAACGTACTGCACATTTCTGCATAGCGGTCCTGTGCAGCTGTGAACAGAACGTACTACACCTTTCCGCATGGCGGTCCGATGTTGCCGTGACTTATGGGAGTCCATGATCGAAACTCCAATACCACTAGCGGGCAGCCGGGAGAAGGCTGTAAAAATAGACAAGTGCACACTTGTCCCACTTATGGGACCTGACCAAACCTACATAACACATAACCAAAAACCCAAAACTTGGATAGCCTCTAAGCACTTTCGAAAATCTTAATTTTTCAAATGGTGTCGTACTCGACACATGCACATACACAAATCACATCAAATCATATAGCAATTCACATTCAATCTAAATTCATCAATTTAATCACATATCAATCAAATTCATAACTATGAATGCAATTTATTTCTTGAAAACATATATCAAACATATACATATTCATAATGCACATTTTTCAAATTTGTCAAATAATTCAAAAACCATGAATTTCTTAAATCTTGAAATTTCTTGAAATCATTTATAAAATAAGGAATTTAATCCTTCAAAATCATAAATTTTCAAACAATTACATAAACAATAATTTTTTTCAAAGTCAAGTGCTTATGCTTAAAATTCAATAAATAAACATACTACCCACCTCGAATCGATGGTAGTAGCTTGTCCCTAGCTTCAATTTGACCATTGCTTCTTTCTTTCTTCCAATTGAAATTTCCCTAAATCAAATTAACCAAATTCAAACTTTATAAATGACATAATCCTCAAATTGAACTTAGAAAACACTAATTCCACATATAATCAACCTATCTAAATCACAAATTTTCAAAATCTCCAAATCACAAAAATTGGGCATAACCCTAATTAACATCATCCAAAATTAATCCAATTAATTCAAGTAATTCCCAAAATTGATCTTAGAATTGACAAACCCACAAGATTTCCAAACTATCTACACCAAAAATTTATGAAAACCCAAAGCTTGAAAATTTTCTCTTACCTCCTTTCTCCACCATTTTCGGATTCATTGAGCTTGTAAGGAAATGTTTACTTTCTTCTATCCTTTTTCCTTTGAATCATCTATCAAACCCTTCTAGGAAGCTTGAAAAAAAATGAAAACTCTTGGCTTCCCCTCTTTTCTCCATAGCCGAAACCTATCTTCTCTTCACCTCTTCTTTCTGCTGTTTTATTTCCTCTCAATTTCGTGGGTTGCTCCTCCAAAAATGACAGCCTCCTTGTTTATTGGTGGCCATGTCATTAATGAATGGATAAGGACCTAATTGCCCCTCACTCATAAGCCGAAAACCTTAAGTCATTATGTGGTCTTCCAAAATTGCCCTTGCACTTTACTTTTGTTGATGCCTACTTTAGGACAGTTTTCTTATCTTCTAAATGAAGGAATTTGCCAACACTTCCTTCTATAGAATTGTTACTCATTGTCATAATTTCATACTGCCGGCAAAATTATTTAAGTTGGTGCTCTACATCAAAAGTTATAGTCCAAACATTTCGGACTATTCTTATGATAACACAATTTCCTGTGATTTACTTCCATCCAAAAATTGACATTCTTAAACACAAAATTTGTTGGAACCCCTCCCCGGTGAGTGGCGGGCCCGACCTCCTGCATGACATCTGGACGTGCATCCCACGAGGGAGGGATTCCTCACCCCAGAGGAACCTCAAACTAAACTGAATTTAACGTCATCCGAATAAAACTTAATAACTTTACCCTAATGTTCCTCCAATAAAAATTAATCTGCTTAG
>JANITW010000003.1:37980914-37996398 GCA_027564335.1 Erythroxylum williamsii
CCTCATCGTAGGATATGCATCGGTACGATCTACGGACGTCCCGGCGTATACTCTACGGTAAGGGGGCGCTACATTAAATTAGGACGTTCTTTATATGATTCGAAAGAAGACTTCAAGATCTATAACTTTCATGAAGACTTTAAAGACAAATTCTATCTTTTGAAGGATAAAAAATGGAACAGAAGATAGGTTAGGTGAAAAAACAAAAGAAGCAAAACATAGAAGAAGATAACATCATCACAGAAGAATCAAAATATAAAAAAAGTAAAACATAGAAGAAGATGATGTCATCACAAAATAAGAAAAATATAGAAGAAGCAAAACATAGAAGGAGCAAAACATAGAAAAAGATGACATCATCACAGAAGAAACACAGAAGAAGATGGCATCATCACAAAAGAGGCAAAAAGGTAGAAGAAGCATATTTACTCTTGAACATCCCCCCTTATAAGGACCATAACTTTCAACTAAGATGTTCAAAATTTTCATGCTATAGATAGAATTTAAATTCAATGTCTTCATAAAAAATGTAGCCATATGTTTCTAGTTGAATCCAAATAAAAAATCATCTAGTTTGGAAAACTAGAGAAAAAGTTCTGGCTAAAAGATTAAAGCACACTCAGTGAATATTTTCCAGATCATTACCAATTTTATTTCCAACTCTTTCCTTATCACAACTCATACCTGTATCACTCTTTCTACTCCCTCTACTTCCCATTTTTAACAAAAATCACATTTAACATCAATTATACTAGGAAGTTGTCAATGAATGCATGTACCATTTTTTTATGTGCAAAGATTCAATATTTATGCATATGCTAACATTATGCATGAGCAAGAAAATGTATTTCCTTAATCTCTCTTTGAGCTCATATACATTGAAATTTCGGGTCCTAACCCTTAATATGGGGACGAGATGTTACAGTACTGCTATTAAATGATTATTGCTTTATCTCTATAAGACCTTAAATCATGGAATTATACTTCATAAGCATTCATCCTTATCTCTCCATGCTTTTTCTGATGTAAATTGCGCAAGTAACAACGATAATTTCACCTCTACCAATGCTTATCTAATCTACCTTTGTCACAAAGAGAATAGTGGCTTACTCTTCAATTGAGTTTGAATGTTGCTCTTTTGTTATTACTGCAGCTGAGCTCATTACTGAAGGACAAGATTGAACTCTCATCATTAACCTTCATCTTGCGGGGGCATGATAAAGGAAATCCGAATGATAAAGGCAATCCCTCAAATTAAGTCTTTCCATAAATTTCTTAAATTAAGATTTTCCACTCTTATTTTTCTACTTCCCTTATGTAAAACAATTAGCTTCCTAAAATTTTGTTTTTACCTTTATAGAATAGACTTACACTTGTATAAATATATACTGTAATACTCTAAATAAAAAGTGAAATGATATAATTCCTCTTTCTGACAATATCTTTACTCTAAAAGTGTTAGAAGGTTATTGAACTGAGTGCTTTGTTCATGACTATTATTGATGTTTAGTAAGTGATGTACTTACTACATTGAGTAAAACTCTATTAGACAGATTATCAATATGAACTGATCCAAAGTACTTTTATATTAGTGCACTACTTTATTTGTTGGGCTTCATTTTTTTCCATGTACGAATTTCAAGCTATCTTAGCTTATTAGTGGTTTGCTCGTGATATTTATTGGAAGCTCCTAAAAGTCTTTGCAAATAACAATGGTTGAATGGTTCTTATGTGAGATTTGAAGATATATCATTTAAGTATAGCTATTAAAAACAGTTGTCTCAAGTCTACCTAAACCCAACCCCTAAATTAAGACATATTAACCATCTTTAACAATAAAACTAATAGTATACGTGAGATCGTATCGTCTTTCATGAGTGAGGGAAGGACAACTATAGGGAGAAGCTTTTAGTAAACATCAGACGAATTCAACAATCGACTATTGTAGAGACAAGTAGAAGTGGCCTAAATGGTTTCAATTTCTCACTTAAGGCTCTTCCTTCAGGAGATCTTGAGTTCGAGTCACTCCAAATGAGGAGAAATAGGAAATGTTTCTGTTGATGATCCTCAATTATGGACGCCTTGCTTCTAGCGACAGTGTGAGAGTTGGAGCTACTAGAGAACCTGAGGGTTGACAAAAACCTGGGGGTTGATAGGAACCTGATGCGGAGCAAGGCTAATGATCAATCATCAGTTGAACAATCAAGTATGCGAAAACTCCTTGTACGCTGAAATGTACAATCTATGTAAGAACCTAAGAGATTTTGGGGTTTTAGGTTTACAACTTTTAGGACTTTTGGGGTAGGATCTTAGGGGCTTAGAATTAGTCCAACTAAGTTGGGATATCTAATGTAATAAAAAAAACAATCGACTATTGTAGAGATGATGGAAAGATGGTCAGAAATAACTGATAGATGGGCGAAGACGATGGATGAGACAAGGGAGAGACAAAAGGGAAGATGATAAAAGGGCCCACATCGCAAATTAGATACTTAATTGACATATTGTGACTAACATATAATGTTATAATATGTTAGATATAACTCTATAGCATAGGTGAGTTAATAAGAGGCTCTCCTAATTTAAGCGAGGTTGTGAATTCAAATTTTTTTCGTATATACGGCCGTTTAAAATTTGAAGTCAGAAGTTAAAAAGAAAGCTCGTTTGGGAGGATAAATGCTTTTGCTCTTTTGGTAATTAAATTCAAACTATTTACACCGTGGGCCATCGAATATGCCAGAAATAGCTCGGCACGCAACACTGAACTAACCCTTGCATTTAAAGTCCAGAATTTGGCGTACAGTTCAAATTGGACCGGGTCTCCGATATTATGGTCCATTAAAACGGAGGCGTCTCCTCCAAGAAATATTTGGAAGACTGAGGGAGAGGGACATTAGAGATTGGAGCAAATTCTCTCACTCAAAACCTTCCCAAAACTCAATTGGAAACTGGGAGAGAGCGTTTGTTGACCCACAGATATTATGCCTACTCTCACGAAGCTCTACACCATGCAAGAGGCCTCCCAACACAACACCAAGGACGATTGCTGGATCGTCATCGATGGCATGGTAGCGCCTTTATCTGTTTCTTCCCTTGCTTTCCGAGATTTTTAGTTTTTGGTTGCTTTGATCGTCGCGTTTTCTTTTTTATGCTTCATCTAACTGATTCTTTTTTGGGTTTTGTTTATGATTCTGAATTCTTGCTGGGATAGTGACTTAATGTGTTCTCTACGCATTTTTGCGTGAGAATTGCATTGATCCATAGTAGCATTATCTTGCTCTTGCTTCTTTGTTCCAGGTGTATTACTAAGTTAATAAAGCACCATGGTTTACTTTGTCTACGATATGAAAATTGGATTGAGCTCTTAGTTGACAACTGGTAGAAAATGGTGGTTCAATTGTTTTCTAAAATATAGTGGATGTTTCTTAACCTGAGAACTTTGACTTCAGAATACGAATTAAAGTCCCCCTTTTTAATTGATTATATCTATTCCTGATCTCACATATGCATCTAAGAAACTGGTGCTGTGAACTACGTTACGTGTAGCTTGGATATATTGTGGATTAACATGATATTTGAGAGTTCTGAAGTGCTTGAATGACTCTTTATCTCTTGGATGCTGATGCCTTTGTCATTTTATGAACTTCTGACGTTTTTGGTGGTTGAAAGTTGGAATTGTTATTAACTATTTTTAGTTGACTTGTTAAGGATTTCAAGTTCTATTCTTTTGACACACTACTTACTGATATTTACGTGCATTTTGACATATGACTTGACGTGTCTCAATTCCTTAACTTTCAAAGAAGGTTTCTGGAGAATAAATGAGAAGCAAGTTCAGAACTTTCTACACACATGGAACATTCATTAACAGGAAGAAGCACTTGAAAAATTGAATGTAGAACAATAGAATGTATAATGTACAACATCTTAAATCAAAACTCCCGTAAAAGCTGTCCTGAGGAAAATCACTTTTGTCATATCATAGGGTGAACTTTTGGTGTTTTCTGGTTCATAATTAATGCCAAAAAGAAAAAAGCCTTTCCACAGAAGTAATTAACTGAATAATTGTCTAGTCTAAAAGTTATTCTGTAGAATAGCTCTTGCCAGTTGCCATGGCTGCTTGCTGTAAGAAATTTCTACACATCTAGCAATGTCTATTGGTAGCTGCTCTAAATTTTTGTTCAACTCCATTGATTGCAATATCTTATACACGGGAAGGTTCATATGCCATAATGTGGCGGATGCATATGGGTGCCTTAATCTCTGCTAACTGCATTAAATCTTATAGAAGGTGAACATGCCGAAGAATCCATGAGCTAGATGCTCTCCGATTACTTTGTCTGCTTTATCCATTTAGCTTTGTTCAATGAGACTCCCTGTTTAGTGGTAGAACAGATAATTCTATATAAATTCCTCAAGGTTTTCTGAATCTCCTTTCTATCTTGAGCACGAAGTTGTTTGCTTAATCATGCCTTTGTGTTATTGACAAGTCCTGACTACTCTTTTGCTAAGGTCTCTGTCTGTACCATCTAGTGCTTGCTTATGAGGAACCAATTAGTATTTCTAACTTCTTCAACCAGTGAAAAGAACATGAACACATATCTTTTTCCTTGCGTTTGCTGATAATATCTCTTTGTCAACGTTAGGTATATGATGTAAGTTCATATTTGGATGAGCACCCTGGTGGAGACGATGTTGTACTGGCTACCACTGGTATTTTCTTCATCTTTGTTGGAACAATTATGGTGTAAAATATAACAAAATTCTCAGTCATCATCTATTATAATCTTAATGTTCCTTCACCGTTACTGTTATCTAAGGTAAGGATGCGACTGACGAATTTGAGGATGCTGGGCACAGCAAAAGTGCAAGGGAGCTCTTGGAAACATTTTGCATTGGCGAGCTCGACCGTTCCATCCCAGTTATTCCAAAACTCGAAATTTCCTCAAAAAAGCAAACTGAAGTATATGCTCAAAAGTTGGAGGACCTGACAAAGAAGTATTGGGCTTTTCCTGTAGCTGTTGTAGGCATCTCTGTAGTTGTTGGTGTTCTATACCTTCACAAAAAGAAGTAATGGCTGGTTAATACAAATGTGGAAGGGATTTTTGTCGTCGCAGAAAGTAATAGATGAGATGAGCATTTATTGGAAGTGATGCCGTTGTAATCCTTTTGAATAATTCAGAGTTATTTGGGGGCAGCTGCGTCTCTGAAACATAGGATTTGATTTCTCCCATGACAATTATCTGTTTCTCTTGCCGAGCTCCATCAGGGAATCGAATATATTCTTTGTATTGATTACTGTTTTGCTATTGCTGTTCGTTTTATTTATATATATAAGAATTGAAACCTGATCATAAATTTAGAGCAGTCAAATCTTTTTTTATTGTTTTTCGGGCACAAACCGGAGGAGAATGACTCCAGTTGATTTAATTCTGTAATTGTAATGGGCCAATTAGGTTCTGGGTAAGCCCAACTTCTGGTTATCTTAGACTTAGGGTTAGTATGCATATCTCAGCACTTTTTCCCCCCTCGTTTTGATAATATCTGTGTTCAATCGTGCTTCCCCTCTGCCTCAACTGTTATTTCCCAAAGTAAACAAAACCCTAAATATCAGCACCGTGTCAGCTGTGATGGCGCAGCAATTAGGGGTGCAGAAGAACACGCTTTACGTGGGAGGACTAGCGGAGGAAGTGAACGAATCGATACTTCATTCAGCTTTCATACCATTCGGAGACATTAAGGACGTGAAGACCCCATTGGATCAGGCCACCCAGAAGCACCGCTCTTTCGGCTTCGTCACTTTTCTGGAGAAAGAGGACGCCGCCGCCGCTATGGACAATATGGACGGCTCCGAGCTTTATGGTCGCGTTCTTACCGTCAATTACGCACTGCCAGAGCGCATTAAGGGTGGTCAACAGGGCTGGGCGGCTCACCCGAGTATGTTTTGTATTTTTTGCATTAAATCCTGTTATTATTAATTGAATCGAATGAGGACTATCTATGGATGGTTTATTGTAACCTATGAGGATGGATTGATACTAGAAAGGTTGTATGTTAATGAGTAGATATATATTGCATAATGATTTGAGTGAGAATTGGCAGTTTGGGCGGACGCGGACACATGGTTCGAGCGTCAGCAGCAAGAAGAGGAAATGCAGCGGATTCAGGCGGAGAACAAGGCTGCGATGCAAGCAGCAGAGGAGTTGCATAGAAAGAAAATGGCACAGGAACGAGAAGGAGAAAAGGAGGATGAGACAGATGACCCCATGGCTAGGATTGAAGCTGAAGCTACGGTTTAGATGTTGAAAAAAACAACTTTTAGCTACCTACCAAACAAAAAAAAAATGCCTTTACTACTGCTACTTGTATAGCAATTTGACCGCATCCCTGTGTTAAATAATATGCTTCTCTTCTCTAATCTTCTTCATATCTCGCAATTATTGGGAATGTTGTTATAAAACTGGTTATTTCCCCGGCAAGGTCGTCGCTGGATCCGATCTCGGTCAATTCTAACACCACCCATGACCGTGGGTTTGTTTCTCTTGCGCTTTTTTTGTTTAAAAAAAATAAAGATACACATATCAAAGATTTCCCATCATCAAACCAGATGATTAAAAAGCCTGTTAGGCCCAAACTATCTTAATGAGAATCTGGGCTGTCCGATAGCTCAAAACTACGTCATATCATATGAACTTGGCTTGGCTTGGCTTATCCTCTGCAAGTGACCGTTCGGTTTGCTGTTTCGGTGTCTAGACCAAAGCGAACAGTTACCAAAGCTTAAAGTTTCTACTTGCGAACAGTCTTCTTCCTCTTCAGATGACCTAGAATCTAAGATTTGCCAAAAGCCAACATTCCCAATGGCTTCTCTCTTCTTCACTCATTACCTTTCGCTTCCAAGGTTTGTTAATTCTTTGCTCCTATTCAGCCCGTTACGTGTTTGAAAAAATGTCTTAAGAATGTTGAAACTTTTATGTGCTTTCTTATACTGGAGTTTTTTCAGGTCATTAACTGAGTATACTGTTAAGAATCTGAGGCCCTTGTTTATTCAATTTTCAACTTGGTATATATATTTTGATGCTTTAAATTATTAGGTGTTATTCAACTTGGCCAGCATATCCATCTTTGGATTTAACTCTTCAGGGTTTTGCATTGCAACACAAATGGGGTATTGCAGCAATGTCTAGGAAAAGAGTTGTTGAGGATCTAGCTGATGAAGGAAACTTTGAGAATGGGGTGGTTATGAAAAAGAAGATTAACAGGGCTATCAAACGGACCACTTCAGGAAGGCGGAAGAAAGAAACGGTCCATTCTCCAGAAACGGATTCTGAAATTGGAATAGCCAATGACATCAACGTGGGTGAAAGTATTACGTCAATATCAAGTGAAAGTTTGAAGAAAAGCCCTCGGAGGACTCGCCGGAAAAGTGGACCTCTCTATACTTTCGTTTACTATTTATGTTGGCATTGGTTACAAGTTCTCAACTTACGGGATTATTTTAAATTTAATGTCTTCTACAGCTTCATCAGCTTCTAGTAATTTGGAGGAAGAGAAGAATGAAAAGAATATCCAGAGGAGGAGGAGGACAAAGAAGACAGAAGACATCATAGTGGAGGACCAAGGTATTGAATCTGAAATTAGTGACCAGAAAAGCTCCCTGGTTGCTACTGATGTGGAGGATGAGAGTGAGATTGAATTAGAACTAGATGGAGATAACGATATTAGCTATACATATGGTTGGCCTCCCCTTGTTTGTTGCTTTGGATCTGCACAACATGCTTTTGTGCCATCAGGCAGACCTGCAAACAGGCTTATAGATTATGAGATTCATGAAAGATTGAAGGATGCAATATGGGGACCAGAAAAATTTGTAAGGGCGCCTGGAGGATCTGCTGGTAGTGTTGCCGTTGCTCTTGCAGCCTTGGGTGGAAAAGTAGCTTTCATGGGGAAGTTGGGAGACGATGAATATGGACAGTCAATGTTATACTATATGAATGTAAACAATGTTCAAACACGATCAGTTCGCATTGATAGCAAGAGAGGAACAGCAGTATCACAGATGAAAATTTCCAAGAGAGCTCGCTTGAGAATGAGTTGTGTTAAACCATGCGCGGAGGATTCTCTTTCAAAATCAGATTTAAACATGGATGTGCTGAAGGAGGTAATGGATTTCAGTCTTCTGGTAGAGATAAGTCAATAGTTCTTTTTCTTTTGACTACTTCCTCTTCTGCCTATCTAGGTATGATGTACGACGAATAGAAGACTGTCTACTAATTGATAGAGTACTTACAAACAGAAAGTATTGGCTTTTGGAACTTTTAATTTTGAGTTGAAAATTTTAAGAAAATTGAAATGAAGAATAGATCTAGTCATCACTCTTAAGCTTTGTATCAAAAACTAAGGATCACACTTATAAATTGAACAAACAAAACTATTTGAATCAAGATAATAGTTTGTAGAAATCACTTATATAATCTAGGGATCACTCATAATTGTCCAACAATGACTATTAGAAAAGAATTCTGGTGGAGACTCTTGACTATGATCTACTTATGAGAGACTGTGTTTTTAAATTTTTTCTACCCTGTCTGGCCCCTAAGTATGATCTAGTTAAGAGACCTTGCAATCTGAAAATCAAAAACTCAGCTTGTATTATGTGTTTTTTAGTTGTGTGCCCCCTTTTCGTTGCCAAGGTTTTACCCTACTTACTTACCTCGGAAATCAACATATAAGAACTTGTTAGAGAGAATTCTTTGATCTCAAAACTGAAAATTTATATCTCAAATAATTCTTGCTTTATTTATGATCAGAACTCCCTACCACTACTTTTTTTTTTCTGAATAAAAACTTCCATGTCTGCCGTTTGAATTTCCTTTCTGTTTCTGTAGCAAAATTAGTACCTTGTTCGTCATAGATAGAGATGGAAAACAGGTTTGACCCTGAGCCGGAGTCAACGAACTTAGTCCAGATTTTGCTTTGGACTTGTACTTTTTGTTTTTGATTTTTGGGCTTTGGGTAGGACTCCAACTTGGCCTTCAAGGCCCAGTCTGACCAATCCGAAACCCGACATATATATTAAATTAATCCTAATTTTCATTTTCTCTTCTAGTCTTTGTCACTACCATTCTTTTCACCTGTCTTCCTCATCTTCTTCCACAAACCTACTCTTTTTCCATATCTTTTATCCTTCCTCTTCTTGATTCTTGTATTTCATGATTAATGGGGCTTGTTTTTGAATGTTCATGAATCTGTCCCAATTTGGCTCTGTGCCAAAAAATTGAGGCAGCATAAAAGAAATTGAGTTATATGTGGTTGTGAGAGTTGGGTTTTTGTTTTTCAATTTCTGCTTATTTCTGTTTCTCCGCTTGGGATTTAAAATAATGTTAAACTTGTATACGATGCTTTGTATGTTGAACTTTTTGGAGTGTAACAAGCAGTTTATCTATGATGTCACAATAAAGGGTCAGTGCATAGTAGCTCTGATCTTTCTTTCTTTTCCTTTCCTCTATTCTTTACCTTATTAGAATCAGTATCAGTTGATTCCTTTGTTACCTTTAAAGCTTCAGTCTTTGAGCTACTTCTTCTTGACATCTGGTGTTTTCTTGTTCTTTATGGGTTGGATTCTGGATCTTTAGCAACAAAAATGTTAGGAAGGGTTTGAATCATTGATTGGTCACATTGCATTGGGCGGTTTGGGATTTTGATCACCAAGGCCCTATCGGACGCGGGCAACATGAGTCAGACCTTTATCGGGTCTCTGTTCAGGCTTGAGCCACCTGTAAGGGACTTCGGGCAAGTCCGGGTAGCCTAAGACCTGGACCGGCCTGGCCCATTGCCAGCACTACTACTCATAGATAACATTAAGTGTATCATGCATATGCAAATTTCTCTAACAGTTCTACAAGTTTTCTGGTCCATAACCTTATGGATATTGACTTGGTTCTGATAATTCATCTTATCAAATTTATCAATACAGACTACACCTTTATTAGCTAGAGAAATTGCTCTAACTTGCTCAGAAATCTTATTACTTGTTGGTTGATCTCTTTTGCTTCTTGTTTTGTTGTTTCAGTATGCTAGTCAAGTGTTCCTGTCTGTTGTTTAGTTGTTTCAATTTTCTTTAAACAACTCCAATCTTTAGTCGTTGGTTGTTTTGATATTTATCTACTTTACAATAAGAAGTCTGTTGTTGCTTTGCTGTATGTCTTAGAGAAGTTGTGACACATTCATTGATGTCTAACCTCTTCAAAATTGTTATAATCAACTCGTCTCTCTTTTGGTTTTGGTTGTTGAATAATCTTTTGTATGCCCTTTTGTTTTTTATAGTCATCGTCAAACCAAAGATTTGATACCAAACTGATAAAGGATGAATAGATGAATATTGCATATAAAATGAAAAATATGAGTTGTTGGAACTTTGAATTTAGAGCTGTTAATTTTCAAACATAAGGAATTGAAACAAAGGATAGCTCTAAGAATCACTCTAAAGATTTGTTTCAAAAACTAAGAATCACACTTAAGAATTGAGACAAACAAAACTATTGGAATCACGGTCACTTTTAAGATTTAGTAATAGCTTGTAATTATTTAAAATTTTGAAACCCTAATCCTAAGGAATAGGAATTCCTACTAGACTTTCAAAATAAAAACAGGATCCAATTTAATAAAGATTCGTATTATTTCTTAGTAGACTTAAACTTTAAACTAATAAGGAAATTAAAATTAAAATTAATTGTTTTTTATTAACGCAAAATTAAAAATTATTTTTTATTCTGCATCAATGTTAGTTAGTTTTAATTGGTAAACTAAATTTTTCTTTTCAAAATCCTTTCCATCCTAAAAATGAGAAATTATTGTTTCCAAGAACATTGGGTAAAAGGTTTATCATTAAGGAGCCATAAGCTATGAGACCTAAGTCGAGAAACTTTTTGTTATGGTCCCGACTATAAGATCGAGTTATGTGTCTCTGGAGTGTAAATTCAGAATTAAATTGTTGGAAAGAATCTTTTTTGGAGTTCCTTCCGTTTCTATTTTTCGGCATGAATGTGAGAGCTCATTGGATTGAGAGAACTCTCCGATCTCAGACTTAAATTTCCTGAAGAGAAGAAGGCTTAACTCCTTCCCATGCATGCATTCAATTAAATAGGAAATAATAACCGTTTACATCAAACAACTGTCATTACATTATAATAAAATATAAAATATTGACTGCTTCAGTGGGATGGGGAAGTTACTGGTTCCTTGGCTTTGAATTTGCCATGTGTAAACCGTTTATAAACTTGCGGTCCTGTAACTCTTATCTTTCAAAGAATTATACCTTTCAAGTTATTCAGACATTTTATCTTCAATCTGTTTTTGGAATGTTATGGGTTATAGGTAGCTGGCAAGTTAGTGTTTGAGAATATCAATGTTAAATAGTTTTTGAGAAGATCAATGTTAAATCTGTATTTTGAATGTTATAAGTAGTTTACTAGCGATATTTGCATAAGTTTCTGGATGTCTGATCAGATTGATAGCCCTTTCTCGTAAAAAATATAATCTTTTTTGGGCACTTGTTTATGTAGGCAAAGATGTTCTACTTCAACACACATTCCCTTCTTGAGCAAGGAATGCGATCAGTTGCACTGCGGGCAATCAAAATCTCCAAAAAGCTGGGAGGAAAAATTTTCTATGACGTGAACCTTCCACTACCACTGTGGCAGTCTAGTGATGAAGCCAAGTCATATGTAAGACAGGTTTGGAGTCTAGCAAATATTGTTGAGGTTACCAAGCAAGAGCTTGAATTTTTATGTGGGATCAAGCCCACTGAGGAATTTGACACTAAAAACAATTCCAGTTCAAAGTTTTTTCATTATGGACCAGAGTTGGTTCAACCACTTTGGCATGAAAATCTTGAAGTTCTCTTTGTGACAAATGGGACTTCTAAGATACATTATTACACCAAGGAGCATAATGGTGCAGTGCATGGCATGGAGGATCCACCCATAACCCCTTTCACCAGTGATATGTCAGCATCTGGAGATGGCATTGTCGCTGGTACCATGTCATACCTCTAATATCTGTGATCTGTTCTTATATCATTTATACAGCTACATATGTGTTCTATTTTACTTTGTTGCTACGCATGTTCTTTGTCGGACTTTTGAAGATGTTGAGCTTTGAATTGGTGTAGAAACTTCACCTTAATACTGTCAATCTTGACAATCAAGAGAATGTTGGTGCTGCCAATCCTGGCAATGTTATGGTTTGAAGCAATGAGAAAATCTTGTCACCAAAAACAATTCGTGGGTTATTCGATGAGCGTCAGTCCTTCTAGGGAACCCAAGTTTCTATGTCCTAGCTTGTTTTTCAGAACTGTGAAATGATTTGCTTAAGAACTTGAATTGCAGACAAGGCAGTGTGAGTTAAATCATAAATGTGTATGGCATGCTCTGAGAAAAAGCTCCTTTCTTTTCTTTTCTCTTTCTCATGAGGTCCCTCATATTATGAAAGGATTTGCTAAGGAAAAAGGGAAGTTTTCTTAGCAATGTAGTTCTTTTGAGTGTTTTAATACCTACAGTAGATTGTTAAAATTTTCTCCTTGGAAAACTGCTCTTGCTGAATTTTGTGTTCTTTTTTGCTCTCAGCTCTCATGAGAATGTTGACAGTTCAGTCGCACCTTATTACTGATAAATGGTACTTGGAACGCACCATCAAGTATGCCATTGATTGTGGTGTCATAGACCAATGGCTGCTTGGTCGGGAACGTGGCTATCCCCCTAGGGACGACATGGAAGAAGTGGAACCTGATCATAATGGCATAAGATCAATAACCGGGAAGGAATACCGCACAATAGCGCCTTCAAGTTGATTTGTCAGTCGGGCAGACTCACATAGCTTGTGTCATGTGCCCCCAATTCATCTGACACAATTGTTCCTTGTAAAGTAAAATAGTGTTTTTTTTTAAGTGAAAGGGGCTCCACATGCAGCGCCAAATTGATGACAACAATTTCGTGTTATTCCGATAGCATTGGATGATCATTAAGTTAGCCAGCATCCTTATACTTTTTGGTCTTTTTTGATATCTTAATTCTGGATTTGCCAAATTCAATCTGTCCTTTCTTAAGCGTGGCAACAACTGGATACTTTCACTTTGTCCGCTTTGGCCCTTCCATCAAATTTCCGCTTGTCTTTTTCCTGGCTCAGGGAGGTTTCGTTCGGTTGTTCAATAGTTTAAAAAACAGGCATACTGATTGCGAAGATTCCGATGTCTGAGCTAGTGCATCAGAATATATCCCGTTTATTCTGCACGAATGGCTTATGTTGCAACAGTACGTGATTCCAGAGGGAATAGAAGATTATTAGGCTTATGTTGGCAGCATCTAGTCTTTTAACATTTTCGAGGGCAGCAGTCACGTCCTTCAAAGTGATACAATTACGTTTACAATAATTGGGGTCAGGTAAAGAAGCTGTGTTGAATTTGTCAAGATTGGCAGGATGCCAGGATAAGGATTTTTGTGAACTTTAAAATAATTTTAGCATTTTCCTGTGAGTAATAGTGATAATAATATTAATAGTAGTATTTACTGACGATTTGATTATTAGCAGTAATAGTTACCTCTGGTGGATTATATCTTGAAAATCAAATTCGAGAATGATTTCTCTAAAACCACCCGACTCTCTTCAACATCTCAACTTGATGATTGAACATGTACCTATTAAATACTTCTATACAAATTTTTAATATACCGCCGACTGCTGCATTACTGCACCTAAGCTCAGTCACACAGCACCATCAATATTAGTTTGCTCTTAAAGATGGAGCTGTTGTAGTCCAGACAACCTTCAAGGCGAGACATGCAGGGGCTCCAGCCTCACAGCTTCCAAGGCATAGCAACAAAACATGGAGAAAGCATGCTGTTTAAGACCCAATGCAGGGACTGCAGAGAATAGAGTGGCATGGAGACTTACTTGAAACATAAAGGTAGAGTTGTCGCAGTTCAAACATCCTTTAGGCCAGTCTGTTGGTGTTGTTCCAAAACATTGATATTATTATGCAACGTCCATCGCTTCTTTTTTCATTACCTTGTAATAAACATTAATAGAGTTCCTTACATTCATGTTTTTAATTTGTAATACATAATATAGATCTTATTACGTACCCCAGATCTATATGAAAAGATAAAAAACGAAGTTAATGTGAAATACCTGATTTCGTATCCATCTCTAACTCTGATGTTGATTCCGAGCTCCAAACGATTACGAACCTCCCAGGACCTTTACGAAAATGTTCATCGAGACACAGGCTAGAGCTTTCTACAATTTTCTCAATGCGTAAGCACCTTTAATGGGTAAGGGATTCCTTATGCTTACAATTGATATGAACAACTACAGAAGACTTTAGCCTTTATATAGCTTTCATATTGAGTTTCTATATCGAGTTTCCCTATCACAAGGTTGATATGGGTCCGATCCATACTAATTAGGCCTCATTTTTAATCGGACTTTGACCCATTAATCTAGATCATTTATTAGATCACTTTGTTATCTTTGTTTATATCAAATTATGTAATTTAACCGATAATATATTTATAAACAAAAAAATACAATTAATAGTTGTCCAACTAATGGGAATGACAAAATTGTCTAATAATCTCCCCTTTGGACAAGCATTAATTGCAGTTTTGACTCTAGTTTAAAAACAGTTTATAAACTCGGTTAAGCCACGCTGTTGTATTAGTCGACTAAGTTTTAAAAATAAAACATTTGATCCAAAGATAATGAAAGTCCATCATTCTGTCCTGCTCATTCTGTCTCGATTTCTCCAACTTTATACTAAACCACATATTTACAATAGAGAAATCTTGTTTTCTCTCACCAAATGCTAAACAACATTAGAAAAACTTATTTCCTCTTACCAAATGCTAAATAGCATTAAAGAAAACTTTTATGTTCTCCAATTAAATGCTAAATTGCTTTAGAGAACCTTAATGGGATTAAAAACTTATATCCTCTTATGTCATGTCAAACTTCATAGGCATCTATAATAGAACTGTATGCGTCTAAATGACACAGACACAAGGACAATTTGTATATATGCCCAATGACATTTAAATGCTTAAGATTGACAAAAATCTTAAGACTTTTATAATGTATTATGATAATGTATGACAACACGTATTACTGAGGATAAACGATGATCATCTTTATTAATGAACCATCATACTGTCATAATGCATCAAAATGTACAAATGTACATGGAGCAAACATAATAATCCCCAAACTAACAGTGTCTAAAGACATCTAAACACCCTTACTTTATATTTGTGTCATAAACATAAATGGGTGAAGTCCCTTAGTCAAAAGATCAGCTTACATTTCCTCAGTCTTTAAATACTCCAAATTTTAATGTCACCTTTTCGTATCAACATTTTTATAACCAAATAATTGATCTTTAATTGCTAAGACCTACAGTACAACCAAATGAGTCTAGCTACTGAATTAACCA
>JANITW010000003.1:38059093-38071509 GCA_027564335.1 Erythroxylum williamsii
TAAATTAAATTGTATGGTGAAAGTTTAAAAAGTTTTGCTAGATTATTAACAAAGAAAGAATTTATGATGAAAAAAATATACCCTAGTAAGTTTTTATATTTTTAATTCATTTTTTACTTATTAATAATATATATTTTTATTTTTCATAACTATAATTTTAAAATACAAATGAGTAGTGGAGATTATTCGATGAAAGTACTCCAACATTAAAAAAACTCGCTATTAGATTACTCAATCAAACAATTTCTACATTAGGTTGTGAACGCATTTGGAATATTTTTGAATGTATTCATACAGATAAATGAAATCGTTTGGATCATAAAAGATTTATTGACCTTGTTTACATTACTTATAATTTGATAATGAACATATATTTTATATTTTTATTTTTTTCATTAATTTTATTTTTATTATTGATTTTATAATTTCTCTATTATGCATTCAGAGCGCTTAATAAAAAAGAATATATGATCTAGTTGATATTGATTTTATCTAACATATTGATTTTGGGATCAAACAAGAAGAACCATACTTGATCTTGATTATAAGAAACTTGAAAAGGCAATTTATGAAGAAAATATATTTGTCACAATAAATGAATTAAGAACATCTGCTAATAGTCATTTTATATCTTATTTTGCCCATAATAATGTACCACTAATTTATAATTGAGAATAATTTTATACATTACTAATTTTTAATTTATATAAATGCAGTAGAAAAAGTTTATACAAATATTTTGGATAAAAGTTTTAACCATCTGAAATATAATTTGAATTTTTATTGTTATTTTAAATTTTATATTAATCCCAAATTTATTTATTATTTATTAATCATATAATAATATATATTAATATATTTTTATTTCAATAAAATACTTAATTTTTACTTACCTTTATAATTTTTACTTCTCATTTATTATATGCCAATTTAACAGTTTAATACCAGTTTGAGCTTTAAATCTTAAATCTGTGGCGGTTCGATGCCAGTCTGGTTTATATTATATAGATCAAAGCAAATTGGTGGAGGAGGGCTCCGGAATAGTTCCAAGTTATTTTTCCAAAGAAATGTACTATACATACAAATGGCATACCGCAGAAATTGAACAAAAAAATATTCATGTTCCTATTTAGCAATTGGACCGCCGATTTATACATTTCCCACTGCTATTACAAACATTAGTTCTCTCTCATTTCACTATAATCGGAGGATAGTTCGAAGTGTATCGCTGAGATTTTGAATGGTCTGCTGCTCTTGTGTGGTTTGAAGCTCTTGGAGTGGCATCTCTTCATAACATCTGTAGCAAATGCCACAATGACAACTAGTTAAGCATTCATTAGTCAAGCAAACAAGGAAGGAACTGCCTGAATGCCAGCGAATAACTATAAATTATTTATCCTGAATATTAAACAGGCTACTCGGATTTATGTTTATTAATGCATTATTTGGGGCACTACTAAAACTGTGGATGTTCTACAATGTATTTAGCACTTACGTTTTGTGGTAGGCTAAAGCCTGTGCCAGATTCATTAGCGTATTACTTGAAGTTAGTCTCTGGTAAACACTTGGGGGAAGTGGCATCTGCAAGAGACAATATATTCATAATTTCCAAAAAAAAGAGTATATTCATTTAATGCATATACAGTGTCGGGAATCAATCAATGTGTGTGTGCGCCGCTGCGTGTGTTATTTTAAGAGAGGGATAGACATAACCTCGTTTTGTAACCTTCGACCCTTTTTTAACATCCCATCACCGGTAAAAAGCTCTTGTAGTGCTTCTGCTGCCACTATTCCTCCATCATCCTGCTGGATGCCTCCAAGCACATTATCTGACAAGAGAGCGATGGGGGAGATATCAGTCGCTCTCAAGAATGGAATGGGTACTGTATTACCAGCTGCATATATTGACCAAAGCTGTAAAAAGAAAACATAACAAAAGATTAGATTAGTTCCAACATGGTGTGAGCCAAAAAAAAAAAACAGAGAAGGCAAGGACCACACAAAGAGAAAAACAAAAAAAAACAGGGAAAGATACAAGGCGAGGAAGCAGGTGACGGCAAGAAGGACCCCAGTTCCAGTAAGTCAAAGACTTTAAATATCCCTCAAATCTCACAATTCAGCAAGCCAAACTTTATCACGAATGTTAATGAGGTTTTAAACCTGACTTCCTGACGCTCCATAGTTACTCTCAGTTGGAAGACAGTACATTTCTTATCTACTATGACGCAAAAGATAAAAAGGTTGAACGTTGAAGAGAAAATAACCTTATCTTGCAAGGCAAATGCCTTTCTGCTTACAGTCTCACTCTTCAAAGTGGAAATGACAATGCTGCTACCACCACCTCCCTTACCCTGTGTTTGAGACAGGGTATTCCTGTCGGGATTGGGCTCTGTAGTGCCAGGACCTGAAGGTAAAGATGTTGGATATGCTTCTCCAACCGATATGCTATTTGCTGCACTTCTAGCACTATCCACACACACAGACGGGTTTAAAAAGAACCATTGTCATTAAAACGCACACACAGAGAATCATCCATTCAAATAGGCATAAGAAACAGAACACAGTGTACCTAACATCAACTGATCCGTAATCTATGCCACTAACTGAAGGGCTTTCAGTGTGCCCAATATCTTGCAAATCCCTGGAACTATAAGCTTCATTCTCTGAGGCTGTCTTATCTGTTTCTTCGCCATGAACCACCACTGTCCCAAAGTCACCTGTATGTAAGTGAAATACCCAAAAACCCAAAAGATTAAAAAAAAAATTCATTTTGTTTCACTAGATGTTGAAGTTTCAGAGATACCTTGGCATTACGCATTAATTTCCGTTTAAGGAAAATAAAAATCCTCAATCCCAATTTGTAGCAAATCAAAGTTATTAACTTGAATTAACAAATCCTAAAATAGTGATATCCACATAGCGGGACAATCTTAAGGATTATCACAAACAAACCTCTTTAATTAGAAAACATAAGAAGTTGCCAAAAAACCTTTAGCATATCCACTTCCAAATTTTGTCCAACTTGAGTTGTCATATGTTGCATACACAACCAATTATGGACGCAAACTTGCAGTTTCCAGAGAACCAGAATATTATTTCAGAATAAAGCTAGGAAGTTAGTACAGTTTACTAATTCAACTTCTAATAATATACATCTTCTCATAACGAACTTTTAGGAATATGTACAAACAATAATGGCCAGATGTTACATAGAGTGAGCATGATCTAACTAACTGACTTGGTGGCCAGATGTTACATAGAGTGAGCATGATCTAACTAATTGACTCGGTATCATAAAAGTTCATTCAATTCATATAACATTCCTGAATCATGACAAAATTGACTTTAGGTTTCTCAAAGCTTCCATTAACATACATAAAAGAAACTGGTTCTGATTTGATCCAAGTTGTAGATTTGCAAGATTTCAGATAACTCACCTCCGCCCACAAATTCTACAACTGCTGAAGAGCCAGGCACTTCATTTGCCGGTATTTTCCTTGATGGAACAGTATCTCCATAGTGCATATTCAGTTTTGGACCATCTGTTGGCTGTTTAAAATCCAGACGAGCAAGAACGTAAATACATGATTCTATGAAGAGGATAGAGAGAAATTTCAATCCTGGAAGGAAGAGGAATTTTATACTAACATCTGATTCATCTGAACTAAGGTTTTCTGCTTGCAGAGCCATTGTAGCCCTAATTTGTTTCGCCTTTTCAATCTTTGGCAACATTGAAGAAGCTCCAACTTTATATTTCTCAATAAATTTGTGCTATGCTCCAATTTAAGAAAAAAATTCAATGTCAGGCTCCAGATTTCATTACTATCCTAAAGGCGTTACAAGCAAGATAAGAGCAACAACCAATCAAATAAGCTTCAAGACAAGAAGCTTGTGCATCTTTCAACTTCCAACATCATGCACATCATTCTTGATTATTTTGCAACTTATTTTTGGAGAACTGTTCCGCCAGATGAATGATACATGGTTAGTAGGGATCAGTTGAGAAAAGATATGATAGCACATCCCACCTCCCCAAAAAAAAAAAAAAAGGAAGAAGACTCTGTTGAGCATTATCATTTTAGAACAACAAAACTCTTCTTCATACACCCCTCTTCCCACCAGGGCACCACAACCTTTTTTGAAGTTGAGATCTCTACCAAACTCCATTAATGACCAAAGACCAAAACCAATGCAAACATACTACATCCAATGAGGAATAAATTGTTTTGTTTATTAAATTTTATTCTTAGAGAAGGAATTGAGATATTCTAGTATTTCCTTATTAATTTAGAAGTTAAGTCTATTAGGAAAAAATATATAATCCTTGTTAGAATAGGGCTCTATATTTGTTCTGAAATTTTTATTATATTGGGGTTTAAGAAATTTTATTATATATGTTTACATGTTTAAATGCCTCAAGAAATAAAACGGACTGATGTTCAAGTGCAAAATACTTGCTTCCCCTAAGAGTGATTCTTTGATACTTAAAAGGGATTCCTAACCCCTAGAAGTGATTATAGAAACCTATTGATGTGTCCCAATAGTTTTATTTGTTTCAAATCCTAAATGAGATTCTTAGTTTTTGAAACAAACCCTAGGAGAAATTCTTATAGCTTTTCGTTTATTTTAATTCATTTATAAATTCCATTCTTAATTCTTGAATCCAATATTGTCATTTCTCTGTGTTTCATCAAATTATTGGCATGTCCTTTGTTCGTTCTACATCAAGATCACCCTGCTCTAAGATTGATATTCAAGTGAGCAACATCCTACAATTTTACAGACACGCAATCAAAAAATTCACTACTACTTTTCTCTGAATTTACACCATTGAGGACTAAAAAGTGCATATGTACTATGTAAAAAAAAAAGTGTTAGATACGAAAGAATCATCAATACAAGAAAAAGAGCATCCACATAAAAGGGGAGATGAAAGTCAGCATCGAAAGTCCAAATTATTTTGAATGTGATATCCTCTTTCAAAAGTATAAATACAATGTGCATATATGAACAATAAATGAACAGAGTTCCTCAAAATGCATTATAATATAAACCTTAAGCATCTCAGATGCAGTTGGACGTAAACGTGGGTCCTTTGTTAGGCACCTTGCCACAAAATCATGGAACACAAGGGACCTGCCCATGCGACAATCTAACATTAAGAAAAAACATCTTCCTGATACAACAAATAAACTATGTAGCTCAACATTGAAAACAGCTATTAAAGAATTTTGGGTGCTGCATAAAAACCAAATACAAACCATTTTTCTTTGTCCTCAAGCATTGGAGCTGGCTCAATGGATATCATGAACAGAACCTATCACAGATAACATTAAAATATAGAAAACAAACAGATAACATTAAAGTATAGAAAAATTTGTAGATCAACATAAAGTAAATTGGGCAGAAGATCCATTGGATATTACATAAGAGGATAAACACATCTCATCAACAATGTAGGTCATTTGCTTCATAGAAGTACTTGTACATCATATTCAAACTGAGACTAATAAATTCAATGGCCAATTACATATCACCTTTCGGAAGATTTACTTCATTATATCCCTTCAAACATTGAACACATCGACTAGTACAAAATGAGCACCTAGCTCAGAATCATGGACCAGAAGACATGACTTAGCAGCATGAATTCAAATGCCATTAACTTGACTTTTAGGCAGTCTACAAAGAAACCTTGTAATACCTATGATAACAATTCAAGCTCAGGAGACGGCACATGTGTAAAAATACTCAGCCAATGAAATCTAGCTCAGTTGGTGTGTCCATGCATCTCATAGAACTGATTTATGTTTGAGCCCCAATATAACTCCCAGAAGAAAAGGAAGAAACTAAATAAAGTGGACTATCTATGCTCGTCAGTTGACAAAAGAAAACTGCAGAATATAGTAAATAGATTGAGCCTAATTACTAAAATAGAACCTAAAACAGGACAATTAGTAATCAGTGTATCAAGAAAACAGGCACGTTCCACGAAAACAATAGTGAACCACCACTTAAATAGGAGAGACTAACCCTCATAGGATGCACAGAAGATCTTGGAGGAAGGCCCTGAAGATGAAGATAAGAACAGGAAGATAAGGTTAAGAATTTTTCAGAGCCTAAATGACAAATAGAATGACAAACACAAGTTCATAATTCAACGAGAGTCCAAGAGTAATAATTCCACATTCAACATTTTCAAAACTATGACTTCCAAGATCATATGTAGAAGAGAATTGTCCTTCACCAGGAGTAGAAAGGCAACTTGGGAAAGTTATCCTAGAATAAGGATGACTCAAAACTTGACAAATAAAATAATACTTTTGAGAGGAAACATAAAAAAAGAACTTGTGCTTAAATTGAATTCCTCATATAACTGAACATTGTAAGAATATACCTCTGCCATTTCAATTGCAGAAACACCAAGAGCCCAGACATCCACCTGGAAAAAAGTTGTAGTAATTTTAAAAACAAGTGATAATTGACATCAGAGGTCACCTGCAAAACTTCTAGTCCAATTAATGTTATTACTTACTTGTCCAGGTTCCAAAATGATTCCTCTACAAACATGAGCACATCTTTCTCCTTGTCTATGTCTCAGATTAACTCTTACACAATTTCATATGGTTTGATCCAATATATTTGGGTTTCAATAAGTTCCCACATAATTTTATATTTATTACAATCTCTGTTCCTTTCCAGTATATTCACCAGTACTCATACCATGTTTTACAGTTTTCAAGATGTAGTAAACTCTATCTTCATGAGGGTCATTTGGAAACAACCTCTCTACTAGTTAGAAATAAGGTTGCGCACTACTAGATAGAGATGTCAAAAAGGGCCCAGCCCAGTCCGATTTTAGCCCGGGTTGACTGGGCCAAGGACCCAGGTTGGGTCAACCATGGTCAGCCCATGGCGGCCCGACTGTTACTTCCAAAATGACGTTGTTTTGAAAGTTTTTCTTTAAAAAAAATGGTCAGCCATTGGTCCTGCCCGCCCATGGCCCGTCAGCCAGTGGTCGGGCCAGGCCACGGGTCAACCCATCCTGGCCTGCAGGGCCACAGGCCACTATGGCCCAGGCCTAGCCCGGCCCGGCCCTGCCCATTGACATCTCTACTACTAGATCTCCTCAGACCTGTTAGCGAGATTTTTACTGAGTGTTGTTATCATACAATTCAGTAAACTCCAGTATGTTATCTAGCTACTTAAAAACTATTAGTACCTTAACAATTTTTTTATAATATGCAACGATGCAACCAAATCACATGCTAGCAGAACATAATGTTGACTTGAAATTAGCAGCAAAAATTGATCCCCTCTTTAGAAGTATCTACTTTCTCAAAACTAGTCAAAAATTGGATGCCTATATTAATCTAAAATGCATTCCCTACCTAATCTATTTCTAGACTGCCACCTACAATCATTTATTTGATTGCAAAAGCCCAAACTTCAAAGACCCCAGAAATGTCTTCATAAGACTTTCCTAGGTTACCCAATAATGAAAAGAATGAAAATATCTGAACATTCGTTACATGCTAACAAATAACTTCCTAATCCTACTATTAAAAAAAAAAAACAAGAATGAGTAAAGTCACAACTGAAATAAATTCAACAAACAGAGGATATGATACCTTCCCATCATAGCGGCTTTCTTGTATCACTTCTGGAGCCATCCAATGTGGAGTACCAATGAACTATAAATAGATTAAACATTTTCAGGAAACTACCATCAAATAGTTGAAACAACTTGACCTCAAATATAGGCTATTCACCGAACCAAACAACAAAAGTAACATACATAGAATGAAGCCAGAAATGCCCTGAATCAATATTTTCACAAAATAATCTACTGTTACTTAAAAGCGATAAGATGAGTCAACATGTGCAAATGAAACCCACAACATCATGTGATGTAGAGCAAATAGAAAAATTATTAACTAGTAGCTAAAAATAACAAAATTAAGAAATATGATTGATATAAGGCTGCTGAAATATCAAGGATGAATTTTGGATAGGAACAATAAATTTTAAATTTTGTACAATTGAAATTTTAAGGTTTGATTACTGAAAATTTAGGTTTAGGATTTCATGTTTTAATATGCTGGAATTTAGGAATTTGGTTGCTAGAATTTTGTGATGAGCATAAAGAATGGAAGGTAGGAAACTAAGAGTCACTCCTAGGATCTAAGAATCACTCTTAGAAGAAAGCATCACACGTTCTCGTTGAAAACTCAAGTTTGTGGAAAACTTCCAGATTGCTTATTCTTAGTGAAGGGCTGAGTACACATATATATAGAGTAGCAAAAGGTTCCTAACAAATTTAAATCACATTCAAATAAAAATTCTATATTCTATAAGTCCTAAACAAATAGGATAACATGTGTAAAATAGAATAATATATTTAAGTTACTACTACTTCCTATCTAATAAGGAATCCTAACATAATCTAAATTTCAGCCCTTAATCTTTTGTTGTCAACTTAATTCTCAATCTTCATCCCACCAAATTAAGGCTTATAGTTAACTAATTTTTCCTCTTTTATTTCTTCTATATATTTTAAGTTCTTTTGCATCATCATGGTAACTGGCAACATAATCAGAAGCTGAGAGTAAAGTGCAGCCTTGATTTGTTGATTGAAGTAGTGATGTTTCTACAGTCTGGCCTTGAGTCAAGAATAGCACCAGAAAGGACTTGGTTTGCTAGGAAGGATTGATTTGTGTAATGTCCATTATTTTTGTGTTTTTAATCCAATATTCAGCAGTTTGTCATATGTTTAAGAAGAAAGTTTTACCTAAATGAATGCCATTACTTGTAACAGCTAAATAATGAACTGTAATATTTGATCCAATCATATACGATAATTCTTCTACCCTAGAGACACAAATTCACCTACAAAGATCTTGAGTAAATTTCTATCAAGTTCTGATCAATAAAAAGTTATGGAAATTGCACTTTACTCTGAAATTACTATACCGTATTACGCTTTGACATGGTTCTCGTAAGTTGTGCTGCAACCCCAAAATCACCTGTTTGTAGTGTCATCAAAACATGAAACAATTTGTTCATTTCTTTAATAGCAACTCAGCAGAATAAATTATACAAAAAGATGGTCCACCAAATAATATATTTTTAACAAAAGTAAGGCCATAATAACAATTTCTTGGGCTAAAAACAGAACAATCATGGGAATTTTTCTTTATTGATAATTCATCAACTTTAAGTTTCAGAAAGCACCCTAATCAAGACATTAAATTGTTATTTTTCCAGGATATTAATGAATAATGTATTCTCAATTTTAAGCAATTGACCATTATTCATTTCTCATAAGCCTTCAACAATATGTTTTTTTAATGCAAATGTTTGCATCTCATTATCAGTTCCCAACCCTTTATGTGATGGGATATTTTTAATCCAAAAGTTTGCATTACAGCTCCAAATACAAAATTAAATGAATGAAAATTCAAATAGGACATATGCTTTTCATAAAAGCAAATGAAAGAATGCTGGAAAGTAATAATCTAATTGACAAAGTAATAACCTAATTGACCACAAATTAAATTGCCATCTCTATAACTTTGGCTTCTCTCAAGTAATCTGGTAAAAATTAGAGAATCTTTAACATTTAAATAAGTCTTCTTTGTCAACAAAATCTTTTCTTTCTATCAGACTGTCTTATGTCTGTTGTGGTAAAATGGATTTAGAAAATTCATAGCAAGACTCACAGAAGATTTTCTTTTGACTCCTTTCAATGCAATTATCTAAACAAAAAGAAAGAAACGAACAGGAATGAATGAATGAATTCCTACATGCCATGTGATGAGATAAACATTTCAATAATTTAACAAGTTCCCTTTTAATTGCACACAACAAAAAGGAAAATGAATTTCCAAATGCTAATACACAAGCATTCTTTCTTGCTTCTTAGAAAAGTAGCATAAAATTTAAAAATGCACATAGCTGTACTCACCCAGTTTGACCTCTCCTTGTTCAGTTAACAAAATATTACCACCCTTGATATCTCTATGAACCTTGGATATTGCATGCAAATAAGCCAAACCCTACATTGAATCAGAAATAAATAAATAAGACAAAACAATCCCCTTAAATTTGGAAATTAAAATGAAAAGGAAAAGGAATGACATTCCAAATAAATCAAGGTCAACATTAAGGTCAGCTAAAAAGCTGAAATCCCATGGCTCACATTACAATTCTTGTGTTCCAGCTTGAATTGTCAAAACTCATTATATTAAAAACAGGCCAATAAACTTTGGGTCATAATTGATCTTATATCATTATTGATTGACAATACTGGTTTTAGTTGCTCAAAATACAGGACATGAGTCACTTAGTTGTCCTGTCTGAAAGATCTGGTGCCTATTTGATATTTTTGCCAACGAACTATAATTTCACTTGGTAAACAAAGAGACAAGCCTTAGATGTAAGTTTTCTTGACAATTTTACAAAGAGACAAGTCTTAGATGTAAGTTTTCTTGACAATTTTGGCAATAAATTGATCATTCTTCATATTTTTCTTCTTCCAACAAAATGAAGCCCAGTGTACCTTTAAAGCTTCTCTACAAATGAAAGCTATTTGATTCTCCTCTAAGGGCTCCTCAGTAACATTCATCAAGTCAGCAACACTTCCACCACCACAATACTCCATAACTATCTGCAAAAGCAAAGTACTAATTCATCCCAATCACTAGAGAACCGATATCTAGAAAAAAAAGTAAAGGTCAACCACAAACAAAATCATGAAAAATGACCAATGCATTGTCAGCTTCTAAAGTAGTAAATCCACCAGTATTCATACCCAAAGATACTCTTCACCTTGATAACTCCCAAAGTATCGAACAACATTGGGATGGTTACATTGTTGCAACATCTCAATTTCACCTCGGATTTCTTCATAACCTTCCTCCTGCGAACAAGTATCACCTCAATCCAAATATTCTACTTGACACAAAACAAGACAATAACAAAACTTTATGAAATACAAACAAGAAAATTTACTCACTCCCTCGACCAAGGATATAATTTTGATGGCAACAAGCTCTGAAGTTCGTAAATCCCTTGCCTTGTAAACGGACCCATATGATCCCTTCCCTGCCATGCCAAGAAAACAACTTCAGTATGACCGACGGCAAGTACAAGAAATATAGCTTCCTGTTTGAACTGCCATATGAAAGCCACAATTCGTTTAGTCTTAAAATTGCAGAAAAGCGCAAAACAATCTGAACATTTGTAATGCGAACCATTAGTGAGACGAACTTCATAATTCCCTAGTTCAAAAAGCAAACTCACCAAGTTCATTCAATAATTCGTACTTGGTAGTAGGATCCTCTCTAGTAACACTCTCCGGAATCGAACTAGAAGACACTTTACTCTGCTGATGCTGACGTGGAAATGTCTCCTCTGCACTCTCTTTCCTCTTCTTCCCAAACCCTAATTCCCCAACCGCCTGCATGCTCGCAACCGCTCTCCCCATCGTCGATCCACCGCTCCCACTCCTCCCCACCGTCGATCTCACCACAAACGTCCCAAACCCCTCTCCTTCCTCTCCTCCGTCGCTATCCTCCGTTCTACCCCCAAAATCTGGCACCACAGAGCCACTAGGCGGCTTCCACTGGCGACTTCGTCCTGTTTTCACAATCATCGTCCCGAAATCGCCATAGTCGTCGTCTTCGTCGGGAACTCCGCGGCCGAAATCCTTCGGGAGACGTTTGAGGAGCGGGGGAAGCGACTCGTCGTCGTCTTCTTCGACTGCGTCGCCGTTCTTGGAGTCGTTAGCTCCTCCTTTGTAGAGCATGGTGGCGTAGATGTTGTTGTCGTCGTTGTCATGGTTTATTGTTTCGGAGTCGGAGGCAGAGTCGTCGCCGTGAGCCACCGCTGTTGAGTAGAGGTCGGATATCCTCGTAGCCTTGCTGGTCCGACGACTGGTAAGGTGATCCATGCGAACGCGAAGAGTAAGTCCAGAAATGGATACCGTCACCGGAGTAGAAATTTTGCTGGAGCATTGATGGGCTCTAGATTTGGGCCTGCTTCCGCACTCTCTTAGCTATCACACACGTATACATATATAATAAAAAGAAATGATTTCGAAATGAGGATAAAAGCAATGTTATGAATATCGTACCGAGTTTGGTACCGGATTGAGTTCTGGAACGAAATTATACCGGTATCGGTCAATATCGGGTACCGTTTAAGATAATTTTTTAAATTTATAAATTAGTCCCTGAAATTTTTAAAAATTACAAAATAGTCCATATTAATATATTGTACAGTTATACTGTATACTTTACTAGTTTATTGTTTACATCAACCATACTTTCAAAAATATTAATAGTAAATAATAATGACAATTAATATAAAATAAGTCAATAACAATAATTTTTAAATATTTTACATATAAATAA
>JANITW010000003.1:38078120-38095316 GCA_027564335.1 Erythroxylum williamsii
GGTCTGACAGATTATGTAAATTCTTGCTTATGTGTGTGATTGTTGATTGCTTGAAATTGAATTGTTGTGATTTGATGGAAAATGCATGATGCATTGTGATTATGTTATATTATGAAAGAGGTTATAACATTTTGAATTAAATGAAAAGAAGGGAAAAAGCATGAAAGTATGAGCATATGATAAAATGAATATGTGCTTTTGCTTAGACTGGATAGGAACCATTTCGTTCGTCACGTGCATATAGACAAGAGCTTTCTCTTGACTACCTGCTTGTGGCATGTGAGCTCCGAAAATGAACTCATTGTGTTCATGGTGAAAACTTCGGTTTCCCCATTCGTACCCATAGGACCTTTCGAGCCATTTGGTTGTGCATTGCATCTTTGAATGGTTAAGTATGATGCATTTGAATGATTTGCTTAATGGATAAACTCTATGTTATGTGTTATGTATTAAATGCTTAATTATGAGTTTTGAGCTAAATTGGTGAATGATTGAATTGTTAGATATATAAATGCATATGCTTGAATTTGTGGTAATTGCCGATGGCTATAAATATATTAGCCACTAAGTGTCGTAGCTCAACCCAATATTTTTTCCCCTCCTCAGGTGTAGAAAGAGAGGGTTAGCAATCCTTTCAAGGCATCAGAAACTCCAAAATAGTTAGAAACTTTTATAACTAAGTTAGTTCAATCATTTTTGGATAGCTTTATAAGCATATCAAACATTGAGCATCCAATGTATTTTTGCATCTTGTGTTAAGTCTTTGATGTATTATTAATATGTAATTAAAGTTATGTATGAACTTCATTTTGATTTGGAAATGAATGAAGAATTGAAGAAGTTTTCAATGTGTATGTCGTTATTTATCTTGTAGTTGTACATTTCCTACTTTAAGTCTTTTATAGGTGTAGAAATTGTATTTTGACTCCAAGGAAAAAAAACTGGATTAATCTAGGTGGAATTAGACAAAGTTGTCTTCTTGGAAGTTGTAGATTATCTTTCTAGGTTTTCAATGCTATATAGTATGAAATAATTGGATATCGGAGTTGAGAGATATGATTATTGAAAGTTTCTGATGCTGCATAGGATGGACTTTCGGGATAGCTATCTTATTTCAAAATTTAACCCTTATAGAGGCAAAATTTGTTTTTGAAGTCTTTATGAAATTGTAGGTCTAGAAGTCCTCTTCAAAACAATCTTTGAATGACCTTAATCCAATATTTATAGTGAAACTTATGCCCATTTTACCAATACAGGTCGGAAGAAGAAATGCAGGGAGGGATAAGTTGTGATCGCGACAAGTTGCAATCACGACTCTACAGACTTGCGCGAAAGTCACCATCGTGCATTTGCACGATCGAGATCTGCAGGCTCCCCCCTACCTGAACGTGATCCACTCTTTTAGCCATAACTTTGTCGTCCAACCTCTAAATGACTTGATTCTTAAAGCAATGAATTCCTAACTCATTTCTCTATCTCTCTATAAAAATTTATAGCTTTTAATATTGATTTGTAAAAGACTTAATGAATCAAATTAAGGGTATTAGTTAGAAGAATATGAATTGGATATTTTATTGAACATGCTTCAGTATTTTGAGGATATCTTGATTTGTGGAGCTCCAAATGAGATGATTCTTGTTTCTAAATAAACTATAGATAGAGTGATACAAATTATCTGGAGGAATAAAATTTTAATTCAGTCTCTAAGACTTTTAATTTCTAGAGGGAATTTGGGTATAGAGTATTGTTTCAGTTTTATAACAGTCCGAAAGTGTTTGGGCCATAACTTTCAGATTTCTGAACCAAATTGAATGATTTTGATGTCATTAGAAATTTAATACAATGGTGAACAAATGTTATAAAGAATTCAAACTAAAATTCTAATTGGAGTTTCCCAAAATCTATTTTGAAATAGAAGAATGAGTTTGCTCACATTTTATGACTCCTAATGTTGGGCTGCAGAAACGAGATCCAACATTGTTTGATATCAGAGCTTAGGCTTTTCCTAGGTTTAGAATGCATAGTGGGATGAATTTTTATGCTATGTGATTACTTGCTACATTGTGAATTGATTGATTTCATTAAGTGCCATGCATATCATGCATACATGTAGGAACTAAGATTAAAATGAAATGTAAGTAATCATTAGTGCTTTCATTGAAGGACTAAGATGCCACCTCGTAGAAGGATACGAGAAGTTTGCAAGGGTTTGTTACACCTGACTCTCCGCCAAGGGAGGAGAGCACTGATGACTCAGTAGCTCTAGGAAATGCTGAGACTTCCTTAGGGCAAAGTTGTGAGCCCATTCAATCACAGACGTAAGAGTCGCCTGTTCCATCAGAGCAAGTACCTACCTTAGATCTGAGATTGTTTCAGGCATTTACTCAAGCCTTTGTCTAAGCTATGGGTCAGATGCTGTAGCCTTCTGCTTCGGCCCTAGTTAAGAAGGGGAAACAGTTTGACAGGCTAAGGAAGTATGGAGCAATGGACTTTTATGGGACCACTGATCCAGAAGAAGCTGAGACTTGGTTGAGAAAGACAAAAAGGGTATTGGACCAGATGGATTGTGAAGATGATGAAAAGGTTATATATGCTGCAAGTCTGCTTCAGGGAGATGCTTTGTATTGGTGGGAGTGTGTACCGAAAGCCAATTGAAACTGCCAGTGTTGGCATAGAAGGACTTCCTCGCTGCTTATAAGAAGAAGTATCTGTCTGAGGTATACATTCAGTAGAGGCAGAGGGAATTCCTGAGTCTGACCTAGAGGGAGATGACTATTAGTGAGTATGAGCGTCAGTTTACATAGTTATCACAGTATGCAGCTGAGATGATGCTGAGTGAAGCAGCTAAGTGCCATCAGTTTGAATTAGGATTGCACCTAGCCATCAGGGAAAAAGTAGTAGTGCAGAACTTCTGTAACTTTCAACAACTGGTTGAAGCGACACTAAGGGTTGAAAACATTGAGAACATAAAGAGTGTTGTCAACAAAAACAGAAAGGGGAGAGAACATTCTAAGAGGGGAGGTGGTGCTTCTGGGCCAGAGAGGAGTGCTAAGACTTTCGTTGTGCAGTCTGGGGAGAGAAGTAGTGATGCCAGCAAGTCCAGACAAATGAGAACTATTTCTTATCGATCCCCAACAGCTGGAGGCAATAAAAGGGGAGAAGGGGATAAGTCGTTCGTCCCTAAGTGTGATCATTGTGGCAAGTTCCATGGAAGGGAATGTTACAGATTGACTGAAGCATGTTTCAACTGTGGAGAAAAAAGAGACATAGGCAGAGAGTGTTCGAAGTATGCAAGAAGAGAGCGAAAAGAGAACTGAGATAGTGGAGCACAAGACTGTAACTGAAGTGGGCAGTTTTGAGGTAACTAAGAGAGTGAATCTTCCTGAGAGACCAAAGGGGCAAGCACCAGCTAGAGTGTTTGTAATGACACGAGAGGATGCTGATACCGCTCCAAAAGTTGCAACTGGTATAGTTAAATTATTTGATGATGATGTAATTGTTTTGATTGATCCGGGTTCCACCCACTCGTTTATTTCATCAAGTAGAATTATAAATGGTAGAGAATTAAGCCCATTGGATACTTCTTTGATGGTTAGTACTCCAGTCAGCCAATTTATTATTATTAGTCAAGTCTATAGAGACTATGAGATACATATTAGAGGAGAGCAATTAGTGGTGGATCTAATGCCATTGAGGATGGAAGGATTAGATGTGATTTTGGGCATGGACAAGTTAAAAAAGTATAATGTTAATTTGAATTGCAAATAGAAGATAGTAGAGTTCGAGTTGAACAAAGGTAGAAAGGTGGTGTTTATGGGAGAAAAAAAATCAATCCACCTCAGATTATTTCAGCTTTGACAGCAGAGAGAATGATGAGGAAGGGATGTGAAGCATATTTGGCCTATGTGGTAAACACGAAGGTAGATAGAGGGAGGTTAGAAGATATACCATTGGTCATAGAATTCTCAGATGTTTTTTCCGAGGAGTTACCAGGACTACCGCCACCTAGGAAAATTGAATTTCCCATTGAGTTTCTTATGAACACAACGCCAATATCGATTCAACCTTACAGAATGGCTCTGGCAGAATTAAAAGAGCTTAAGGAGCAATTGGAAGATTTGTTAGAGAAAGGTTACATTAGGCCGAGCTCTTCGCCTTGGGGAGCTCCAGTCCTTTTTGTGAAGAAGAAAGACGGGTCATTGCGAATGTGTGTAGATTATAAGAAGCTTAGCCATGTTACCATTAAGAACAGATATCCGCTCCCGCACATAGATGATTTGTTTGATAAATTTCAAGGGTCAAGAGTCTTTTCTAAAATAGATTTGAGATCGAGTTACCACTAGTTGAGGATAAAGGAGTTTGATGTGTCAAAGACTACTTTTAGAGCACAGTATGGGCATTTTGGGATTTTAGTTATGTCCTTTGGATTGACGAATGCCCTAGTAGCCTTCATGGATTAGATTAATAGAGTTTTCAAGCCTTTCTTAGTCCAATTTTTCATAGTCTTTATTGATGATATATTGGTTTATTCCAAGAGTGACAAGGAGCATGAGGAACATTTGAGGCTTGCTTTGAACACTTTAAGGAAGAAAGAGTTATATGCCAAATTTGATAAATGTGAATTTTGGCTAAGGGAAGTGGTGTTCCTTGGATATGTAGTTTCTGAAAAAAGAGTGCATGTAGATCCGAGAAAGATAGAAGCGATTGTAAAATAAGAAGCACCTCAAAATGTAGCTGAAGTAAGAAGTTTCTTGGGTTTAGCCAAATATTACAGAAGGTTTGTGGAGGGCTTTTTCATAATAGTTTCTCCACTTTCCAAATTGACAAAGAAGAATCAGAAATTTGTGTGGACAGAGGAGTGCCAAAGCAGTTTTGAGGAATTGAAGAATAGGCTCACAACTGCACCAATTTTGACATTGCCTTCCAATGATGATGGATACATAGTGTACAGTGATGCCTCAAGGAAGGGATTAGGGTATGTGTTGATGTAAGGAGATAAAGTGATTACTTATGCTTCTAGGCAATTAAAGCCTTATGAGATGAACTATCCTACACATGACTTGGAATTGGCTGCCATAATTTTTGCATTGAAGATTTAGAGACATTACTTGTATGGAGTCACCACTAGGGTGTTTACAAACCACAAGAGTCTTAAGTACCTGTTGAGCTAGAAAGAGTTGAATTTAAGAAAAAGGAGGTGGTTAGAGCTGCTCAAAGATTATGACTTAATGATAGACTATCACCTAGGAAAAGCTAATGTGGTAGCAGATGCACTGAGTAGGAAGTACACTATGGCACATGTGGAAACAGTGTACCTTCCTTTGCTGAAGGAATTAGCCAAACTTAATGTGACATTGAGACAAGTTGAATCTAATTGTGTGTTGGCAAATTTTAGAGTGAAGCCGGTATTGAATGAGAAGATTAAGAAATTGCAGGAACAAGATGAGTATTTGAGTAGACTTTGAGAAGAGCTTAAAAGGGGTAAACCTTCTGCGATAGAGATAAGAGAAGATGGGTTGATGGTAATAGGCAATAGATTGTGTATTCCAGATATGTTAGAGATGAAGAATGAGATTCTTGACGAGGCGCACAATGCTCCTTATGCAATGCACCAAGGGAGTACAAGGATGTATCGGGATTTGAAAGAGCATTTTTGGTGGAAAGGAATGAAGAAGGATGTTGCAGAGCAAACTAAAAGATACTTAGTGTGCTAGCAAGTTAAGGCTGAACACCAAGCACCCTCAAGTAAACTTCATCCTTTGTCGATTCTGGAATGGAAATGGGAAAAGATTATAATGGATTTCTTGATGGGATTACCGAGGACTAGTAGAAAGCATGATGCAATATGGGTAATTGTTGATAGGTTGACGAAGTCAACACATTTCTTGCCAATTAGATAGACACATTCTTTAAATGCTTTGACTAAGAAATATGTGGATGAGATAATTAGTGTAACATCCTATCCCCGAGGGGAAGGGTAGAATAGTCTTTTGGAATAGGCTCTGAGTGTTTAAGATTGTCTTGGCGTGTTCATGCATACACATACATGTAAATAGTGACTTTTGCACACGTAAATGACTGTACATGCATTCATGACATTTCCCGGTATATTTGGTCATAAATGTGATTTTTTTGTGAAAAATATGATTTTTGTGCTTGAAAATTTAATTGGAGTGGGTCTTTGTGTGTTTTAAATTTTGGGAGAATTTTAAAAAAAAAATTGAAATTTTCGGGGTACTTTTTTCGAGCTAGAAAAATGTCAAGTGGCAGACTAATTAGTTACCAATAGTAAAAAGTACTGTCCAATGGCACTGACAATTAGATACATGATTTTAGGATTTATTTAAGTGAACCATTGAAAATTGGGAGATGATTTATGTAGAAATTGGACTTAGGTTATAAGAAGTGGACAAGTGGCAAGTGACTTAACATGGCCTTAAGTCCACTACTTGTTTTAATTAAAACCTTTTTTTCCCTTCTTGGTTGTCATTCACGATGCTTCATGTGTGAAGACCAAGATTTTGTTCTCTTCCTCATTTTCATAGCTTCTCTCTTCCTTCTTCTTCGATGGTTTCTTCTTCTTGTCATTTTGTTGCCAATCTCTACCCTAAATAAATCTAGCTCTCTCATATTTTAGTTGCTCTTTTCCCTTCTCACCATAAACCCTAACCTTTCAATCCTTGAAGGTTGATAAACGTGGGTGGTGAAGAGAAGTAGAGGGTTTGTGATTTTGGAAGTTTAATAGGTAAGAAATATGTGTTATCTTATAGTTTTATAGTTAATTGAATTCTTTGTGATGTTTGTCCACTAAATTGTATGAAAATTGGGTTTGAAGAATATGGGTATGTAATTTGCTTGTAGCTTGATGTTTGATTCATGATTGATGAGGTAGAAGTTAATGAATGATGTTGAATATGGTATAGGTAAATTGAGTTGTTTTGGATTGATTTTTGTGAATAAAGATAAGAGGATATTAAAGGAAGATGATTGAGTGTGTGTGCTGCAATTTTGTGGACTAAAGTTCAAGGATAGGTTGTGAGTTAGTTATGGTGGATATATGAAGTGAATTGAGTGAGAATTGGTTTAGAAATGGTATGGAAGAGGTAGAAATTGAGTTAGGTTGAGAATATAGAAACTTGGATTTGTATATGTTTCAAAGATTTGATCATAACTTTTTATATGGTTATGCAATTGAGATAAGGTTTGATTTGAATTAAACTTGAAGAGTTTGGCTAGAATTCTTGTGAAGGAGGTGCTGTCCAATTTTAGCTTGAAGGGTTCTTAATTTTGATTTGAAGGTGGTAATGTATGTAAAGGATGAATAGTGCTATTTGTGACACTAACATGGAAAATTATGATCTGAAAATTTAGGAATTTTTCTAGGATGATTGAGACAGACTTTGCTAAATTGGTCTTCATGCAAGTTGAAATTTTTCTTGTTAGCTTTTTATCGCCACTAAGTATGACATTTTTAGATTTTGAGGTTGTAAGTTCTGAATTGTTAACTTTCAGATGGTATTCTAAAGTTTTAATGTGTTTTGTGTATGAAAATGTCTCTAAGTATAGGTTTTGTGGTTACTGTACTTTGAGGCTAATTCTAAACTGTTATGGTTGAAGTTGGCTTAAGTGATCTTATGGAAAGTTATAGAGGAATGTCTTAGCTTTGTAATGAGGTATAATATGTTAATTTTGGATGTAGGGGTTGTAAGTTATGAATTTTTAAATTGTGGTTATGGTTTAGGGTGAAATTATGGGGGCATAAACTTTGGTTGAGAAATTGACCTATTTAGAGGTTTGGTTGAGAAATTGACCTATTTAGAGGTTGAATTTGCTTCCAAGTTATTCATAAAAGTTGTAGAATATGTTCTGGTCTTTCGATTGATATAAATCTTGGAATTTTTGGCAAAGCTAATGGGAAGATATGATTTTTAGAAGAATATTGCACTGTTTTGGAAAATTTGTGATTAGGCAGAAACTTTGATTGCATTTTTGACACCCTTAGGGGTGAAATTGGTTTATAAATCCTTCATGGAACTTGTAGGATTTTTTGTGATCTTTCCAATGAGGCCTTATTTGTCATTTTTGGTTACTTGTGTGAAAAGATAGGTTTTGTGAAATGAGAGAAAGAAATAATTGAAAAAATAAAAAATGGCGGAAGCTCGCTCCTAGTGAGGGCAACGCCTCGCCCTGGCGAGGGCTAGGACAAAAAGGCGGCCTCGCCCTCGCGAGGGCGCGGAGCCCTCGCCCTGGGCTAAATGCAACGCACTCAGCCCGTTTTTTTTAATTTAATTATTTTTAATTTTATTTTTGTTCTTTCTTAAGTCTTTTATGCATAACTTTTTCATACGACCTTCGATTGACCTGTTTTTCGAGGCATCGGATTCGTGAAATATTTAATTTAATTTCTATGTAAAATTTTGAATTTTTAGAGATGAAATTGACATGGATTGATTAGGTCAAAATGAGGGGACCGAGTAATTATTTTTCTAGTCCATGTTTTAACAATAATTGGACCTATAGAGGTCCGAATTGAGTGATTTTAGTGTCTATAAATTTTTAAAATTTAGAGGAAAATTTTGTGATGAGAAATTTTGAAATAATGCTGGAAATGTCACGAACATGCATTGTACCCATTTTAATTTCTCCATGTGCATTATTAAACATTTCTGATTGTACACTTGGTAATATTTGTGTATTTTAACTGTTACAGAGGCGCATTTGGAACGTCAACCTACAGACATTGCCGAGACTTTCAGCATTAGCTTCAGAAGTTATTGGTGAGTGACCTAAATGGTTCTCTCAGTTATTGATAGCTTATAATTTTGTGGTGAATAATGGTGGGTTTGATATTGATTGTGATTGTGGATTCCGGACAAAAGGTCCGATGCACTGGGGAGCTATGATATAGAAGTGCTATTTGTATGTGAATTTGAGAACTACTTGTTTGTGATGTGATAAATTATAACACATATGTCAATTGTCATATATGCATTTCATACATGAATGCATACTCAGATAATGACAGTTGTGACCGGAGAAGCCACCGAGAGCTAAAAGCTCAACGATTATATTTGGGCCTCGAGCCCCACAGTGATTTAGAGCCTCAGGCTCAACGATTAATGTGCCCATATTGGGACAATCTAGGCGCTCAGTCACAACACCGTAATAAATTAGAAAAAGGGTCACATGAGCATTTCATATGCATTTGCTTACATATATTTGATTGAGTGAAAGGCAAAATGCCTTATGCTTATGTGAAAATAAAATATGTTACTGAAGTGATCATATAGTACCTCTGATGTATGTGAAATTATGAAATAATTGTGATATGCCTGATTGTTACATGAATTGAGTGAACCATCGATAATGGTTACCTCATTGAGTTCGCAAACTCACCCAAAATTGCAACATATTTTTTAGGACTAAGAGTAGATCATTTTGGAGGAAGAAGTCATGGCTCACAGGTCGGTGAGCTGGAACTTTTGGGATGACCTAGATAGATCTGATGTATTTTTCCTCTTTCATGTAGCATTTGTACTAGATTTTTGGGATTGATGTACAAACAGTAAAAGATGACAGACATGTAGACTTTTGGTTTTGATGAAATGAAATGAGGAAAATTTTGGTTTAAAAAACATTGTGATTTTTATACTAATGTTTTATTATGATGTCAAGTGTTTGTAGTGATTATTCGTAGCTCACTCTTATCGGAGGATATGTACTGGAATGACCTGCGGGCGTCCCAGTGTGTATCCTGTGATAAGGGAGCGCTATAGTATATGCTAATATTATAAATATTATATCGAATCTAGTACCATATTTGATTATGATACAATACAATATTGATATTAGTTAGTATCAAACATCGGTTTGACTAATTTTTAAATTATAAAATGATCCTTTAATTTTATAAAATTGTAAAATAGTATTTCAATACATTTTTACATAATTATTAACTTTTATTTTATTCTTATTTTAAAATCATCAATAATATAGATTTGATATACAAACTATCCTTTTATTTTTATTAATATTATTTTTTACATATTTATCGTATAGACAAATTTACATGGCTTATGATATATTTATATTTGTTTCATTTACAAAATTTTGATAACAAGTAACAAGTATTAAATTGCATAAAAACTTTTTTTCTAAAGATTAAATTCCTCATAAACTTATAATCAACTTGTTGAAAATACCAATATAGCGAGAAAACAAACTATTCTTCATTCCTATTCTTATAGTGAATCTTTAAAGAAAATATGTGAAACTTAAAGCCAACCAAGCATATAACTTATAATAACTACTCAGACCAAGTAAAGACACGTTTTGTTACTTATAATTTTTATCATTTCATTTAAATTTTGAAATAAGGATTTATTGACCTAGAAATAAATTTAGAGATACTTTTCTTAAACCTAAGTCCAATGTTTTCTTTAATAAAAATGAACTTGTCAAAGATATATTCAAGTCAGGTAAAAATCAGTCTTATTTAACTATTGCTAATGTGGTAAGGTACAAGGTCGTCATCAATATAATGTACATAAAAGCATGTCGACTTAATATGTGTTTCAGGTGACTATCACTTTTACAAGTTATTCTTAAAATATAGAAGAGAAAGATATCCATTTATCCCATTACTATTTTATATATGTTTATTAGTTTTTCTCTTGACATGTTCCAAATAATTAGTATGTATAATTCCAATTACAAATTGGAATTTACTTCTCCATCTCTTTCTGTGATGAAACCATGCAAGATATTTAGGCTCCTTAAGGACATGATGCATGCTTCTTCATTAGGAATGATTTCAAAGATATTATAGATAAGGAAAATGCTTCTTATGGCAACAAAAAACCTCACCGTGAACAATTTGAAGAATGATCATCAAGTGATTATTACACTTACTGGTTGACACATTTGTGCATGATTATCTTTCTAGGGTAAAAATGTATAATAAAACCATATGAAAATGAAATATTGTCCTGAAACAACTAGCGAACCTACAATTCTTGCTCAGATGAAAAATTATTTGTGTTTTTGTTTGCAAGATGGTGAAATGTGTTTCTATTTTGGATGTGTATAGGTTGATATTTCTTTTCCACCTTCCATGCTTGTTTGAGAAAACCTGTTACCTATTTGATGAAAGGTCCATTAGCGAATCAAGGCTACTTCTGCAACTGTTTATGTACATATTTACCATATGGTTGCTTTTACACCAAATCTATACCACTTATACTTTACTAATGTATCCATCAAAAGGATTTTATTCCAATGTTTGATGAGGTTGTGATTATACATAACAATTATAAGAAAAAGGATCAACACCAAAAATATTAGCAAGGTATCAAAACATATATAGGTAACAAGCGTATAAATTCAAACCATGATATTCAACTCAATTATGAATGGTTAATTGCTTCATATGAAGCAAATTGGACTCATATTAAGTTTTTTTATATGCACATAGAAGCAATCATATTTCAAAGCTGCAAGGGATGTTTATGCATCCCCTAAACATAGCACATACACACTTAACATTCTTCACCTTATCATATGAAGTAGTCTCATTTGATAGATCACAAAATTAAAATTGCTAAAATTTTGGAACATTTAAATAAGAAGTCTTTTATTGACTTTTTCAGAATAAAATTGTTAACATTAATTTATCATGAGGGCGACTAGTTTCCGATGGCAGAAATGGGTTCTACTAGAGGAATATGACAAAATTCTTCCCAGTGAAGAACAAATCGATGAACAACTAATCTCTTCATTAAAGTCTAATCATTGTTTGCCTTTAATGGTTGATCTTCTTCTTCAAGGTTCTTAGTATCATCTGAATTACCTCTCTTCCTTAATTCTATATATCTCATTTTCTATTAGGAAGCTATTATATGAACATTTGTTTGTATATATTATATGTTGTATTAAGCGTCCTCGGATCTTCAAAACAATATAGATGAAAATATAGGCAGTGGCAATGTCCCGATGATCCATATAGGATTAGGGAAATCGATTAATTTGTAACAATGGTCGATTGTAAAAACTATGTTTGTTCATTATGACGATAATGGAGCTTAATAGTTAAGTATACATGTGTTCAAATTTGGGTTCCTATATCGTTTAATTTAGCTTTGATTGTTCTATATTGTTTGCTCATTAGGTGAAATACATGGTATGTGTGGTTCATCTAATACCGTCATCCATATTGCATCTAGGAGATCGTTGACTGCATCTTTTGCAAATTTAGTTAAAGGAAAAAAGTTGTTGGAAGAGACTATCAACAAATCAAACCCTAAGGGAGGATCTTTAACTGTTTCAATTAATGGCTTGGAACGTGCAAGGAGCCTTTTTGGGAATCCTACACTAGGAATTCCTTTATCTTTTCCACCAAGTCTAATGTCACTTGGAATAAAAAAAATAATTATTTCTTTTCCTTTTCAATGGAATATTAGGTGTAAAACTTTATTTATTGTTTTGTTTGTAAAAATTATTAAACTTCTAATTAACATTTTGTAGTAATTACCATATATCATTATACCATATTTCAATATTTATGTGTATTATTATTTTATTGTTAATAAATATTAATGATTAAGATTAGTAGTCAACTTAAATTTATTAAATTTTGATCTTATTAATATTAAAATTTTAGGTATGTTTATCTTTTTATGTCCAAAAAATATTTACTTTTTAAAATTTAAATTGACTTCCATGTGTGTGTTTTTCAACAATATGTTTAAAACTTTGAAAATATTTTACAATTTTTAGATGCTCCATTATACTTTCATGAAATTTTTGTATGAACGGATCGAGGTGTAGTACTAGGTACAACAAGTATCATTAAAGAATCATTTGTGTATGAGTTCATAGATTTAAACAAACTTATAGAGTTTGAATGCATTATCTATTTAAACAAATTTATAAAGAAGGCAAATCAAAAAATATGAAATATTATATAAATGTAGATTATAATTAACCTTAGGATTATTGAGCACACTTATCATGAAAAAATTATCTTTTAAACATTATTATTTTAAAGAATACTACCAAACACAAAAATTCATCAAAATTTCACAAAGAAATACATAAGATATAAAATCTTTAATATTAACTTTTGATGATGGTTTCCAATTTGTCTCCAAAAGTAATACTTTTAGTGATGGTTATGGTGAATCGTCATAAAATGCTCTAAAACTAGCGGCAAATTAAGCAAATTGTCAATAATTGTTAATCATTTTGCGACACTTTGAGGAATTCTTTGCAAAATAGCTTTATTTAGTGACGTTTACATAAAACGTCGCAAAAACTTTAACATTTTGCTATAAACCTAGAATTCTTCTCCAAAAGGTTACTTTTGGCAATGATTTTGAAATTCTCAACAAAAAAGTGGCTAAAGTTCTGTTTTACTGTAGTCTAGGATACATATGCTAGCTTTTGGTGTTTTAAAGACAACTAAGGAATCACCAAAATGACCTTTCCACAATCCTTTGCTAGATATATAGCCTGAAACAATGGGTTAATAGTAGTTCTAGTCATTTATGGAAGGCTTGTAGTAAAAAATTACAATATGCTTCTTTTCATTCATTTAATCCAAAAACTAGAAACTTAATTATATTATTAGTTATATCATAATGCTTATGTTATTGATCAAAAGCTTGTCTTTCTTTGCATTAGAGACATACAAAACTATAATGTTAAAAAATATCATTACACCCTTCAACTAATCAAGATTTTCACTTGAAATCAACTAATCAATAGACCAAATAAGAATAAAAAGATGGTCAAATTAAAAAAGGTAGACAATATCAATCAAACATATAGATAAAAACATAGACTTGCCTTTAGAATGTTAAGAGTCAACTATATTTAAATGCTCTATCAAATTGTACCCCTATTGTATTTCAATACTCTCAAACTTGACAATTTCATAATTGAAAACAAAAAGAACAAAAAATAAAAAAAAATATTAATCAAACTAAATTGAAAGAAGAAGAAGAACATGCACCACTTATAAATTTAACATTACTATTAAAATATGTATATCCCACTTTTACAATAATATTTTAACCCAAAAAACAAAATAAAAATTAGGAAGTAATTAATTGATATCATATTTATTAAACAATGTTTACATCACTAATTTCATTTCATGCCACTCTAAAAGCTATAAAAGAGTTTTTAACAAATGTTTTGAAAATTTTAGACTGGGACTAAGAAGAAACATGAAAAGGAATATACATGAGTAAAGGAAGTCTTTTTATTAGATAAAAAGTTGTTACTATTAGGAAAATAAGTCTATTTGTGAAACCTCTTCTCATAAACTAAAACGAAATAATATACTCTTTCATTTTTAGTTAGTTAAAAATGCTCTGTAATAAAGAACTAAAAGATATACAGCTGAAAACATGATTTCAAATTCATACAAATTAGAATGGCTTCAACTTTATGATCAAAATTGAAAATATCAACCTTGAAAACCAAACAACGAGAAAACGGGCAATGGTGAAGTAGAGACAATAGTAAGATTTGATAACAAGTGGTTGAACAATGGCAAGCAGTCTTGTGGTATAACGATAAGCAGACGTGACATAAAGGATGAGAGACTAAGATTTCAGAGAATTGAGCCTCGTGTGAGATTGCCTTTATGCCTTAGTTGATGAGATTAAGTTTATATTCTTTTATAATTTAAGTTGCATTTTGATTACAATATTGGTCAATATTTGGTGTACCAACTAGTATTAGTTGAAAAAGTCAATATTGGTTGGTACTATGACATAGTATGGTAAATAAAATTTAAGAACCATTTTTCAACCAGAATGGTATAGTACATATCATATTGTTACATCTACCATAATTGACAAGTGAAAATTTTTAGTCAAAAAAATTCTATTTTTTAAAATCTAAATTGTATTAATAATAAGTGTTTACAATGATTTTTTATTGATATGAACTTAGGAATTAAACTCTAGAGAACATATGAATAAGATTGAATCACAGTAGCACTAGGAACTAAGTTATAATTCTTTGATAAGTTCAAAGTTTAACAAAGAAAAAGAAGAAAACTACTCATAGCTCTCATCATCACACCCAGTCCGAAATCCTGTAGTGAAGCAGGGTCTGCGGAGGTCTGATAGTATGCAGCCTTATCCCTACATAGTAGAGAGGCTATTTCCAGTAGACCTACATGCAGATGTGATAAAAAAATAGTGATGCAAGTTAAAAGATTAAATAAGTAAAAATGGCATGCAAAATATTTAAGTAAATAAAAATACAATAAATACATAACGATAATAATAATAATAATAATAATAATAATAATAATAATAATAATAATAATAATAATAATCATAATCATAATGATAATAATAATAATGATGATGATGATGATGATGATGATGATGATAAAACTACAACTAAAAATAAACTCAATAAAAGGATAATGATGATGATGATGATGACGATGATAAAAACAGTAATGCCAACCTAAAGATGAGAGTGAGAGCTCCCAGAAAGAGGGAAAGCAACACAAAGGAACTTACTTGTTGTTAACTCGACAAGAGTTACCTCAAGAACCAACCCTTTTTGACGAGGAGAGTAAAACAAACAAAAACAACAGCTGCAATAAGGGATAGTAGAAGAGTGATCCTTGGAGCGAGACCCCAAGTGAAAACCCAAACAAAGAAATGAACTAGAATACTTCATCCCTAAGATTCATTTAATATTAAAATCTAACAAAACTTTTATCGAACACTAAATAGGTAGTACTCAAACACCTTCAAATTTGATTTTAAGCTACAAACAACCATTCTGGATGCCCTTCCCACCTCACCATCTTTATTATTATGACATCATACATTCAATTACGAAAAAACAAAACACACGGCTTACCACAAAACTCAGCAGAAAACAAGACCCAAATATAATAACATCACCATTAAAAGAGAAAGGAATACAAACGTCAACCAACGACGACGACGATGGCAGGTGATGGAAGAAAATGAAGACAATGGCAAACATAAGGAGAGAACACAAAATACAAAATCCAGATCTAATGCCAAACATAGGTAATGATGTAAAATCCAAATCTAATTCCAAATTCACATGACACAAATACCAGATCTAATACCAAATTCATAGATATAACTCAGAGAAACCCTAGATCTAAAGAATCTCATGGTAATTTATAAAAAAAAAAGGAACTAATCGTTAGAACTTAATCAGGGAAAACTAGATCTTGTAAATAATGAGAGAACATAATCTCAAGTACATGATAAAAAGATCCCTCGTTCTCCTAAAAATATCCTCAATTGGCATTACAAGTTGAATATAGAAACTATAGAAATCTTGAGCAAGGCAAAACGGCCGCTCAATTTGATCAAATGGAGGCGCATTCTCAAACACATGCCAAAAAATAAGTCATTAGCAAGTCACCTTAATTTGGGTAATTTCAAAATACAAGCAAAACAAAAACCTAATACCAAAAATGCAAGTGAGAAAGATGGAGAAAAACAACAAACAACTTGCAACCGAGCGCTTGCACATAAATTCCCAAACTTTATTTTTCTTCGCCCAAATAACATAAATTTAATAGGTCATTCTATCTGGGCATACTCAAAAACACCCAAGAAGGAAAACCAAAAAAACAATAAAATGAACAATCATTAGTAACCAACCAAGTAACGCAGTGAAAGTTTCAAACTTTCCTCAAAACTCGAATTTACAACCCAAATTCAACACATGGGTATCTAAGGAATCTCAATAATTTCCCAAAAAACCAATGTCAACAACCAGATGAACACATTAGAAATCAAGAGAACTTACGAGTGAAGCTTGAACTCTAAAACCTCTTGGATCATTTGATGATTGCTATTTCACCATTAACGTCACAGAATCATGGAGAAATTTAGAGCAAAAAAGAAGAAGAAACCTTTTGGAAGACCCAGCTCAAGATACCCAATTGAAAGATTAAAGAGTCAAATCTGAGCACCAATAAAGCAAAGAAAAGAGCTTTCTTTGTCTTTGTTGTCGATACTGGCCTTTCTAATCTAGTAGTTTTCCCTAATTAAGTTCTAAGGATTAGTTCCTTTTTTTTGATAAATTACCATGAGATTCTCTAGATCTTGTAAATAATGAGAGAACATAATCTCAAGTACATGATAAAAAGATCCCTCGTTCTCCTAAAAATATCCT
>JANITW010000003.1:38095618-38108328 GCA_027564335.1 Erythroxylum williamsii
AATTTAGTCATTAACGTCATAGAATCATGAAGAAATTTAGAGCAAAAAAAAGAAGAAAATTTTTGGAAGAACCAAATCAAGATAGCCAATTGAAATATTAAAGAGTCAAATCTGAGCCCCAATAAAGCAAAGAAAAGAGCTTTCTTTGTCTTTGTTGTCGATACTGGCCTTTCTAATATAACCTTAGTGAATGCCGACAAAGAATGTTAAGATCAAGATCTGCGTTATAAAGAAAGCCCCCGTCATGATATGAGAAACAAACACTTTGCATTTAAGAAAATAAAGAAAGCAAAATGTGCCCACCTTCATTCAATGGCACAAAGTGAGAAAATCAAAATCAACCCTTACTATAATGCTAAATTTAAACAACACCAACCTGATGATTTTTACCAGTTATGAGCCTCAATAATACAACCAAACCAGTTGAGTTTCACATCAAGTTGTATAATACATAGAGAAAAGACAAGAGGAGCATCATTACCCTATCATTTTTTGATAAAGCCAATGCGAACTCCCCCGTTGCTTACGACACTACCAGATCTGCAAAGAGAAGCACCCACGCAAGCTGTCTCTTCAGTTCTAGTGGAAGCAGCGAAGTGGAAGCAGCGATACTAGAACTGAAGACATGTTCGAGATCGGTCCCACTGGTTGCATACCATCAATTGCAAAGAACAAAGCTAACAAGAATGGGAAATGTGATGAAGAAATGAGCATGATTAGATTGCTTTTCACACTAAAACTTTAATATCAACTGACATATATCTCCATCTTTTAATGTTCATTTCTAAGAGCAATATGGGCTGGCTTATACGTGTCAAATGCATCACAACTATTGAAATATGTTCATTTCCTTAGGTCATGTTTAATTAAAATAAGCTCTTTAACTGAACCTAAATATCGAAAAATCTAGAATAAGCTCTTTATATTTAATAGACAGTCATATTACGAGTTAGGAAAACAGATTAATCAAGGCAACAACTATATAAACAATACCTATAGAGAGAATACATTACATAATGAAGAAGTGCTCAAATGTGATGTTTGGCTTCAATTTCACCTTTGAACTTATTGAGGAAGCATAGCCCTGTATGGGTAACAAAGAATGCATGCTCTGCCCCTCTTTTTCTTCTAAAATTGATCCATACTTGTTTAGCCACTCAAATGTTGTTTAATATTAAAAGTTAGGGTTCTTGTTGGATACACGATTGGATACATGGTCGTGCATCCAACCATGTATATCATAAAAATGTGTCCAATTAGTGTACTTACACGGTTACATATCTCTTAGATCATGTGAATTGATGTTCTTCTTGCAATTTCTTATCCAATCCTTACCCTAATCCATCTCCTTCTTATTCCAAAAAGATAATTGAGTTTGAACATCAAGAGGATGGCTTAAAGAATGTGCTTTTAACTCACTTTAGCTCTTGAACTTTCAAATTGCATTGAAAACCAAATATGAACCAAAATGAGTTTCTTAAACATCTCATAACATCAACCACTAAGTGTTATGGAATAAATGTAAAATCAATTAAGTACATATCAATGCATACGGTTATATGTCAAATTGTGATTTTTATTGAAATTTCATCTTCTGCATCTAAAGAGGGACATAGGTAGTTTCTAATCTTCTCTTGTTCAAAGAGAAGCACACGCTACAATATGACAGTGTATATGATCATGTTCAACAAAGGTGATTCTTAACCTTCCAAATTCTCAGGAACTTTAACCCAAATCAAATTAACTAATGATTATACCTCTTTTGAGTCTAATAAGGCTCCCAAGATAATTATCGAAGTGACCTTTAAAACTTGATCAATATGTATGTCTTAAATAAGCCTATTCAATACCTCTTTAACGTTTCTTACTTTCTTGCTCTTATTATGAGGCCCAAATTACACCCTAGTAGGAACATTGCATGTTCATGAAAGTATATGTGATAGGAGTTAATGATTATAATTTGATTGTGTATTACTTAAGTCTTGAATTTTGGTTTGATGGATTATAATTACTAACTTGGAATTAATTGTTACCATTAGAAAATTGATGAATTAAAATGTACATTTGGACTAGAAAAAAGTCAAGTGGCAAGACAAGTTGATACATGGAAAGTATGGATGTCTAAGCCTATACTGTAACATCCTACCCATGTTAAGACTAGAATTGTGTATTATGAGAAATTACTGAGAAATTAGAATATACATGTCATGCTTAAGTTAAATATGACATGCACATTTTTGCACATTCATATGATTGTACATGCATTCATTCACATTTTTTTGGGTATAACTAAGTTATTAAATGCAATTAAAATGTGATTTGGCAATTTTGGTATATTTAGAGTATTTTGGAATTTTTGGTAAATTTTAGAAAAATATTAAAATATGAACCGATTATCGTGTGACACGTGGCAACATATGTATATGACAAATGGCTTTTATGTGTGGTGACAAGTGGCAGACTTGTTTGAGTGACATATGTAGTGCATGTAATATAGCCACATGGTCTGGTTTTGAGTAAGGAAAGATTACATGTAGCTTACCTTCTAGTTAGGAAGTGATTATTGTAGCTTTTGATATTCACCGAAAGCATTCAGCAAAGAACTCTTTCTTTGTTCCTTGTCCATAACTGAATATTGAATTGTCATTCTTATTGGTTGTTATTGATTCACTCTTACTGCTGGGAATAACTGAATTAAGTAAGTAACTCTGATGATGTTTTTACGGTGTAAATATATACATACATCAGGAGTTAAAGAAATGTGGTTTCGACGATGAATCAACTAGATGAAAGATTTGTAAAATAGGAATTGTCTAGAAAAGTAATTATGGTTTGGATATATGAAAGTTTATGTAAGTTGATGAAGATATATATATATATATTGTTCGGGTTATAAGTTGATGTATTGTTCATGCATCAATATGTGAAGTGTTAAATGAAATGAATTTGAGTGAATTTATAGCTAAGGTAAAAGCTTAAGGCGATGCAGTGTTATGGGAAAAAGCATTAAAATGGAAAGTTATGATGAAATGAAGTTTTTGATAAAAAGAAAAGTGTAGCAAGTGGTGAATATCCTTATATGTTTTATTTTTAGTGTTAGTGTGTAATATAATGATTTTGAACTATAATAGGAGTTAAATGAAGTGAAAGAAGATACATTAGAGAAGTTGGTTTAGAATAAAAGAAAGAAAAGAGCAAAAGGGGTTAAAATGTGGTCTGAAACTTCCATGATTAAACTGTATTGATCTAGGAAGATTTTGATAAAATTGTCTTCATGAAATTGTAGATCTTTATTTTAGCTTTTTAATGATACAAAGTTTGAAATTTTTGGATTTCTGGATTGAAAATTATGGAGGTTAGAAGTGAGGGAATGCAAATGGAAAGTTGTGATCATGATGAAGCTCGATCGCGACTTCATAAGTTGACAGCCAACTCGCAATCATGTTTATGCACGATCGTAACTTCTGAGGTTGGAGGTTGATGTAACATCCTTTGAACTTTTGACTATATCTCCTTTTTCTGACCTCCAAATGACATAAGACTTGAACCATTGGACTCATAATACACTAATCTACATCTCCGCAAAATATCTTAGCCATCTGAAATCAATTGGGAGAGATCAAGTGACAAATGTGGGATGGGTCTGGTTGAGTGTGCATAGGCTTGAGTCCCTCACACCTATGACCTTTTTTCACACCCGTGAGTCACTCACACCCATGAATTCTCTTCCTCACACCCGTGAGTGTTTATTGGTTTTAATTGTCACATCATGACACTGTGCTCTCTAATAGTTTATGCACCTGAGAGCATCTTGCAAACTGAATAGTCTTGCTTGTTTCGATCATAACTTCTTCTCTGGACCTTCGAATGACTTTATTCTTGAACCAATAGGTTCCTAACACATTATTCTACCTCTACATAAAAATTGTTAGCATTCTACCTCTACATAAACATGCTTGGGTATTTTGGTTATATATTATTCTATAGTCATCCAAATGGGATGAATTTTCATTTTGAGTAATAGAGATATAGGGCTACAGATTGTCTGAAGGAATTAAATTTTAATTTAGTCTCTAAAACTTTCAATTTCTGGATAGAAGTTGAGTATGGTGTACCGTTTCAGAATAACAATAGTCTGAAAATATTTGGGGTATATCTTTCAGATTACTAAATCAAATTGATTGATTTTGATGACATTAGAAACTTAAGACATTGGAGAATAGTTTCTAGAAGGAAGTGTTGCCTAATTTTTTCAGTTACCTTATCAGAATGATTATGCAAAGTTAACCCGAAAGTATGTTGTTAGAAAAGTCTGAAATGATCAATTGAGTTATGAAATTAACTTTACACTGTTTTATTGTGATCCAAACCCTAAGTACTAATTATTAATGAGGGTTTTGAAATTTGAATGATATGGTGATAAGCATTCAATAAGATACCCAGGATTGCCATTGATCATGCACTGTGCATTTTTGATATACATAGATGTGCATAAAGGCATGCTTATACATTTATGCAAAAGTGTGATATTTGTAAATGTGTTTTGTATGATATAGAGGAGCACATTGGACATCAGTCATACATTGCCAGACCATCCAGGCAATAGCATATCGGAGCATACTATTAGTTAACCTAAATGATTTTTCCTAGGTTTGATTTGATTTGTTTGACTTCCAATTATGAACTGTTTGTGTTTTGTTATGAATTCTATACTTAAAGTCCGAGGAGTTTAATATTTGGGTATGTATTGGAAGTGCTTTAAACTAATGTGAAATTCTAAATAATATTTGTATTCTCGACAAAAGTTGAATGCCTGAATTAGGTCTGATGACTATGATATTCTAACCATGCATCATATGTGATTGTTATACATGGCATATTCTGTATTTGATGCATTTCATAAAATGCATGCTTAGATAAAGGCGTTGTAACCAGAGTAGCCAGTATGTAACACTTACATGTAGAGCTTTGCTAAATGATTTTATGTTTTTGCACGTAGGGCTTTGCTATGTGAATTCTGTTCTGACTGAGCCCAACGGGCCAATATTTATATCCGTATATGAAAGGCACTTGGTCACAATAATAATAACGAATTTGAAGGCTCATATGCATCTGTAATTGTATATATCTATTCTGATTCACAATGAAAACATGATCTACCATGATAATGTGAATATTGAATTATTCATAATCTGAATGAATATATATAAGATATTTGATTTGTGTTTTTTCCATGAGTGAAATTATTAATAATAGTTCACTCATTGAGTTCACAAAACTCATAAAAAAATTACAACATGACTTTTCAGGTATAAGACAGGAGACCTAGTTTCTTTAACCGAATTAGAGGAACATTTTGGACTTAGTTATAGCTCAGAGGTCTATTGGCTGACATTAGAAGAGTAGTAATTTTATATTTTATAGTTTCTTGTCTAGAACTTGTATAAGGATTGTAAAATACAGTGAAAGCTTGTGTCAATGAAAGTAGTGAATGGATTTAAATTTGATGACTCTTATTTATATTCTATGATGCCATATGTTATATTGGATATGTATTTGCTTTAACTTACCATTATCATAGGATTGTCATATTTGAAGTGCTCATTGAATGTAAATTTGGACTGGCTATATGTTTACTCAACATGATTGTTGAATGTTGGACAAAGGTCCGATGATAGTTGTGATTTAAATTGTGAGTGATTGATTGAATATGAGTGATGCATTCCATTACATGAATGCATAATCAGATAATGAGAGTTGTGACATGAGTAACCACCGAAAATGAGCTTTAAGCTCATATTGTGATTAAGAGCCAAAGTCTAGTTCTATTTAATGAGCCCTCTATCTCCAACAGATAAGGGACAACATTAGTAGGTTCAATATCCACAATGAATATGGGACAGTATAGGCACTCAATCACAACAACATAAAAATTGGAAGTGAGTCTCACAAGCATTTACATATACACTTTATACATGTGTTTGACTAACTGAAATATAATGTGGCCTATTTGAATAAAAATGGGATAAGTGATGCTATATGCTAAATGAAGGTGTAAATTATGTGTTTACATGTGTTGATATATGATATGAATTGAGTGAGTCATCGATGATGATTACATCACTAAGTTTGTAAAACTCACTAAAATTGCAACATTATTTTGTAGGCTCAGAGGAGTTACCCATTAGGCAAATGGTAATGTAGCCACCACATTTGAGTAAGAGATAGAGGTTAGGATCAGTTCATATCAGCATAGCTTTTTCAATATTTTGTATTAAAGAATCTATTCTGTAACTATTGTATCGTGTATTTGAATAATTCTATTTGTAATAACTTTCCAAATTGGAAATGTTTGGAAAAGAGATTGATCAATAAGTGTAATAAAAATTGTGATTTTAATGTTTATGAAATAAAAGTATGAGGCCAATTTGATCAGTGGTTTTCTATAATATACGTGTGATGTAGGAAAACTTTTGTAATGAGCTTCGATTGTTTGACTATTCTAGCATGCCACCCTCATAGAGTGTCTTCTCGAATACCATTGGTATGTTCGGGGATATGCCTTATAAGAGTGGGGTGCTACAATATTACCTTATTTTTAGGATTTGTTGGAATATCTTGGTATATTCTAGGTTTGTTTTGTGTGACATCCGTATATCCTCTTGGGGGTATTAGGGTGTTACGCTTATAACTAGTCCATTACGCATATGAAATAGATCCTTTAAAGCTTGATTATTCATGCTGAAATTATTCTCCTTCTCTCATAATTATTCCACCTCAAATTGCCACCAACATTAAAATAAAAAAGTTCAAAAACAATAAGGGTAGCACTAACATTGTATTCACCTAAAAGCTTTAGCTTATATAAATTATCATTGATCATCTTAATGGCATGATCTAAACCATCCCTTTTCGATATATATTATCATTGATCATCTTAATGACATTATCTAAACTAACCCTTTTCGATTTCAACTTATACCACTTCTATAATGGAAATATTTTCTTCCTTATATGAACCCAAATCCAATAACTAAACTCAAAGGTAACTCGTCTTCTACCCTTGTTAAATTTGGTTGCATATTGGTTATTATGCTTTTTTTATTTGATTCTTTACATATTCATAAAGTTGGCTCACCATCTTATTCTTCTTTGTTCCATACAAACTAGCTTATTCTTTAATAGATAAAGAGAACAAATCTAAAGGAATTATTGGATAAAGACTATAGCCAACCTCGAATGATAAAAAATAATAAATGTATATTCTTATTATATGCATAATCAACAAATGGTAAAAAATACTAAATTATTTAATTTCCTTTGAATGATCGTGTGATGTAACATAGTCAAAGTACTATTTAGTTATTCAGTTTGACTATCGATTTGAAGATGATTAGTATTAACAATTAACAAATTTTTGCTTAACTTATCATATAGAAATATCTAAAAATAAATAAGAAAATTAGTATCATGGCGACTCTTTAAAATTTTAGAAGCTCTATGTAATCGTGACGCTTTTTAAAAAAACAAATTGGCAATATTGGTTGCATCATTAGTTTTATCACAAGGACTAAAGCTTACCATCTTAAAGAATATATTAGCTACCACAAATGTAGAATCCTTACCTTTCTTAAACCTAGTTAATTCTATCATAAAGTCCATACAAATGTCTACCTATGGTTCATTAGATACATTTAAAGGTGTACACATCCATATGGTAAAATATTAGATTTAGCCTTTTTTACAAGTGATGAAACTACTACATACACCTTCTAGATCACATCTCATCTTAGGCCCATATAAAATGTTTTCTTAATATTTGTAAGGTCACTAAAGTGACCTATTAGACCCGCACTATATTTCTCATGCATAAATAATTTATACATATTACAAATAAGCATATATAATTTATTTTGTGAAACAATTAACCATCATGTCTATAAAACTTATTAAATTCCCTTTTTCATATGCTAAATATACATTACCAAACTTATTATCATTATTATACTCCTTTATATGTTCAAATCCTAACAATTTCACAAATTGACAAGAACATTCCTAAGATAAGGCAATAATAATCATATTTTTCTTACCTTATTTATAGTTAATGATATATGGGAATGTTTCAATGAATTTCATCTATCTAACATGTCACTTACTCAACTTACCTTGAAAGGTATAAGACCTTAATGGAATTTTTATATTCAATTTAGCCTACTAAAATCATAAATATAGACTACAAAGTGTAAGCTCAAATATGATAATGATTATCATTATAAGAAAACTGATTTCATTACTTTTGCTTATATGTGATCTGAAAGAGATTATATATATTTACAGTTCATACTTAAGAGTATTTGAAACTAAATATAGATTCAACATGATTATAATGTTTAATGCATGGTAAGAAATAGATTGTTGAGTAAAAGTAGTTAATCTAAGTTTATACAAATAGTTTATATGTGTTAGATCAATAGAGACTTATGCATAACATAAATGGTAAGAATACAATGTTGGATAATTGAAACTATCCTCTTATACCATGTTGGTTAACTCAACATGATGAGAATCATAAGCTTACATTCAAGGATTATGCATCCTTCTGATTATAAATCATATGAAACTTATAAAAATTATTAAGTTGAAGAAACCAAATCAACCTTTGGTGAAAGGTTGATAATAGTGATAAATTGTTAAATCTTAAATATGTGATGAGTTAGATATAATAACAATTCATAAAAAGATGATACTTGCAATTTATTAAATTACTAATGACTTTATCTGATTAGTTAAATGTATTAAATAAAATATTTATTTAAAATTTTTGAAAAATTAAATTATTTAAATATAAATAGAAATTAAGCATTGAGAATGTCGGAGTACTTAAATAAGATCGATGCAATGAGAATAATTTTTTTTTGGTTATCCACAAGGAATGAGATTTTTAGTGAATAACTTAACAATACTGTTCATCTTGCTTCTTCGAGCTTCATGGCTCATAAACTCTCATTTTGCTACTGCGACTTACTTCTTATTGTCCATACTTCTCTTACTCCCCGTATGATGTGAGTAGAAGCAAGGACTACCATAGAGATGACGTGAGTGATGGGGTCGAGCTTGTCATTCCAGTTGGACCTATATCCAAAGCTAAGATCAAGAGACTCAAGGAGGCTCTCTACGCACATGTAGGCCAATTTATGGAGAGGATGGAGTGCACCAAGCCTATCGGAGGAGAGATATCTAAATCATAACCCAAATTGATTCACTTATCTCAAATCCTTAGATTGGACTCTCTTAGGACTTGAAGACCATTGCATTAGGCTACGCATCATCATTTAAGCCCGAGAGGAGAGGCACGCCTACTATCAGACTTAGGGGCGCGTTGGACCAGGCCTAGGTGTGTTTTTATTATTTTATTATGGACTTGTTTTAAGTGTTATTTATTTTAGGCTTCCATATATTATTTAGCCCAAGTCTTTTATTATTTGACCTAGGTATAAATACCCTCTTTAAGATTAGGGAAAGACAACTTTGAGATCATATTATTCTTGTGTTGCCGCTGGCCATAAAGTGAGGGTTTTCACCTCTTGTTCTTGTTACATTAGGAATCAACAATTCACTTATCAATTTCGTCAAAATTGTGGCGTGTTTGTTTGGTTCAATTTCTTGAAATTAATTTCCATCATCTAGGTTGCTTGGAATGGGTTTCCCCAAGGTCTAGTAGGAGTGAATTCCTTGCGTATCCCTTTCTTTTCAATTGCGTTAATTTTGTCCTATTGAAGAACATCACAGCCGAACCAAAAGAATCGAGAAATCTTCATCATTCTACAAATTTGACATGTCTTCATTCATCCAAAGAGTCATGAACAAACCATCATCAATCCACTCATCCTTATCACTCACATTATTTTGGTATCAAAGCTATGGCTCAAGGTAACTTCCTATTTACCTCTTTTTGAAATTAGGGATTGTTCATCTTTGTTCATTGTTCTTCTTTGATACTGTTAGCTATTCAACTAGACCTAGGGTGTGAAAATTTCAGCCTAGGGTTTCTTAAAATTTTGATTTATTTATCTTCTTGTAATCGACCAAAAAATAAAAAAATGAAAAAAACAAAAACAACGATGAACATAATATAAAAATAAAAAAGAGAAAAGAGAAAAGAGAAAAGAAAAGAAAAGAACGTTGTACGTATATAAAAAAGGCCTTAAAATTTGATTGTTACTTGTTTGATTTGGATTGAATTCTACATTGTCTTATCTTGGCTTGGTGTGTTACATATTCAGATCATTAGTTGTGCATTGCGAGTTGATTCATTAATATTATGGGGTACGAATAGAGCTTGAATTTTTTCAAGCTTAGAAGAGTTACCCCATTAGGCTAATGGGAGTATCACCATAGCATTCAAGTAAGAGGTAAAGGTTTTGATCAGTTTGCGTCTACATTAGTATTTTCCTATTTTTGTATCAAATTGAGTCTTCTATAATTATTGTAACAGATATATTTGAATATTCTGTTTTGTAATAACTTTCCAAAGTGGAAAGGTTTGTAAATGAGATTGATCAAAGTGTAATAATAATTGTGTTTTCGATGTTTATGAAATAAAAGTACAGGCCCGAATTTGAATATTGATTTTCGCATAAGTGTAAGATAAATTTGAAAAAAAATTGTACTGAATTTTTTGATAGTTTGACCATTCTAACATGCCACCCTTGTAGGATTCACACTCAGACATCACTCAGGATGTCGAGTACGTGTCTTGAGAGGGTGGGTGCTACATTATAACATCATACTGTTATACGGAGATGCATTATAAATTTTAGAAAGTCACTCAGGGGTCTAAATCAGTGGAGGATTACCACAAGAAGATGAAGATATCTATGATCCGAGCCAATATAGAGGAGGACCTGGAGGCAACCATGGCATAGTTATTGAGTGGTTTGAACAAGGAGATAGCTAATGTGGTAAAATTACAACATTGCATGGTGATTGAGGACATGGTAAACATGACCATAAAGGTAGAGAAGCAAATCAAAGCTAGAGTGGTAGCAAGGAGTGGTGCAAATTCTAGCCAATCATGGAGTTCAAAATGGCCCAAAAGAGAGGAGAAGTAGAAAGATAAGGGGTTGGACTTCAAGGAGACATCCAAAAAGTCAAATGTAGGGTTTGACCCTAAAGGTACACCTAACGACCAAGCTTCTTCTAGTAAACATTCTAGCATTAAATGTTTTAGGTGTTTGGGTCATGGACATATTGCATCATAATGCCTAATAAGAAAGTAATGTATATAAGGGATAATGGGGTAATAGATTATGATGATGATACATGTGATACCGAATTATTGCCTTATTGATGTTTGTGATGATGATGATGATTATGTTGAGAGGGCTTCCATAGGTGAATTACTTGTAATTAAGAGAGTGTTGAGTACTCGAGCTAGAGATGAGATTTTAGATTAGAGAGAAAACTTGTTCCATTCGAGGTGTATAGTTGGTGGCAAAGTGTTCAACGTGATCATTGATGGTGGCAGTTGTACCAATGTAGCTAGTGTGACTATGGTGGAAAAATTGGGATTATCTTGTAGGAAACATCTAGAGCCATACAAGTTATAATGGTTTAATGATAGTGCTGATGTGAAAGTGACCAAGTATGAGGATGAGGTGTTGTGTGATGTCATACCCATAGAGGCTAGTCATATGTTACTTGGAAGACCTTGGTAGTTTGATAGGAAAGTAGCAAATGATGGGTATACCAATAGGTACTCTTTTTAAGTTTAAGAGTAGGAATTTCATTCTTGTACCTTTATCACCTCATGAATTGTACTTGGACCAGTTAAAAGTAATTAAAAGTGAGGAGGGATCAGGTAGTGAGCTTAAAAAATTGAAGAAAGAAAAGAGGCCCAAAAGAAAAATGAGAGAGTGTAGGGTCCGAAACCCAACTACTTAAACTTAATACTTTCACTCTATGCTTTGATACCACAACTGTAGGGACCGGACCCCAACCAGAAAATGAAATGAAAGACGGATAACAAAGAGGCAGAACGAACGAATCGAAGCAAATCAATTACGAATCAAAAGCGAGTTGGATCAAAGCAACGGAACAAATAAAACGATTGATCACAACGCGAAATGAATGGATCATATATCGAAGTGAATCGAAACAAATCAATAGCGAATAGAAAGCTAACTTGGAAGCAAAGCACACAAACAAGGTCAAATCGAATTGGCTCGAAGACAAACCAAACAAACGATCCAATTGAAATACGAATTCCGACATCCGCACCAATATCTTAAAAAGAGCCTCGAAATGGTCGCGTTGGATACCTTAAACTTAATCTATCCGATTCCATGTAAATGTTTCTTTTTCTTATTTTTCATTCTTTCTCTTCTTATTCATCTTATTCAAAGCTCATACTAATCAAAACAATATCATTTCCCTTTTATGGAAATTTCATTCTCAACAAAACCCTATTTACTGGATTCTATTTATTCATCATAATCTTATATATTACCATAACAATCTCACACTAATCCATATACTACCATGCAAAAATCCGGCAGCATAACGGCTGCATTTCATTAAATCCAAAACCTACAAAATCATTTAAATTCACTTCTATAAACCAGCTCAAACACACAATCCTCAAATTCATCCATATCCAGATCACAGTCAATCTCTACTCAATTTACATATAAAACCATAATGTACAA
>JANITW010000003.1:38124083-38137001 GCA_027564335.1 Erythroxylum williamsii
TTATTATTTATTATTAAGATTTTTGAAAGCATGGTTGATGTAAACAGTAAACTAGTAAAGTATACAATACAACTGTACAATATACCAATATGGACTATTTTGCAATTTTTAAAAATTTTAGGGACTATTTCATAAATTTAAAAAGTTATCTAAAATGGTACCCAGTACCGGTACAATTCCGTTCTAGAATCCAATCCGGTACCAAGCCTGATACGATATTCATAACTTTGTCTTCAATAGTAGGCATTTCTTTTGTCTCATGTATCTTGTATAGGCATTCACTGTGGTTTTAAATTTTAATTTTTCTATTTCACAGTAAAAGATTGTATTCTCTCTGTGTGTGTTTTTTTTTCTGAATTGTGAATATTTTTGCTGGAAACATAACCCAATGTCCTGAAAGTTTTTTAAAAAGTTTGTTTGTAGTTGGTCAACATTGTGTTCCTCAAAAACAAATTTATATCTTCTTGTTACCATAGGACAGTATCTAGATTAAAATCCAACTAGATATGACAGTAGGTCGGGCTAAGCTTAGGAACAAAAGGACCCGAGAGGTCCAAACCCTAAACCGAGGCTCAGAGCCTAGTTTGATCAGAGGCCCAAAGCTAATATCAGGCTCGAGTTGGCCTAACTTTTTTTTATTTTTTGAATATTTTAATAGAACATTATTTAGTTAAAATTTTAATTGATTTTTATTAAATTAAAATTGTTAATGGAGGAGGATAGGATTATAGGAAATGAAAGAAAAATAATATAATTAAAGTGATCAATTCAATTAATTAAAGTTACGAATTTAAAATTGAGATTTCATAATGAATGAATGTATAAAATGTACATATATTGATCAAATGGATAAGATGAAATCAAATTTATTAATGAAGGAGGAAAGAGTTATAGGAAATGAAAGAAAATATTATAATTAAGGTTGCCAATTTTATTAATTGAAGTTACTAATTTCAATTGATTAATAAAAATTGTGATTTTATAATGAATGAATACATAAAACATACATATTTTGATAAAATGAATAAGATGAAATCAAATTCATTAATGAATGAGGATATAATTTTAGGAAATAAAAGAAAAAGATTATAATTAAAGTGATCAATTTAATTAATTGAAGTTATGAATTTCAATTAATTAATAAAAATTGAGATTTTATATTGAACGAATATATAAAACATACATATATTGATAAAATGAATAATATAAATCCAAATTTATTAATAGTAAAGGATATGATTATAGTAAATGAAAAAAAAGAGTATAATTAAAGTGATAATTCAATCAATTAAAGTTACAAATTTCAATTTATTAATAAATTTGAGATTTTATATTGAATAAATATATGAAATGTACACATATTGATAAAATGAATAAGGTGAAACCAAATCCATTAATGAAGAAGGATATTATTATAGGAAATGAAAAAAAACTTTAATAAAAATGATCAATCCAACTAATTAAAGTTACAAATTTTAATTGATTAATAAAAATTGAGATTTTATAATGAATGAATATATAAAACATACAAATATTGATAAAATGAATAAGATGAAACCGAATTCATTAACAAAGGAGGATATGATTACAGGAAATGAAAGAAATGATTAAAGTGATTAATTCAATTAATTGAAGTTACTAATTTCAATTGATTAATAGAAATTGGGATTTCTTAATGAATGAATATATAAAACATAAATATATTGATCAAATGAATAAGATGAAACTAAATTTATTAATCAAGGAGGATAGGATTATAGGACATGAAAGTAAGGTGATAAATTCAATTAATTGAAGTTATGAATTTCAATTGATTAATAAGAAATGAGATTTTATAATGAATGAATATATAAACGTACATATATTGATAAAATGTATAAGATAAAACTAAATTCATTCATAAAGGCCGATATGATTATGAGACATGAAAGAAAGAGATTATAATTGAAGTGATCAATTTAATTAATCGAAGTTAATAATTTCAACTGAATAATAAAAAAATGAGATTTCATAATGAATGAATATATAAGACATACATATATTGATAAAGAGAATAAAATGAAACCAAATTCATTAATAAGGATGGTAAGATTATAGGAAATGAAAGAAAAATATTATAATTAAAGTGGTCAATTCAATTAATTGAAGTTACAGATCTTAATTGATTAATAAAAATTGAGATTTTTATAATGGATGAATATATAAAGCGTACATATATTGATTAAAAGAATAAGATAGAATCAAATTCATTAATGAAGAAAGAAATGATTATAGGAAATAATAGAAAAATGTTATTATTAAAGTGATTAATTCAATTAATTGAAGTTACAAATAAATTTTATAAATTGATTATTTAATTTAAAAAAATGACTGTCCAAAATTTGTAAATGATACAGTTTACATAAAATTAAGATAAAATCATGAACAATGTTCTAGACTAGAAGTTTGGACTTTGGTATTGTAAGAGGCTAAGAGGGAACTATGGACATTACAGATTGGAGAGAATAAAGACTAAAGAGACTTAGAGAGCAACTAATCATTGTAGTCAGAATCATCAATAGTTTGCATCATTTCTTTTGTATGTAGAGACATTATATTTAGTAATGTAATATTAAAATTAAAGAAATATTAAGGACATGATAATAATTGTTAAATAATTAAATATACCTTCATCTTCAAATATTTTATCAAAATAATGTCCTCTTGATTGATGATGAGTATGTGTATGACTAGTCACCTTCGCATTGGTGCTTATGGTCATATTAATATACAAATTAAAAAACAATATAAAGTAAGAAATAAAAAGATAGATGAAATTAATATATCATAAAGAAAATAATTTACCCTCAATATCTTTATCATCTAACTAACTTAGGGTACATATAAGGGCTTCTATAGTACGAAGATGAAGTTAAGTATGATGAGGACTAATAACCTAACCCCTAGTGCCAACAACAAACTCTAGAGCAATAATGGATGATGGAGTTATTAATAGGTCTCGTGCAATTACTTGCATTATCAGAAAATTATTTCCACAACTCTTATACTGTAATAATACATCAAACTGTACTCCTTCAACTTTGTCCATGTAATCTTCCGTCAAATATTTATCTAACTCCATTATATTATATGAAGTCTTAGAACTTTTTTCTTTCATAAATAATGTAAGTGAAAATAACAAACTGCTCTTAGAAGATGAGCCCTAACTTGAAACTAAAGCCGAAGTTGAACAACTTGAACTACTCTGATCCTGATCCTGAATCTTGTCCATTATAAATTGTTAATCATTAAACAACTCATACCACAATTGTTTAATGACATCTCCATGCTCTTGAGCTTGATCACCATACATCATATTATATATAAAAGTAATCCTCTTCATCTTATATCTCAGGTCCAAGACATATAAGATTGCAATAATATGTCCAGCCATATACTAATAAGAATTCAACTTCTCCATCATCTACTATGCTATAACCCAAATAACCTCATTGGAATCAAACATCCAATAAAATAAAGCTCTCTTTATCTCTCACATAGTGTTAAAACAACATTGTGAAGTTGGATAGTTTGTTCTCGAGAACAATTTAGTCATATTATAAAATAATTCCAACGAAGGTCCCTAGCTAACTCCCATTGGTCTTCTATAGGCATGCAAGTGTAATAAGAATCTTTTTGCCTTAGTCTAGTAGACACATCAACATATTAAATTGTCAACTCCAACATCTTGAAGGTTGAGTTTTATCTAGTTGGACATTCCCAAACCAACATCTTCATACTCAAAATGCATAACTATCATACAGTTTCTTCAAATTCCTCAACTCTTTTAAGTGTTGCACTCCAATACACGACATCATTTAGAATCAAATTTATGGCTTCCTTTATCATATCTAATACATCCTTCATAATCAAATTCAGAATATACGCAAAACAACACATATGTAATAAATTTCCACCAACCAATAAGCTTCCAACTTATATCTTATTCTTTAACTTTTCATATAACAATATTTATGCTAAATTTGTCAACTATTATGGTGGATAATTTGGTGTTGGTATTAAAATCTATCAAATAGTCCCTAACATTGTTGCGAACCTTTCGCTTGTATATGATGTCGGCACGTAAATAAACCTATCATATACAAATATGACCGCATTAATCATAACAAAATGAAAAAGTAAATGATAACAATATTAAAGAATATAAATTACCATAAAATTTTATTTCTTAGAGTCCAGTCATTGTTAATGTAATGTATCATCACCGTCATATAACCCTTCTTTTGGTTATCAACTGTCTAAATGCTATTGCAATGACAGTCTGTCCTTCAATACTTGACAATGTTCTTAAAATTTATTTCTTTTTTATCCTCTGATATCTTAATAATGTTCTTCTTTAACATATTTAGAGTTGGGATCTTAAAGGTTGGTTGCAATGAGGTTAGTAATCTTTTGCTATCAACTATAGATAGTTTATATTCATCACCAATTATTATAGAAGCTATCAAAAACCTTAATCTATTGTTGTCTTAAGACTTTACAGTCATTTCATTATTCCCTCTTAGGTTAAGGGTAAAAAATGTTTGACCTCCTAATACCATCTCTTTTCTATTACATGAATCCACGTCACTTTAAATAAAAGGTTCCACCTTTTGAACACCTAACTAACAACATCTAACAATACTTACATTTGGCTTTTTCTACTCCGTTTATTGATATAATCTTATTGAAATAATTCCAAACTTCACTTTTCAGTTAACTTCAAGTTAGACCTCCACTCAATTTTCTTATAGCTATACGTAGCCTTTATCTTGGAATGCTGGCACGATTCTGATTGATCATAGAATAACTCCCTTATATATATATATTATTTATAACATAACCATAATTAAATACATATGTTATTCATAATCATCATCAGTTCTTAGTGATTTACACAGTCACATACACGCCTGAATATATATGTTGTTCATAATCATGATCAAGGTGCATATGATTGTGTAAGTCACTGTGATTGTGTCAAAACATACACAAGCGTGTATGTGCTTTCACAAACTTACACAATTATTTACACGGCCATGTATATGACTATATAAATCACTAGCTATTTGCATGAAATTACATTATCACATACACAAGCATGTATGTGAAAGTGTAAGTTTATGAAAACACACAGTGACTTACATGGTCACATATACAGTGTGTATGTGATTGTGTAAATTCATGAAACTCACAGTGACTTACACGGTCATATATACACCTGTGTAAGTAACCATGTAAGTTCACAAAACCACCTCTCCAACAACATCAATCCCATTAATTCCAATATTTCATAAATTCAATCTTCAATCAAAACTAGAATATGGTGAAGGAACTTTACTTTAGTGGGTGGGTGGTGAAGAAGCCAAAAAAAAACATTGGTAGTGGGGTGACAATGTGAAGGGGCCATCACAGTTAAAGGGTAAAAGGGTGGCAAATGGTGACTGATATAGTGAAGGGGTAAGTGATAGTAAGGACTGATGATGTTGGTGAGAGAGAGAGACTAGAGAGAGAAGTGTGGTGGGAGGGGAAGAAAAGAAATGTGAACGGTGAACGGTGAACGGTGAATGGTGAACTGAACCTAGTGTAAAATGAGAAAAAAAATATAAAGGTTTAATTAAACTTAATGCAAGATGATGACATTTACACTAGGTATAAAAAGACATCATTTTATTTTGTGAGAAATAGGAAACAATGTCGTTTTGCTTCATCAAAGAAACGATGTTCATGGTTAAAAATGATGTTGTTTTGTTCTGTAAGGGTTTCAGGGCTTTAGCCTAAGCCTGTACTTGACCTAAGGCTTTACACACTCATAGTGATTAGGCCCAAGTTATGGTCAACCTGAATCTAGCCCATTAACCTCGGGTTGGGCTAAGCTTAAGCCTGAATGCCAAACCTAAAACAAACACTACATAACCATTCCAATAGAGCATTAAATAATCATTAAAAATATGACATATATAATTTTGTTAACATACATAATCTCGAGTCATTAAAAAAAAGAAAACACAGAATATTAAGCAAATATAAATTCAACACATGAACTATTTAGTTGAGAGTTAATTATTAGAATCTTCATTATCAAAACATTTAATTAATAAAGTGAAGATAATCAAACAATTATCTAAAACCTTATCAATGAAATTAAGTGAAGATAATGAAATACTTATTCAAAATCTCATCAATGAAATTATTTTAAAATTTTTAGAACACAATAGAGTCTGAAACAAAAATTTTCAAGATTCATATACTACACAAGAACTTTCATCTTATAAATTACATATATTTGATTAGTATTATACCGATTAAAGGACTTTTGGTAAGAAACATTCTTCTATATTCTTCTATCTATTTATATATTTGTATGTTTCAAAAGATTATCATTATCTATTTTAGTTGATTATTATCTATTACTATATGAACACTATTACTATACTTTTAACAATTAAGATAATAAAAAATCACATCACCTCTTTTATAATGAAAAAGGCAAAGGCTTTACTAAACAGAAACCTCCATCTACAATATATTCCTTATAAATAATACAAATCCTATACAAGTGGGGCACATGACCCTCTATGCCTTTTATCCAATTCCAATCTTGTGCCACTATTTTTTAGCCATAAATTTTACTAGGACCTACTGAAATTTGTGGCTAATAAAATGATGGTACAAGGTTGGAATTGGATAAAAGGCAAATAGGATTTGGTCCAAACAAGTGTTTGTCTTTTTATGTTCTTCTTCTAACATTCCTTCAATCATTAGCAATGTTGTAACATGAAAATCAAAACAAAAGAATCATAGTAGGGGTGGGTTAATCTAAGCTATAATATAATTGCAACCAATATGAAGATTCTCCCCTTTTCTTATTACCCAATTCTTTTTCAATTTTGTGATCTTCTTTTGAGCTTTTAATAAGCCTCCATGCTAGTTCTTCCATGAAAGACTTTTTCTACCATTTCTACTAGCATGTTTCTTATAATTCAATTCTTCTTCTCATTTCATCCCTTATCAACTTTAGACTTAATCTTGTTTCTTATACATATTCTTTTGGGGTTTACAGAATTTTTCGTATCTCTTTTAAAATAAAAGAGTTTTATTCTTTTGAGAATTGATTTAATTCTATGCTAGCTAAATCATTTTTTCCAAAAAATTTGACAATATTAATCTGAAACTTAAGTACTTAAAACTATTGATATATGAGATTCAGGTTAAATGCGAGTATTGTTTACTTCAAACAATCAATTAATTTTAAATAAACCTATCTTGATTAAGCCAACAAATAGTATTGAGATTATAGCTAAAGCTACAAGTAAAAATTGAAATAACTAGCTATAATAGGCCTGAAGAGACTAAATTAAACAGCACCACCACTGAAAATTATTAGAAAGGGAATGAGAATAGATGCATGGATCCATGGATGATGTTGAAGATGACAAGGTGAGCATTAGACCTTTCATTGGTTTTCTCCTAACTAAAGGAAGGCAAAGCTCATTAAATGTACATGACAAGAGCGGTTCAATAATGGAACTCTGAAAGTATCCAAAAAAGTGAAGATCATATACATGGGAAAAAAGAAAGATATAATAACAAATATGCAATGATCCTACCACTAGGCACCAACAAATAAGAATACAAAGACTGAAGGAGTAAGATGGATTGATAGAGATCATCCCATTTTCAAATATTAACATTTACTTAAAAACATGACAAAGATAATTATATCTTTTATAATATCATATCTTCCATCTGATTACTAGCAACTTAATTGTTGTGTCTAATTTTTCTTAAATGAAAATATAGATTATTGATGTATAAGAAATCTATTAAACATATTCTTGATGGATTTTGATTGAAACATTCAAGAATGGATATATCAAGTTTCAGAAAGGATCTCCATTACAAATTTGTAAGAATCAGTCTGTCGAGTGGTTTACAAATCCATAAGTTAGGAATTTAGTTATAGAGAGAGGGATTGTTATTTTAAACTAGAAAGAGAGTAAAAAGCGATACCATCATTAAGATTAATTAAATAATAATGTTATACATAAGATTGCAACTAATTGATTGGTTGTAAAGACATAAATTAACACTATAACAGTAGATAGAGTTCTAAGGAGACATTGAATGGGAGCCACCTAAGACAATAACAACATTTTTAGGTGATTAAGTGATCATAGCTTAGCTATAAGGGCTTATAAAGTCTTCATTTAAATAGTGTTAAATTCTATGTGGATCATGTGATGTTGCCTTTAGATTTAGTAGAGCCTCCACTTTAAGGTTACGAGGTGATCGGTGGTTTGGTTATGTGTAAGTTTTAATGTAATTTGCAAGTGCACAGTTCGTTAGCTTATTACCAAAAGTTTCAATCCCACGAGGAGGGAACTAATCTAATCCTAAAATCTAAGGCCAGAAACAAATAACATAAATTCAAAATACAACAAAACTAAAATGAGAATTTAATTCAATCAATCAAATTAAGAATCAAACATGAAAATACTAATCACTAAGCAATTTCAACACACCCAAGAATCAACCGAAAGAAATTACCAAATGAGAGAAAGGGAATTTTACCTATCCCTAATGCTATCCTAACTGATTATGAATTATTGGATTGTTGGTTTTAGACGATCCTAGGGTTGATTACACTCTCTCTTGTTATAACCATTAACCCTAAACCATAAACCCTAATCAAATTGTGGAGGTTTTAATCTCCTAATTCATAACCTATCCAAAACCTTAATTAGTTATGAAGCTCTCTAATAAACTATCAAAAATTTATGCAAGATCTCTCTTCGCACAATTTTTAAATTTGATTCAATTTTTGTTTCTATTAAATCAACTAACTCTCGTTAGTCCAATTTAATCAATTTTTATTTGATTCACCCTCTCAATTTATTATCGAGTTATGCAATCATAAAATCAAACCACAACAGTATCCAAATAACACATAAGAATAAGATTCTCATTAATTCAAGAATAAAATTTTGAAGGTGAGTTTAGAACATCCTTGACATTCTAGATCCTATCATTAACTGTTTAATCCAATTCTATACAATGATAAAACTGAAAATAATAGGAAATACAATCTAAAATGGATGACAGGAGGTAGTGGCATTAGGAAACCTCCTGATTTGGGATACTTCGAGTCATCTTTTTCTCCTCTTCTCTCTTCCTCCATCTCTTGATGATTTCTCTCTAGTTTTCTCAAGGTAGCCGATGTAAAGCTCTCTCTGTGCCTCTTTTTTTGTTCTTTAAATATCCTCTTGTGTTCTGGGTAACCTTAGGATTTTTTGAGGTCTAAAAGATCCAAAAAAATCCCTCAAAACTTGAAGTTCTTGAGTGTCTACATATCTACCCTGCAGGCCATAATGCCACAATCATGGGTCATTCCTTAGGGACACAATTGTGGGACAACTCTGGTGCTTTTGTAACGATCGTGACCTAATATACCATGATCATGAGCCATTGTTTTGGCCTGAATGTCTCCGAAACTCCTCTGTTCTTCAATATTGATCCTGAAACACTAGCAAACACATCAAAGTACCTTAAAAATATAATATTTAAGCTCAAAGACTTGTACTAAACCATAAAATACTTAAAACATAAATAATTAACAAACTAACATAATTCTAACATAAAAACATACTAAATTATTGAATTAATAGCTAAACACATATCAAACTATGCCGTAAAATACGATGCAATTTACACTTATCATGAGGCTCATAAGAAAGTGTGTTTAGCTAAATAGAGAAGGATGGTATTCATAACAAACAACTTTAAAAAATGATTAATATTTAATTATACTCACTTTGCCCTCTCTCTCTCACACACACCCACACTCCCAAAAATATGCCTACATAGGCACAAACATATGTAAACACACACGCACACATTCTTTTGCATTGCCACACTCTTTTTGGTGCCTTTGTCTCGCCCATTCTTTATGCCCTGTACTAGTAAGATAATTTTGCATGACCTCGACTTCACTAAAAACTATTTATGCTTCAAATCTAATGAACTCAGACCTTATGACCTTACTTTTATAATCATATCTAAAATCTACAATCGAGTCACTCTAAAAATTATGTTAAGAAATTAGGGGTTTATCTTTTTTTGTTGAGGATTCTGCTCTTGTTGCCATAGTGATTGTAGAAATTTTAATTATTTTTAGAAATTTAGTGGTCCAGTTTCTTGATGTTTTAGGCTCTATGGTAAGGTTGATTCCTCTGTCCAACTTTAGAATTATTGCTTGTTCTATCTTACTATTGAGTCTCTCTATGTTAATCTGAAAAGAAACAGAAAAAAGCTTTGTGTTCTCCAATTCTTATGCTTTGTTCACTTAGATATCGAAATGCATTAATTTCAGTTATATCTATTACTTTTATGTATCGCTTATGATTGGTTGTTGTTGTATTTCACTAGTGTTCCAGTGCATAAGATCAAGATTGTATTTCAGTTGTATGCTTTCTATTCTTTTTGCCTCATTTTAATATGAATTGTTCTTGTAAGGGCTTGCTTATAATAAGTGAATCTTGACCTTAATATATGGGAGTGCTTGTACTTGTCTTTTGTAACAGTGAGTTAGATCCCTTATTCACTAACAATTCAGTGATTTAAAGGGATTCATAACTACCTAAGGGTTAATGTCTACCCAACTATTCTTTCCAGAAAATGTGATGACATGTTTACTAGTACTTGTTTTGATTTTTAGCCTAAATTTCAAGTTTTGCCTGACATTAGTTTGCATTTCATAAAAGTTTTCTTATTCACTTGAACTTCGAAGGAGGCCAATGCTTTAAGCTTTCATTTTAGTGATCTTTCATCTGTGTTTTTGTTCTTCTGAACACATTTAACTTCACATAACACCATTAATGTTTCTCATGAGAGGAATTCTGATTATATGTGAGAGATCTTAATTTGTAAAAAAATGCATAGAATAAATCATATTTTCATATGGTTTATAAAGGCAGAACATTTTATGTAGCACTCCACTCCCACGAGACACATGCCTGATATCCTGAGTAATATTCAAGTCCGTGCCCCAGGAGGGTGGCATGCTAAAGCACTTCAATAGACAAAAACTCAGTATAATTTTTTTTTCAAAACAAAGTATTGCACACGTATGTGGGAATCAATTATGAAATTGGGCACACTTTATTTCATAAATATTTGCATTAACATCATTTCAAACATTACATAAATCATCAAATTTCACTTTCCACATGAGCCCATTACTAAGACAAAACACATATAATCATAATATTAGTACGCTTCATAATCAATTACAAACCATTCCACTTTGAAAAGTTATCACAAATAGAAATCTTCAAATATACATGTTACAATAATTTCAGAAGAATCAAATCGATACAAAAATAAGAAAATACAAGTGCAAATGCAAACTGATCTTGACCTCTATCCTTTACTTGTATACTGTAGGGATACTCCCGTTTGTCTAACGGGGCATTCTTCTGATCCTGAAAAATATTTGCAAATTTTGGGTGAGTTTTGCAAACTCAATGCATGACCATCATCGATGGCTCACCCAGTCACATAACACATAATTCACCTTTCACATATTTCAAACTTCACATTCAATACATTTAATCATTCATTTTATGCATATGTAGTGCATATGAGACTCACTTTTTATTTGTTACTTTGTTGTGACCGAGACCCTAAATTGTCCTATATAGGGCTCATTGATAACTGTCCCTTATAAGGCTCATTGAAAATTGTCCCATATAGGGATCATTGAAAAATGTCCCATATAGGGCTCATTAAACGTTGAGAGGCTTTGATTCACTTTTGAGCTCGAAGCTCCTCGTTGAGCTTTAAGCTCTGATTGATGGCTACTCTGGTCACAACTCTCATTATGTTTCATGCATTCATGAAATGAAATGCTTCAGTTATATTTGCATGATCCACATTCACTTACTTTCACATATCATCGGACCATAGTTCGGCATTCAACATTAAGTTGATAATCATACTTTCAATTACATGCAAATGCACATTCAGAATACATTTAACAATCACATTAAGTACACTTGGTTCATCTCATTCACATACAAGCAGCACTTCAATATCTCATCAATCATCACAATCATCGAACCTTCTGTCCAGAATCCAACACAATCAATCTCATTCATACAATCATTCAATAGTTAATCAATATCAAAATTCACACAAAACAAACAATGAAATGAGACCATCTAGGTCTACTTACAGTACGCTCCAAATTAATATTAGTTTCTATGATCTGGAAATGTCTGGAAGCAGACATTCTATCCTGTATCACCATTATGCAAAACACATATTGCACACACGTTATTAATTGGACAATCACATAAACATTTAGCTTTACACACATGTATATGTGAAATGTATAATGCATGTTCAATGACAATTCTCGGGTATATTTTCTAAATTCACATCTTATGCTCATTCTTAATTCATGATTCATATTGTTTACTTGAACTTATACTTACACTTCATTTACATATGACCATTCTAAAATTCTCCATTCAATCTTTACCCTTTTTATGTCCAGCTTATTCATAAGCTTACATCTCAAGAACATTTGATTACTCTATATCATAACTCAATTTCTCGTCATCTCTTTTCTAACCTTAAATGATCTCATAATACCCCATTCTCATTCACAATTAATCACTTATCACATTTTACTCAACCTCCTTGAACATAACTATAATCATATAAACATCTTGATTCCCATTATACTCATGCATTTGATACTTTGATTTCATCCATTCGTTCACTAAGTTTTAACCTTCATTTTCACTTCAAACCTATCATACATTAGTCCCATAAACCAAGGATCATTCTAGGTTCACTTTAAGACCCATTTAA
>JANITW010000003.1:38168419-38184680 GCA_027564335.1 Erythroxylum williamsii
ATTATTTAAATAAATAATATATATTATAATAATAATAAACTGAAGGATGTTCCTTTGTCCAAGCCGTTTGCTTCAAGTGGCTTGGTTTTTTTCCTCGATAACTCCTCTGTCAAAGCCTCGCATGTGGTTTTAAATTTTGAAGCAAAACCGGCGTCGTTTATGGATTAGACAGAGTTAGACAGGATTATCTTGGACAAGTGATCTGCTCTCTTCTTTAACCAAGCGTCTTCTATTCGAATATGATGTTCGAAGGGTACTCAAGCATTAATTGTCCCGAGACTGCACTATCAATGTACATTGAAATGTTGAAGATAGATATTCGACCCAATTGCTACACTTGTCCGTTCTTGTTTAATTAAGGGCTTTACAAAGGCTATTGCTTTGGAGTTTAGGAGGAAGTTACATTGCCTTGTGATGAAATACGAGCTTCATGTGAATGTCTTTTTTTTGTTACAAGTGAAAAGAATCAAAACCAAACAAAACCCATCCTAGCTAACGCAAAGTTCTGCAGTACTGGACGCTTTGTTGGTCCCGATGAAGTAACTCCATAATCATCATCGGAGACTTGGTAAGCATATGAATGCCTGGACTGGCCATCGCCACAATAGAGGCAAGTCAATTAGCGCATTGGTTCCCTTCGCGACTCACGTATTGTAACTACACCTCCCAGGGTTAATGTAGGAGTCCTAGGGGTACCTGCCACCAAAAAGTTATCCTCAGTTAAAACTGTAGTAGAAGAGGAGAGAATGTTTATGATAGGCCTTTGGTGCATAAGCATTATTGTAGACGTAAGAAGAGGAGCGTGGGGCTAGAGAAGGTGGGCTAGTGACGTGAGATGGAGAGAAGTTTGTTATGAACATGCTGGCTTGTGTTTGTTACGTACGAATAAGAAGGATAATTCTGTTATCATTGAGTAATATATATATCAGAGGATAGGGAAGAATGGAGGCGATTATTATTTTTACTGAAAAGAAATTACAATGAGTTTGTTGGAGAGCTGCACCCTCTCGAATTGGTGTTAGGAGAGATTCAACCTCTCAAATTGTTGTTTTCTTTTTTTCATCAACAATTTCAACATTCTCAATACAATATAATATCAAATATTTTAGTATATTATTCTGTTCTGTCATTTCTTTACTGCAGGTTGTTCTCGACTACTGTTCTATTGAAACCCAGGTTGCTTGTTTGGCTCTTGTTATTGCCGGATCTCATCATTTTTGGTATCAGAGCATAAATTGATTCTGATTTGTTGTTCATGCCACATACTAGAATGGCAGATAAGATTGAAGCGATGGAGAAGAGGTTGGAAGAAAATATCAGCAAAGACATGTCCCAGTTAACCAAAACCTTGCTAGCCTACATGACCAAAATGGATGCAAGTTTGGCTGAGTTTGCTAATCGATTACCTGCTAATGCTGAAACTGGATCCTCTGACTCAACCGAATCTGATAACCACCATGACCCCCCAACCCAAAACACCACACCCACAAATTACAAAAACCTTGAACAAAACCCACCCAGCTACCACTGTTGTGAACATGAGGATTATTCCAGGAAGCTTCAAATGCCACTCTTCTCAGGCAAGGACCCCCACTCATGGGTGCTCCGAGTGGAAAGGTATTTTGCTGTGAATTATCTCACCTAGGCGCAGAAGTTGGAGGCAGTTGCCGTTTGTTTGAAGGGCGGAGCTCTTTCTTGGCTTCGTTTTGAAGAAGAGCGGAGGAAATTTTTGACATGGGAAGAATTAAAGAAGCAACTTTTGATCAGATTTCCTGGAGGTACAACCAATATTCCTTATCAACATTTCCTGTCTTTGAAACAAACCGACACAGTGCAGGAATACAGGGAGCAGTTTGAGGCCTTATCCATACCTCTGAATTTGGTTGATGAGATGTTGATGGCCATTTTTATCAACGGTCTGGTCCCTAAGATACGGGCTGAAGTAATTGTGTTTAATCCCACTAGGCTAACTGAGATCATGGATATAGCCCAAAGAGTGGAGGCCCGTAACTTAGTTCTATCCAACACAGATCCATGGAAGTGGACATCCACCAAAACGACTTCACATATCAGTTCACCTACTACCCACACTCATTCAAACCACAAAACAAACATTGGGAACCAAAACCTCAGAACCACAAATTATCAAACCCCGCCGCAACATAGCACCACAAACCAAACATCTAGACATTCCTACACCTCATCAATAGCTAGTGTACCCAATCGCGAGATCTCACGTGGTACTTTCAAACGGGTCACTGGAGTAGAGATGCAAGAACGAAGAGAGAAAGGATTGTGTTTTAAATGTGATGAAAAATGCCACCCTGGGCATATATGTAAGAATCGCTAGTTGCAGGTGTTGTTAGTTAATTATGACTCAGATGGGGAGGAAGCTTCGGAAATGGCTTCTACGCAAGCAGAGGGAGATGAACCTACTATGGGTACATGGAGGTATCCCTAAATTCTGTAGTGGGATTGACCTGACCTAAATCACTCCAGTTGTTGGGAGAAGTCTCAGGATGGGAGGTAGTTGTGTTGATAGATAGTGGCGCATCCCACAACTTTATTTCAACCAGATTACTAGAGGAGTTGGATTTGCCTAAATCGACTACTGGAGGTTATGGGGTAGTGATGGGGATAGGAATGACGGTGGGGGGTGAAGGTGTGTGTAAAGGTGTGGCAGTGAGATTGCAGGAACTTGTGATGGTAGAGGATTTTTTACCTCTTGAATTGGGCAGCTCCGATGTAATTTTAGGGATGAAATGGCTTACAACCTTAGGGGAAACAAGTAATAATTGGCAGGAGCTCACGATGAGAGTGAAGGTGGGAAGTAGTGAGGTGCTTTTGCCTGGTGACCTAGTTTTATGCAAGTCAGTCGTGTCCATTAAGTCCTTGTGGAAAGTATGTCAGGCTGAAGATCAGGGAGTCTGGGTTGAATTGGGCCAGGCAAGGCACACGGAGGAAGCGGTGGAACCAACAGTTCAGTCTCTTTTGAATGAGTTTGAACATGTGTTCAACATGCCTATGGGATTACCACCAATAAGGGAGAAGGAACATGGCATCATCTTAAAAGAGGGCACTGAACCAATTAATGTGCGCATCCATATCGGTACCCGCACTATCAAAAGTCAGAGATTGAAAAACTTGTTGGTGAAATGCCGGCAACCGGTATTATTAAGGAGAGTGGGAGCCCATTTTTAAGCCCAGTATTGCTGGTTAAAAAGAAGGATGATAGTTGGCGATTTTGTGTGGATTATCGGCCTTGAATAAGGCTACAATTCCAGATGGGTTTCCTATTCCGACCATCAATGAGTTACTTGACGAGTTGCATGGAGCGCAGTTTTTCTCCAAGCTAGATTTAAAATCGGGTTATTACCAGATTCGTGTAAAGGTTGAAGATGTACCAAAAATAACATTTCGAACTCACGAAGGGCACTATGAGTTCTTGGATATGCCTTTCGGTCTAACCAACGCGCCGACGACTTTTCAATCCTTAATGAACTCTATTTTTAGGAGTATGTTGCGAAAATATGTATTGGTGTTCTTTGACGACATCCTGGTGTATAATTCTTCATGGAAAGCTCATTTGGAACACCTCCGAGAGGTACTTTTTCTACTTCATACTCATAAGTTGTATACTAACCGAAAAAAATGTCACTTTGGCAAAAAGCAGGTTGAATATTTGGGGCATGTAATTTCTAGCGAGGGAGTTGCAACTGATCCAGAAAAAATTAAAGCCATGAAAAGTTGGCCATTTCTACATAATCTTAAAGAGCTCCGTGGATTCTTGGGATTAATCGGGTACTACCGTCGATTCGTTAAAGATTATGCAAGATAGCCTTACCACTCACGCAACTCCTGAAAAAAGATGGATTCAATTGGACGGAAGAAGCTATAATTGCTTTTGAGAAACTGAAAGCAGCTATGACGAAGGTGCCGGTTCTTGCTCTACCCAATTTTTCCGAACCCTTTACACTAGAAACCGATGCTTCAGGGACTGGATTGGGGGCCGTTTTAATGCAAAATAGACACCCTATAGCTTACTACAGTCAATCTTTAATAGGTAGGGCTCAATTTAAATCAATTTATGAGAGGGAGCTTATGGCAGTTGTCTTAGCAATCCAGAAGTGGTGTCATTACTTGTTTGGGAGGAAGTTCACGGTGCGGATTAATCGAAGTAACCTTAAATTCCTTTTGGAGTAAAAGCTAGTGTCTATGGAGTACCAAAAGTGGCTGTCCAAACTATTGGGATTTGAGTTTGACATCCAGTACAACCCAAGGGTGCAAAATCGGATGGTTGATGCCTTGTCTCGTGTTCATGAAGACCAAGGGAAGGAGAAGACATTGCAGGCCGTAACAGTAGCAAGGGTTCTCGACTTAACTAGAATTTCTGAAAAAGTCCAGCAAGATCCCAAATGCGCAACCATTATCGAAATGTTGAAGAAAGATCCGAGTGCCAAGCCAGGATGGAGCTTAATACAAGGACAGCTGCAGTGGAATGGAAGGTTAGTTTTACCCCAACATTCGGAACTTATTAATGTTATATTGAAAGAATACCACAGCAGTGTGCTTGGGGGTCATTTAGGATTTTTTTAAAACATACAAGCGGATTGCCTCTGAATTGTTTTGGGAGGGAATGAAAAAAGATGTGCAGGATTTTGTGTCAAAATGTTCCATTTGTCAGCAAAACAAGTATCTTACTTTGTCTCTTGCTAGGCCGCTCCAACCCTTGCCCATTTCGGAAGCTGTTTGGGAAGACATCTCGATGGATTTCATCGAGGGACTTGCGAACTCACATGGGTTTAATGCTATCATAGTTGTGGTGGATCGGTTAACAAAATATAGTCATTTTGTGCCCCTGAAATACCCTTTCACGGCAGCTAAGGTTGCAGACATTGTTGTGCAGAATGTGGTTCGCCTACATGGATTTCCTAGGTCCATTGTCTCTGATCGAGACAAAATTTTCATTAGCCATTTCTGGATTGAACTTTTTAGATTGCAAGGCACTGTTTTGCTTCGGAGCACCGCATATCATCCACAGTTAGACGGACAAACTGAAGTGGTAAACCGTTGCGTGGAAACTTATTTGCGTTGCTTTGCGAATATGAAACCTAAGACTTGGCAGCAGTGGGTTGCATGGGCTGAATTATGGTATAACAGTAGCTTTCATACGGCTGTCCAATGCACTCTGTTTAAGGAGGTGTATGGTCATGATCCCCCGCCTATAATACGCTATGGCTCAACCTTGACTCCTATTTTTGAATTGGAGGACCAACTTCAGGCTAGAGATAGAGTGTTGGATGAGTTGAAGGACCATTTGTTGATCGCACAGAACAGGATGAAGAAAGCTGCTGATTTGAAGCGGCGTGGTGTCGAATTTGCAATAGGAGATTTGGTGTACCTCAAACTTCGACCTTATCGGTCTAAGTCATTGGCACGGAAATAGAATGAAAAGTTGTCTTCTCATTATTTCGGGCCTTATGAAGTGGTGCAGAGGATAGGACCTGTAGCTTATAAACTCAAACTCCCAGAAACTTTAAGCGTCCATCCTACATTTCATGTCTCTCAACTTCGGGCGACTTTAGGAGTTGACACTCCTTGCCAGGAATTACCCCCATTTTTGACTACACAATTTAGAATGAAATGTGGAACCGGAAGCAATGCTGAATGTTCGCTTCGGAAGTGGAGGCTCCGGAATAGAAGTGTTGATTGCTTGGAAGCACTTGCTGCATTTTGAGGCTACTTGGGAACCCTTTGATTTGATCAACCAGCAGTTTCCAGCTTTCAACTTTGAGGACAAGGTTCGTCTTCTTGGGGAAGGTATTGATAGGCCTCTAGTGCATAAGCATTATTGTAGACGCAAGAAGAGGAGCGTGGGGCTAGAGAAGGTGGTCCAGTGACATGAGATGGAGAAAAGTTTGTTATGGGCATGCTAATTTGTGTTTGTTACGTACGAGTAAGAAGGGGAATTCTGTTATCATTGAGTAATATATATATATCAGAGGGTAGGAAAGAATGGGGGGATCATTATTTTTACTCAAAAGAAATTACAATCAATTTGTTGAAGAGCTGCACCCTCTCAAATTGGTGTTAGGAGAGATTCAGCCTCTCAAATTGCTATTTACTTTTTTCATCAACAATTTCAACATTCTCAATACAATATAATATCAAGTATTCTACTCTATTATTCTATTATGTCATTTTTTTTACTGCTGGTTGTTCTCGGCTACTATTCTATTGAAACCCAAGTTGTTTTTTTGGCTCCTGTTATTGCCGGATCTCATCAGTTTATTACCCCAAGGTAGTCAACTTCCACGATCACGCGGCGATATCCTAGCGTCCATGCTACATGGAGGCCCAAGTAGACTCCCCATTATTTTGCAGTAATCGGTGAACCGCTGCCAAAGCGATAGAGAAACCCACCGCACCAACTGCTATGACAGTTCCTAATTAAGCCACCCCCAGCGGCCATTATCGAGCTATACCGAACTACCCCATCTGAATTAACTTTGACCCAGGAATCAGGCGCTTTCGTCCCTCCGACTAAGGTACAGTGGCCAAGACCCGGATTCTTCAAAATGCAACTTTCCACGGAACTTGCTCTACCTATCCAATCCACGTACTCCATAACAGCACGAGATTCGACTTTCGACCAAACAAATGTAGTGTCGTGCGAATGTCTTTGTTCAAAATGCGTTGATTAACATGTCTCACGTGGGTTAGTTGGTATGGCTCGTATGATGGTTGATATGAATTGTTAGAGTGATGTGGTTATTTGGAATGCAATGCTTTCTGGGTACAATAGAATAAAACGTACGGTATCATGAAATCTAGGAAGTTGTTTTATGAGATGATGAAGGGAGTGGTACCCAGTTCAGTTACTCTGGTTTCTATATTGCCAGCTTACTCTTAAGTTGAGAGATTTTGAATTTGGCACATATGCTTACAATTGCATTGCATATGGGTTGTTGAGGAAACTTTGATCGTGTCAAATGCTTTGATTTATATGTTTCAGCTTGTGATCAAATGAATTATGCATTTGGAAATTTTGAGAATATGGGGAATCGGGATGTGGTTTCGTGGACTGCAGTTGTCGTTAGTTTCTTGAACACAGGCCAGCTTAATTTGGCAAGGAAGTATTTTGATCAGATGCCATAAAGAGACAATCTCATGGACTTCTATGATAGATGGGTACCTTAGAGCAAACTGCTTCAAAGAAGCCTTGATACTTTTTCGTGAGATGCAAGCTTCATATATAAAACCCGACGAGTACCATGGTCAATATGTTTACAGCGTGTGTACGACCTGGGGCACTGGAACTTGGAGAGTGGATCAAAACATACATGTACAAGAATAAGGTCAAGATTGACGCCTGTGTGGGGAACGCCTTGATAGACATGCACTTCAAATATGGAAATGTTGAGAAGGCACAAGTCGTTTATAACAATTTGCCTAATCGAGACAGATGTACATGGACAACCATGATTGTTGGTCTTGTAGTGAATGGATATGGAGTAGAAGCTCTTGATATGTTTTCCTTATTGCTGAAAGCTTCAGTCATTTCGGATGAAGTAACCTATATCAGTGTACTCCTTGCTTGCACTCACACTGGAATGGTTGATAAAGGAGGAAAATTATTTGCTAGCATTATCACCCGTTATGGAATTAAACCAAATGTAGCTTATTATGGGTGCATGGTCGATCTTCTTGGCCGAGCAGGACATCTCATAGAAGCTCTTGAACTTATAAAGATGCCTATTAAACCAAATTCAATTGTTTGGGGAGCTCTTCTTGGTGCTTGCAGAATTCATAAAGATCCAAAATTAGCAGAAATGGCAACTGAACAGACACTTAAGTTAGAGCCAAATAATGGGGCTGTTTATGTTCTGCTTTGTAACATATACGCAGCTTGCAAGAAATGGAAGAATTTGGGGGAATTAAGACAAGTGATGATGGATAAAGGAGTCAAGAAAATTCTAGTTTGTAGCTTGATAGAGATGAATGGTATTGTCCACAAATTTGTGGCTGGTGACCTATCACACCCTCAAACTAAAGGAATATATATGAAGTTGGAGGAAATGATAGCTGACTTGAAACTGGTAGGTTATTCGCCTGACTATACAGACACAGTGAGAAGTTAGCTATTGCATTTGGGCTCGTCAGTTCAGGAGCTGGCATCACAATTAGAGTCCTGAAGAATCTCAGAATATTTATAGATTGTCACAAAGTGGCAAAATTGGTTTCCAAGACGTACGATAGGGAAGTAATTGTCAGAGATCGAACTTTGATTTCACCATTTCAGGCGTGGTTCATGTTTCTGTAAGGATTATTGGTAATGATTGAAAGAAACTTATTTGCAACTCTTTTTCCTATTATTGGGTCACCAGTTTTCCTACAATTAGGAAATGGATTCAGGAGTTTTTATAAAAAAATGAAATGGCTATTTAATAAATTAGCAACATACATATCAGTGCATCACCACCTACTACTAAATACCTTCGAATTGAATTTGCAATTCTTAGTCAGAACAAACAGTAAACCGTTATGTATTACATATATGTCCTACATAGGAATTACGTTCAAGTTTCAACAGAGTCAATTTACTCAGATGTGTGCAAAAAACACAAGTAATTATGATTTTTAAGAAAGAAAATAATAGTTCAAAGAACTGCGTAAATCCACTACTTTCATGGCAATAATAAACCACTCAAGAAATTTTATGGCACAGTTACTCATAATTGTGACTATGGAAAATAAAGAGAGAAAGGACGAAAAGAAGAACAAACACCTAAGTATATTCTAATATGACTATTCCTTGATTGTTAATTGATATTCCATAACATTGTTAAAGGCAATTAAATATACATCCAAAATGACGGAAGATAAAAGATAGGCGAACAAGAACAGAGAATACAAAATTCTAATGCAGCAAATTTGTCCATCTATTCTTTGCATTCAAACATTCACGTCTTGAAGAAGCTTCCACAACAGCAATTAGGCAAGGCAGACTTATTAACAAACTCCTTACACTAGTAGAAAGTTAAATATCAATTTGATCATGGATCAAGGACGGGAAGCCTGCAATGTAAACTGATGGACTTATCTGTCTGGCGAGTTCCAGGAATGAAGAACTGAAAAATCACTGTCAAGCAAACACCTTGAGGACCAATCCCGTAGAAAGTACAGTCTGGTTTTGCCAGGTGACACTGAAGACTCTTGGAGAAATGTCTAACACTTACTTGCACTGACAGAGCATCTCCACGCAAAATCGCCCTTTGTGAGCGAGTCTGTGTACTTAGATTTTGGTCTTCCAGTGGCTCCTGAGCTGTATCTCCAATAACCAACATTTTACGAAATTCAGCACCCAGTGTGATCAAAGTTGTTGAGATCTGAAGATGCAGATCCCCATACTTGCTTATGGAGACATTTAACAAATCTCCAACATGCTTCATTCTATCCACAAAGTTCTGCAATTGATTCAAATTTGGAACTTGAACAAGAGTCTGAGGCAGGTCTTGAGCCATATCAAGAGCAGCTTGAAGTTCCAGAAGTTGAACCCGAGACAATGGTTTTGAAATTGGAACATCTTGAATAACTGCAGACTTGTAACCCTTAGTTTCAAAGGTCAAAAAAGGCATTGGTTGAGTACAGTTGGGAGACAGCTTTTTCACCAGTTTAATCTGAAGGCGATCTGTAGGTGCCCCACCACCCCCAAATTCACTACAGATGCTGACACTACTACGAACAGCACGGTGAAGAAGGGAAACATCAATAACAAAAGCAATTTTATCTTCATTCTGGCTAGAAATACGATAGTCATCAAATAGAGCTTCTTTGCAGAACTGTGCAATGGATTGAACCCCATCACCATTAAGAAGGTTGTGCAGGAAAATTGCATGGTCTCTAGTCAGCAACAAGTGACAAACTTTGCCCATCTTGTCTAGTGCTGGCAAGAACCTCCTTTCCAAAAGACCAACACCACTCTCTGTGAGAAATGCCTTGAATTTCATCTCTCTCCCTATTCAAGTTACTTTTTACTCGGTTCTTAAGATCAAAATTGCAGCTATTGGCATAGTGAGGCAAAGATCACAGCATCTGAACCACAACAAGACACATACGAGAGTGAGAAGATTATCAATGTCAGCATAATTTGCATGAAAGGCAAATTGCAAACTCTAGCAATCTATTGTGATTTTGGAATGAGGTACAAATTAAGATTCATACTTTATCATGATTTATGTGTTAATTATTTTATAGAAATTTAGTGTTCTTGACTTTTGAGAAATCATCCTACCCTAGTTTACTAATATTGGTATCAAAGCCATCTTTTATTCTTTAATTTGATTAAAATATTAGCTTGTTACTGATTATAATTTGGAATTGAATTGCAAAAGTTTGCAACATAATATGGCAAAAAATTCCATACGAGTTAAATGAAAGAAGCACGGATACTATTAAACAATGTTACTGTATTTTCCATCTACAAATAAAAGGGGTCGCATACATGTTGGCATCATATGCACAGTGAGTGAGTGATGGATAGCCAACAATGTCATAAAATGCATATCATTGATTTGTGTAAACTCTTCAGGTTCACAAAAAGAAAAGGTAACCTCTGTTTTTAGAATTCATACTTCTATAGATCTATACGAAATGAGAGTTTTGTTTAAGCCAAATATACATACTGTCTGAAAAAAGAAAAACACTTATCTTTGCGTAGTTACAATATGAACTTGGCAAGATGAAATATGATATTACGTAATTTCTAATACTTAGATTCTTACAAAGTAGGTTTGAGTTTATAGATCTAAGACTATGGTTATTGTAAATATGCTTTTAGAAGTTTTTCTTAAAACACTTCCAAATTAGTGCTAGAATATTTTTTGGCATTTAGCATTTAACTATTAAATTAGTAAAAATTTTAGAAGTACGTAAAATTATCTTATTTTCCAAATAGTGATTGTTTTTATAATGATTTATAAATGTGTGATATTGCTTCATTTAACTTATGTAATGAGTTGAAAGAGATTTAGGACATGTTTTTATATATATCAAAAGGCACTTATGCATATAAGAATAGAACAAAGAGTCAAGTGGGTTTGGTTTGGAATTAGATTTTGTAGTCTTGACGCTATCTTGAATCCACCAAAATTAATCAATCCGATTCCATGAAATTAACATAGGAAAAGCACCAAGAAGCAAATATTAGTATGGAAAGTAAATAAGTCTAAATTGTCATTGTTTACATATTGTTTCAGGAAGAGTAGGATTACTATATCAAATAGCTCTAGCTCTAATGGGGTATTTCGCAAAACAATTAATGTGCACGCATGTTCTATTGTTCAATTCCTCAGTCAGATCATAACCACAACTCCACAATCCTCTCCAAGCAATCATACATGTTCAATTGTTCATGAATATGAATAATACGACAAAGCCAAATTTGAGCAGAGAGAGTGAGTGTTAGATAACTATTTACTGTAATGTACTGATGCATTAGATAACTCCAGCTAATGAGCAATAGCTCAATATTATTCAAAAACCAGAAGGTAGAACCTTCTGCATAAGGGACAACTCCCTTACAATCTCTGGAAAAACTTTCGAGAATTATCCTCAATCTCATGCCTATCCCTCTTCACTTGTAAACTATACTTTTAAGTCTCCTTATCCTAACTAACTGCTACGAGTATCTATCTCCTGCTAACAACCTGATATAGTATATCCCTATCAAACTACTACTGTCACCGTTTAACTATAACTCTACTGCTAACTACTACTATCACTATTTAACTATAACTCTACTTTTTTCGAGTATAAACTATCCACTCTCTTTCTCTGTGACCTTTATTCCTAACAGGGAGTACCGTAATATGTTATATGCTGCCTAGTGCACGACGATGGGGGGTAGGAGTGGCTGTTGTGGCTGGCGATTGGTGGCGCGGTGGTGAGAGAAATAGAGACGAGGCGGTGAGGTGATTGATTGAATCTAAGAGACGTGAGTGTTGAGACGTGCGTTGGAGAGACTTGCGTAGCATGATAAAAAATTCACAAAAAGAAGTATAGATGTAATCAATGATCTGTAGGAGATCAATAATACATTAAAGAATTAACGAGATGACTTATTGTTAAGAAGGACATTGATTTGTAATTAGATCATCTTTATTGTAGTTGTTGGGGGTTACATAGCAATGTATATATTAGAAAAAATACATTTATACATTAATATATGGATTAATATTAAATAGTATTATGTACAAATATTTTCGGTATTAATGTATTACTATTATCTTATTTGAAAAGTGCTACAAAGTTCCTTTTTCTCCTTTCAATTTATTTTTATATGCTTTTTTAGTTAGGAATGATAGATAATATAAGAAATTGTACAAATTTTTGAAAAAAAAGTTAATGTTGAAATCAGTTAAATTCCATCACAATATATATATATATATAAAATGCTGAAACATGTAATATAGGTAGGTGGTCTTGATACAGGTTTAGTTTGTGCAATAACATTTGTGTAAGGTAAGCTTAAGCAACAACATCTATGTATGATGGTGCAAACCGAGGAGTCATTGTTACATAATACAGTCAAATAATGTACCAACTCCTGCACAATAACAAAAATGGCCAAATTCCATGTTAAGTGCTTTCAAAGGTTTAAATGGAAGTTCCATGTCCTGCATACATTAGAGGTCATGTAAAATAGTCAAGATCACTGATACATTAAGAACTTATGGCAATAAATAGATAAAACTCAAGAATTTAGAAGTTCATACAACCAAAATGGTTACCATAGAAACAACTGAATATCAAAGATATAAATAGCCAGTGGAAAAAAATCCTGAAATATAAAAACAAGACAAATTATATCTAATGTCCTACAAAGTCCAATCAATAGAAGAAACAGTTAATTCGGCCAAAAGGCCAAAGTTTACGGTAAGGTTAATATTTATGACCACTAGTGCTCTTTGTTTTCAATTAGCAAACAAAATAATGCACACACATATAATAGATACAAATTGTGTATCTTTATCTCATATCAAATATCAAGAATAAAAAGAGACCAATGAACTCTCCACCTTCCTCCCTTATCTCAAAGCATGAGGTTGCCAAAAGAGAAGAAAATGATTCAATTTAGTGCAAGGAATTCTACATATGCATAGCCCTTTGGTTGACCATACTTGTAACCAAATTTAGCGCAAGAGATTTACATTAAGGCCCGGACCTATAATGATAATTGGCATTCCAAGCTAAAAATAAGCTTGCATGTACCATAATTCATAACATGAGCAAAATAAGCCAGAATAAAAGCCTTCTAATCCCTTTAAGGTATAATTTCCAACCAATGCATTTATATAGGAACATATAAAACATCAAAAATTTGATCACAAGATCAATAGCTCAACAACTACTTAAAACATATATACAAATAGAATTCGTCATCCAAATAAGCTTCATATACAAAAATACCTAGAGATAAGAAACATCCTACACAAAAAAATTGCTAGCCAAAATGAGCTCCATATATATAAATAGCTAGTTTCAATGTGCACCATATACAAAAATAAATTTTTTTTTCTCCTTTTCTTTTTCGTATGTGCTAGTTCTTATGTCAATTGGATCGTTTGGCTCTCATTTGTTCTATTGGAACATGTTCTTGCACTATGATCATATTGCTTACATATTTCACATGACATTTGAAATCCTTTCCTAGTAGCTTTATATAGGTTCTGTTCCTCTCCTACCTCTTTTCTCCTTGCCTTTTTTGGTCTTCCAGCACTTTCTGTGTATTGTGGTGGAAGGATTTGAAAAGGATTTCAGAACCATGGATCCCATTCAGGTTTAGCCACAAATCTTTACCAGGAATTGGTAAAATCTAACATACATGAGTAATTTTGAATGTTTGTTAATTTCAAAAATCAGCTTTGCATGGCTGTTAATTTGTAAGACATTTTCAAGCTTAACCTTTTGGGTGTTTATCACTTTCTTTAATAAGTCAACCTACTTCTCTTTGCAATAGACAAGAGATTGTACAACCATAGACATTTTCTAGAATAGGTAAATACATCTAGCTATAAAACTTATAAATTCTAAATTATGAACAACTCAGAAAACCACTTTTTTTTTTTTCATCTTCAGATGAATGATGTATGCCAATGAAGGAAATATGGAAAGAGAATGCCCACAAACAATAGTCTTAGTCATTTCTCTAAAAAAAAAAACAGTTTTAGTGGCATAAATTCCTCATACAACAACAGAGTTAAAGCTATAAAGAATAGAAAATAAATTATAAGATAGACTCATTTGTACTCTTCCAATAAACCTTGGATGTTTATTTCTTCTGTGCCAAATCACATAATGGCAGTAATCACGTGAATTGAAAAAGTGGCAGCAATCACATCTAAAGAGGTTGATTCACATTTCTTAGAATCTCATTTACAGCTTGCTCTATCATTTTATTGAATATCTCACATTAATCATTACTCATTCCATCAGTGCTTGTGCAATATCGAAGGATTCATCCTGAAAGTATTTATAAAACGAAATAAGGGCAATCAAGTTGGGATTTTAATTATCTGGGCCATAAGATTTGATACTGCTGTTTCCTCAATAGATGTGCTTAATAAAAAAAGTACTATTAAAACTTTTTTGAGGCTTAGTACAACCAAACATACCCGCCCGCTCCCAAAACATATCTCCTGTTTCTCTCTATCTGACTAATGTAGCTTTCATATAATACACAGCACCGGAACAGTTTTCCAAACAATATGAACTTAGATATGGCTTCATGTTAAAGTAAAGTAGTATTACTTTAGGATTCACACAAGTCAAGTTTTGAAGTTATCAAGTAGTCTTAAGCTTCACCATTTTTGCACACAAGTTCCACTCTATCATTGAATTAACATCCCATCTAGGTTTCCATAGAAGACTGTTGTTGTTCATGATTTTATTACCAAGTTCTTATCAACATTGAAAGGTGATTCATACACTGATGCAGTTACAGGTTTTAGCGATAAGCAGAAAACTTAGGCAACTTTACTGTCTACATGAAAGAAAGGCAAGAGTGTCCTAATTCAAGTCTGAACAACCAAAAACATGTGCACCAAAAGTTTTCTAAAACGTATAGTAATTTGCCTTGTAGGGATATCCAACTCCTAACGCAAAATCAAACCAACAAAACAGAAATGTTATCTCCCTTTCCTATACATACCGTCTGTCATCTAATCCTCCACCTGCTTCTCTGCTGCCTGCTTCGCTATTTCTCCTCCGGCAACACTTTTGTCCTCCAGCATCTCTCAATTTTTCGCCAGCTATAAATAATTTTGGAATTGTGGCTAAAGAAAGGAACAGATTGTGATTAGGGGAAAATTTAGGTTTAGGAGGTGAAGATAGCCCGGTGGGTTAGGGGTCGGATTTTTCTAGGGTCAAGTCAGGTTAAATAAATGGGTTAGATCAAAATGATTTTGATTGGTCCAATTGGATTTACTTTGCTACGACAAAAAGTTCTATTAGTTAAAAAAAAAACAATTTTTCTAAAAAAAGTTCAATGGACTTTTTCTGATATTTTTAAACGATATGCAAATTTTCCTTTTATATATAAGGTAATTTTGCCTTTTACCCACTAATTATTTGCTTGGGTATTATATTGTACATTACCAAAATAAGACATTAATGACATTTTTAAGTTATCCTCAATGCTATGATATATGTTTTAACCACAAAATTTTGAAGTAGTAGCTAAATATTCTTTGCTTTAACTTCACAAACTTAAAATTTAAGTCAGTGATTAAAATTATCTCTATACCAAATAAAAACGATTAATTTCATTGTTTTAAAATTTTGTATAATTTAATTTTGGTCAACAATTATTAGCTTGTTATTCCTACCATTAACTAACCATTCCGAAATCTTTATCATGAATATCAACAATATAGTACTCGGTAAAATAGGCTTTTATTAGATAAGGCCTAAGACCAACCGACTATTCTGAATCTAATAGACAAAATCCCTCTCTTTGGTCTCTCAGAAAATTAAGAAAACGACAAGAAAGCTAACAACTTTCATATTATGAACTTAACCTTTAATAATCTTTTGAATTTTGTCGATGGGTTCCAAATTGAGTAGTTAACTAAATGTGAATTGCATATCTTCCTCCTTTTTGTGCAAATCATTCTCCAAATGCTTCAAGAAGTTCTAGTTTACAAAATAATGAGCAATTATTGTTTGGATATGAGTAGGTGTCATGATGGTAGAAGGCGGT
>JANITW010000003.1:38188115-38203135 GCA_027564335.1 Erythroxylum williamsii
GATATATATTATATATAGATAATTATTATATATAGAAATAATTAGAATATAATAAAGATATATATAAATTAAAATGGATAAGATATAAAAAAGCTAAATTAAATAAACTACAATTGTACAATATGACAATGAACTATTTTGTATTTTTAAAAAAATTTAAGGGCTATTTTATGAATTTAAAAAATTACCCGAAACGATATCCGATATTAATCGATACCGATACAGTACCGTATCAGAACCTCATCCGATACTAAATCCTGTATAGTATTTATAACATTGGTAAGTTCATTACCAAAATAAGGCATTAATGACATTTAAGTTATACTCAAAGTATGAATGTATGATACATGTCTAGCTACAAAATTTTGAAATGGTAACGAAATATTTTTGGCATTAACTTCACATTCTTAAATTTTATTAACAGGGAAGTTTCGGTGTTAAGAGTGATTAGACATGACACCATCTTAGAGGGAAAATTAAAAGAAAAAAGAAAGTTAGATCCGAAGGTTTCAAGATCGAGTTAATGGAACTATTAGGATTTATTTATAAATACGTAGAAATATCCATATGCTAATAAATATGTTTTTTAATATAACTTAAAATATTAATAGATTAAGAAATCTTAGAAAAATTATCTAATTTTAAAAATTTTCAAACAAACTCTTTCTAGTTTTAAATTTTCTAGAAAGATTTCAATTAAAAAGTAATGATAAATACACACAGTATAAAATAGGTCATGAGCTATCTAAATACAAATATAAATAGTATTAGATTAATTTATGCAAGATATTTATATTTTGTATTATGTCATTATTTTTAATCAAATTTTGATAAAATGAGTTTTAAAAAAAATAGAAAATTTTTGAAAATTTTTGAAGTTTAGAATTTTTCTAAATCTTTTATCCAAATATTGATTTATTATATTTATTTATTTCATCTAAAAATAATAAATTCGCTCCTATTCATTTTTTCTCTCCCCCTCTCCCCCTATTAATCACTCTATCTTCATTACAGAGTCAATTGCGCTATATTAGTGAGTATGTGGGTAAAGTTCAAAACTGTATTACACTCTTAGTTCCATTTTCCTAAACTAATTTCACTTTCATTGCTTAATGTGTCATGTATGTTGCTTGTTGTTGTTGAATATGCTTCTTGTATTGGAGATTTTGAATCTTGTTTTAAATTAGCCCTTGAACTTAGTTTACTAGTGGGTTGTATGGAATGACGTTTCGATTTTTATTTTATTTCAGTTTGCTTTACCTTAACATTAACTTGATTTTCTTACACTATTGTAGATGAAAGGAAACTCGATAGTGATGAAGAGAAAATTCTTCAATTCATGCTTGTATTGAGTTGCTGTGTAAAATATATACAAGAGCTATTCTATTGCTATTGGTGGAGTACACTGCTAAAGGCCTGTCACTAACGAATTTGGTGGCTGTAGGGGAACGAACGGTGACTATAGGCTGCTCAAAGCAAAAGGAAACTATATGTACAATGACAGACAAAAGAAAAGACAAATGCAAGAAAAAGACAAGAGATGGAAGTGGGCCTGTGAATGTTGAAATCTTGGCCCATGACAACGCATTTCTTCATACTCTCTAACAGTAGATTTGTAGCTTAAACGGTGTTGTCAACTTTTCTATTTTTTTGGATTTATCTACATAGTGGACTTTGATTATTTTAGAGTAACTTCAGAGTTCTTCAAAAAAGACGCATAATTTTAGTATACTTGAAATTTATCCTTTGTAGATTCAACTTAATTTTTTTAGTCCTTTGAGAGCGCAGCTAATGATGACAATGTTGACTTGCTAATTACTAGCTTTATTTGATAATGTTATTATATGCGTCTATCGAACATAGTTTGATAATGTTGACTAAGAGATCTTATGATTAATTATTAGTATACTCAAGATTAGCTATTAGTATACTGTTATACCCTTATGTCTAGACTACGGGAATGTGCGAGTGTTGGTGAACCTTGGCCAATACTTAACACATAGGTCGACATGAAGAAGGTGTGTTGACGAGAAAACAACGTGAAATCTTGCGAGTTGGCAAACAAAACCTAAAGAACTTGCGAAATAGGCGAGAGATGCAGAAAGTATCGCGAAGATCTTGGGAGTAGACGAGATTCATTACGCGTGGGCACACGTAGGCACGTATTGGCAGAAATCTTTGATGAGATATGAGATTCGGATATGTGGCCACGCGGAGTTGGCAAAGTAAGTCATGTCAGACTTGAGGGTGGACGAGAATGCGTAAAGGCATGCGAGACCCCTTGAGGATGCGCGAAAGCATGCAAGCGCGACAAGACGCATAAGCATTTAACTTCGGCAAAACAGGTCGAAGGTATGTAAAGTGTGCGAAGTTTTATACTAACTCGAATTGTGACTTGTACTTAGTCATGAAGCAACAAAACTGCACCATGAGTGAGCTTGATCATGGAAGATAGATTTGTCCATGAACGTGTATTAATGGACTTATGTGTAGGTAGGCCGTGGTGAAAACACATTAGCAGTGATGTGGCAACTGTGGATGATGTGGCACATGATGATGTGGCAGATAAGATTACAGTGAATAGACATCAACTTTAAGAGATAAAGATCACATGGAAAGATCACCTAAAGATAGAAGAAATCTTCGAGATAAAGATAATCATTTTTAGATAGGATAATCTTTTATCTTGTTAATGTGATGTAACTTAATCTTATTAGATTAGATAGGATAAGATTGTGAACTTAGCTAGTAGAGTTCTCTTAGAACTCTAACTTAGTCATCTGGAGAAGCCTATAAATAGCTCTTTAGAGTTGAGATTTCTCAATCCGATTGAATATTTGTTACAGGTCTTATGAGAGAACCAACTCTAAAAGCTAGCTTGAAGGGTGGGAGAGCTCATAAGCCTATAAACTCTACATCAGTTTCTTTTACTACCGATGTGGGACATTTTTAAACCGTAACATTCGTCCCCCTATAAGGACCAATGACCTCATTGGTCACGGCCATGTTGGTCACGGCCACGGTGGTCACGGTTGGCACACACACACACACACATCCAGGCCACCACTCCGTGGGCCACCACTCCGCAGGCCACCACTCCAAGACCGCGCTCTGATACCAATTGTTACAGGTCTTATGAGAGAACCAACCCTAAAAGCTAGCTTGAAGGGTGGGAGAGCTCATAAGCCTATAAACTTCACATCAGTTTCTTTTACTACCGATGTGGGACATTTTTAAACCGTAACAATATTGCATGTGCCTCGCTTAAAATGATGGATCTTCCCAAAAACTTCTTTTCCAGTGCTTTGCTGGCAAACATTGGTAAGATTTCTAGGTTAGTGGAGTTAAGGATTGATGACAATTCATTAGCTGGTGATGTCCCAGTTCAGTTTCTAGATCATAGTTACAAGTTCTTGATCTAGGGCAGAACCGGTTTTCCAGTGAGATTGTTCAGTTTTTGGGCGAACTATAGCGTTTAAAGATGTTGTCTTCGGGAGGGCATATGTTTTCTGGTTCGATTCCAGCTAGTCTTGGAGTTCTTGATTAGCTTCATACTTTGAATTAGTATCAATAAGCTTACAGAAAATTTACCAACTGGTTGATGAAGCCCAGCAATGAGTACTTTGGAAATCAATCAAAATGGATTCTCCGTCGAGATACCCAACAACATCGGGGATTTGAAGAACCTGCAAATTATGAATATGAGTGCATGTGGTTTTTCCGGCGGAGTTCGGGCGAGTATTAGGGGTTTGTTGAAACTTAACGTTCTGGATTTGAGCAAACAAAGTTTGTCCAGCGAGCTGCCACTTGATGTTTTTGGTGTTCCAACTCTTAAGTCGTTGCTTCGCTAGAGAACAGTCTCAGTGGGGATGTTCCTGAAGGTTTTAGTAGTTTAGTTAATTTACGGTATCTGAATCTCAGTTCTAATTCATTCACTGATCAGATTCCAGCAACCTAGGGGTCTCTAAGGTCCTTGGTTGCTCTGTCATTATCGAATAGTTCTATTTCCTGGGAGATTCCTGCAGAAGTTGGTAACTGTTCTAGTCTTGATGTTCTTGAACTTCGTTCCAATCACTTGAAAGGTAATATTCCAGGTGACATCTCCAGGTTATCTCGCTTCAAGAAGCTTGATTTGGGTCAGTATGAGTTAACAAAAGCAATACCAGAAGATATCCACAAATGCTCATCCATGAATGGTCTGTTCCTGGATGGCAATTGTCTTTCAGGACATATACCAGTCTCATTGTCAAGGTTGTTTAATTTGACAGTAGTGAATCTTTTTTCTAATAGTTTGAGTGAACCAATTCCTATAATCTCTCAAGACATTTTTGGGTGGACTCTCCTAAGACCAATCGGTCTAGATTTTGTAACTAGTTATTTAAGAAACGTTTAAAAGATCCAACTTATTTAATTAGACAGATTGTTCGCATATGAAGAGAGAGAGGGAATGGATGGGCAAATCTCCCAGAATTGGCAACCTAAAGAAGCGGATGCAATTGAGAGATGTCAGCAATTGGATGGGAACCCATTAATACTCCACTTAAATGCAATAAGTTGGTTTCACAAATCAAGTGTAATGTATATATATTTAAATTTCGATAAAAGTATAGAATATTAGTTTTATATTATAGGCTTTCTGAAGCCAGGAAAATGAGAAATTAATCTATATTGAGCAACTCAGATAAAGTTGCTAATACACAACAAAAAACGAAGCAAAGAAAATGGTACTTTCACATGTCAAGTAGTTAGGTATCACAAAGCATGTTGCTAGGCATCTCCGTTTTAGCGAGTCGAGTTTCTGGTCCTGTAAATCAAGTATCTGCACACAAAGAGCAAATGTCAGCAACAAGTTGGTTGCCTTTCTTTGCTTTGACACCAAGCTAAGACAGTGAAGTGACGTGAGATGCTTATTCTCATAAATTGTCTAATTGTCTCTTTCTTAAGCTAATATTAAATAACACTGCGAACGTAATTAACCCTTTCAGACACTTCATACTTTATCATCACAATCAAAAAAGGGCCGTACTTCAAGTCATGTCCAATATGTGGAAGACTTTTGTGCTTGAGCTTGATATTGTCCGTCTTCCAGGGCATGCTGGGAATATCAATTTTCAGGCGGCAGGATAACACATGGAGAACAATTAACCCCATATGAATGCACATGATACTCAACAAACTTTAATTCTCTAATTTTTGTCAATCACGGTCATGCCAAATTAAGCTACAGCAATAATTTGCAGTTACAGTAGAATGTGGTAAGTTCTCAGGCTCAGTTGTGATGAGTACCAGAATTTGCTTGGTGGAATATCTGATACCTTTACAGGTACTCCTTTGAATTGCTCTCCACATATTAGTGTACAAAACCTTTATGCATATCTGCCAGTCTCACATCACATTTTGCAGTTAAAAATCTGGTCTTCCGAAAGCTGCAAATTTGGTTGGCCTTCCCGAATTGTTTGTAGAGGCAAAAACCCTCTATCGAAATACACTTGAGAAGAAAACTGCCATGCATAGATCCAGTGCTCCCATATGCTTTCAATCAATGGCCCCAAGAGATGGTAGGAGGGGAACCAATTGACATAAACTCTACCCTATGTGCACAGGAATTCCTCCCGTAATTTGTAGTTCTTAGCCTCTCAATAGAAGTTAAGGTCATGGCCATAACATGACATATTAACGTAGATTCCAATCCCTGTCAAATCCATATCCATGCAATCTTCCAGAAAAGTTCACAAACGTACATTTTGACTTGAAAAGGCAATGGATGCACTGGATGCAGTAAACTGCAGAAACAGAATCCATAAGAAAAACTTACAAAAAAGGTAAAAGCATCTCCATTCATCCCTGTTGGATGCTAGATACTATAATTTGACAAACCTGAACTGTCAACTTGTTAGGATAACTAACTGTTGAACAAAAAAAGACTTCACATAAAACAATAGAAATAATTAAAATATGTTAGCTGAGAGAACATACCAGAATCTCAACTCTGCATTGCATAATAGTGAGGAGCAAGCTCAGTCAACCATAAATAATCAATTCTCGTCACATTGCGGATGTACTTTTGATTAGTTTGGACAAGTTCATTAAAAATTATACACTCCGCCTTTGACTTGAATAAGACTGAGGAAGGGTGGATCTGCACTATCTGACCACTTGCCAAAGCCCTTCAATAAAGTTATACCAAATTTGTAAAGATGATGTTTTCTAACCGTAAAATGGGGCACCAGGAAAATCATAAAATAGGAAGAAAACAGAATGTAAGAACATAGTAATCAACTAATTCATCAATCATAAACTGATTCAAATAGCAACACCCTGAATGGAAAATTAATCAGATTTTAATGCCCAGGTGATGAAAATGCAATACCTGTATGCACCCTCAGGTTGCTTCAATGCCGCATTAAGGAAAAAGGAAGCAGCAAGACATCTGCCAAATTGAAGCTTATCCTCTCCACAAGAAGAGACATGAAGACCCATTTGCTCAATATGTCCTCGAATTTGACTGTAAATGAGAATGACCACATGAATCAATGAACATTGAGGATGACATTCACAACAAATCAACTTTAACAAAAACATTTAATCCAGAACACTACTACATGAAAAGTAGAAACATGAGCAAAAGCCTACCGGACAGAGGGAAAAAGTAAGATAAAGAGCGTACCTGTGAACGTCGCGAGCATGGCGTAGAGATCGACTATTAATAAAATTCTCCTTGCACCATTTCCTCAGAATTTTGTCAGTTTTCCTTTGAAAGTTTGTTTCATTTTTTCCAATAAGCTCTCTGTTCCTCTTCTCCAAAAGTTCATCTGCTGCTCGATATACATTAATTAACGTCAGATGATCCCCATCGGGACTTGTAAAGCACTTCATTGCAGTTTTTGCCTAGCAAAAGGGAGAAAATTGATTAAATGCTTTGTTAATGGAGTAATCATGGTGTAAATTTAATTTTAAGAAAAGATTGCTGTAGTTCATAATTGAAGCATATGATGCCAGTACAGATTTCATAGTTTGCTGCTAACAAAAATTTAGAGAAGAAGACTTTCATCTTCTAGATAAATCAATCACTCTACAACATGAGAAAGATAAAAATGACCGATCTTAGTTTCTTTGTTTCGTAAGTCTTAAACTTCTAGAAACTGTAAGAACCATGTTACTGGAACCAACCAATTAACAGAATCAATTCAAAATCTATTGGTTGGTTATTTCCTTGTAGTTATCCATATGATCTGGACCAGTCAGACACAACCGAGATAAAAATATTTTCAACAACTAGAAGTTGTTAAAATAACCATCTAGGAAGAACGTAGAAGAAGCAACTAACTACCTCTTCTGACTTCTCTCGGGGAGTGTAAAAGATAGATTCCACTGAAAGCATTGCAACAGTTATCAGCATTTCTTCTAAGCAGTTGAACTGACTTGCTAGGATCAGAGCTTTTGAGTATATGGGGTCTAAGGGAAGCTGAGCCATTTGCCGCCCAATTGGATCCGATAACTTACAATCATCTGTCAAAGCACCTAGCAGGAACAATTGCTCCAATGATTTGATAATAGCTGCCCTGTTAAAAGCATGGCCAACATGATCATGACATATTCCTTCTTTAGGAAGCATTTCCTAACAATATAACTAACGCAAGAAAAGACCTTATTGACATCTTCAAAACAGTATCAATAAAAGATAAAAGCTACGCAAAACAGACGGAAAAGACCTGCTGCAAGCCAATTGCTTACAGCATAATTACCATTCTAGAACCAACAAACAATCTACAAGTTCAATGAGTTCACAGTGCATCACAAATGGTTTAAAAAGTTTTTGGCAAACAAGGATTTCCCTAAACCAAATCAGATAGACATGCACATATTCATGAACATAGGTAAAACATAAGCTATAGCAAGAAGACATCATCTTCAAAATATGGCGTACCACCCACACTAATCAGAGGATATAAGAGCATATGTATACTCACCTAGATGGTTTTTCCAAGAAATCAAACCCAATTATATCATCAACCCCAAGGGCCTTGAGTTGCAAAATGATATTTGAGAGGTTGCACCGTTTAATCTCTGGTTTTGTGGAATCTTCTAATTTCTCAAATTCCCTCTCTGGATAAAGACGGAAGCATTTGCCAGGTCCTTCACGCCCTGCACGTCCACTGTTGTAAGACATTAACAATCATTTTCAATTTCCTGGTCACAAGCATCCCATTGGTTCAGCAGTGAGGACTTTGGGATCAACAGGGTAAGAAAGTTGAGATATGCTAGAACACACAAGTTCAATTACCTCAAATATGATTACTTCATTGAAAAACAGTACTTGGTGAACACAAATACAGACACACAAACATTCAGAGCCAGAGAAGAACATGCACTTGATAACATCAACTAGAAGGCATAAACAGGTCCTTATGAACTGCTAATAAAAGATATTATGAATTCAACATAACAGATGATCCTGCATATAATCTAAAAGCAACAATCAGTTTGAAATAATTCAGTTAACCAAACTGGACAAAACTTTATATGTAAGAACCGTTTTCTTCGTTCACAAGTATATTTCAGTATGACTACCTTCTCTGAAGTGCCTGAGCCTTTGATGTTGGAATTATCACCAGTGATTCCATGCCCTTGAGAGGATCATACGAGCGTGCTTTTACAAACCCAGGATCAACAACGTACTTAATCCCAGGTATTGTGACTGATGTCTCAGCAATATTTGTAGCTAATATCACCTGAACATAATGGTAAGTAGAGAACATCAAATCCTGTGAAAAATTCCACATGTGGTAGGAGGTTCTGCAAAAGCACTCCAGATGATGGTCTGCAACTACTATGCAAAATTAAAACATAGCCCAAATGGAACCCTGCGTATGGTAGGCTTTAAAATGCAAAAGTGCTCCAATGCAGCTCTGCAACTACTACATAAATTTACATTGCACCAAATATTAAGACGGATGGGTATATAGTAACAAGCAGTAGACAAATTATCTGTTTCTATCATAAATAATCAGACTAAAGTTTTCATGTTGTCCAATATCATGCTAACAATGTAATTCCAAATCAACATCATATCACCATTACCATGGAGGGAAAAATATCCAAATCATGAGATTCGACATATTTACGTGGTATGTAAAGCCTACCTCAAATGCCTCACTATGTTACCTTACGATACCCAGCCGGAGCGGGCTTAAATGCTTGCATTTGTTGTTCGGATGGAAGAGATGAAAATATGGGAACAGTTACTATCATCTGACTACTTTTCGGTAGGCTATAAACTTGCTCCTTGACAGCTCTTTCGACAGATTCTATCTCTTCTTGGCCAGTTAGAAATACCAATATATCACCAGGCGTCTCCTCCAAGTGAATCTAAGAAAATAATGGAAAAAAAGGATAATTTGGTTTAATAATTCAACAAAAGCATGACTACAATTTCCACAAAAAAATAATTTAACTTTATACGAGTAAAAAACATGAAATTCTGCTTGGTATGTATACATATATATCTTGAATAAAACTAAAGAACTTGAAAAAGGGATCAAAAAACATATAAATCATAATCGTATACCTAAAGTAGAAAAAAAATGCTATTGGTAAACCTTTTGACACTAAAAAATTTAGATATTGAAAACAATACTTAGCATGTGATTAAAAGTAGTCAGAAGATTTCCAAACTTGGAAACTTCAGAGAGGGGGGAAAAGACACGTACCTGAAAAATTGTAACCAAAGTAGCCTCTAAGTAGTCTCTCTGAGGATGAAGAGTATAAAGTATATCAACCGGATGCTGGCGACCTTCAATATGAACAGCTCTGGCACCACCAAAGTACTTTGAAAAAATTCGTGCATCCAAACTAGCAGACATTATGACTAGCTTCAAAGGAGGAAACTTCATGCCTTGGCATTGCTTAAGAAAACCAACAGATTGAGTACCACTCTCGTTTTTCCTCACTATTCCAAAATTCCCCTTCTTACTATCTGCATTCACACAGCCACCAACTGATTTTGACCTTGCATTGAGTACAATTTTAAGCAATCCCAGCAACACATCAGTGTGGACAGTCCTCTCGTGAGCTTCATCCACAATGATAACTGAATACCTGGACAGATAGGGATCCAATAATGCTTCCCTGTAAACATAACCAACAAAAGGTTCAAATCAACAAGAATGAGTGAATAACGAAGCACAACATACATAGGTAAGAACAAAAATTTATTACCTTAGCAGCAACCCATCAGTCATAAATTTGATCCTAGTGGAACTGGAAGTACTATCATCAAACCTGATGGAATATCCCACCCTTTGGCCTAACTGCACATTACATTCCTCGGCCACTCGTTTCGCAACGGTGACAGCCGCCACGCGTCGCGGTTGTGTTATTCCAATAACTCTGCCGTCGTGACAAAACCCGGCATTGAATAGAAACTGAGGCAATTCTAAAGAGAGAAAAAAAACCAAATTAACATCCATGGTTTGCTTGATAAACTTAGAAGAAGAGAAGAGGGAAGATGCAAGCGTACGAGTAGTTTTGCCACTCCCAGTTTCACCGACAATGATCAAGACATCATGGGCCTTAACCTCCTCGACAAGCCTCCCCCTCACTAGAAAACAAACAACAATTTATCTTCTTTTTTTTCATTCTTTGGCTTGTATAAGACAAACTCATAGAAGAAGGTTACCTGAGGCAATAGGAAGAGAGTCTCTCTGTTTTCTCATCCTTTCCCTCCTGAAACAAGAACTCAAATTATTGTAGAGACGTGAACAAAGAGAAAGAAGAGATAAGAAGTAATAGTAAGTAATATACGAACCTAGCAATGGTATCGTCTGAGCTATGCTGATTGGGTTTTAGGGCTTGCCGGGGATCAGCCATTGAAGGCATCTCCGAGAGAGAGTTCATGTCGCTCTTGACTCAATACGACCGTTCCATATATTACTATTTACCAGAGTTAACCTACCGATTTAAAAATAAATATATCTATATAAAAAAAAATTATAGCTATTTAATTTTATAATATCTTCCATTTAATACTTGTAGCTACAGTATTTAATTTTATAGTAACCTCAGTATACTCTTGCCTCTGCACTAGACATATCTCATTATCGTTATCCAAACTTAGCAATCTCTTTCAGAGATAAAAACATTTTAAATGCCTAATATTACAAATAAAAACTGATAATTATTTGCCTCCAAAGCTCTATTACATGGTCAAAACGGTGAAATCATTTTTTTTTCAAATTGATCCAACTAAATCTAACATTGTAGTGCCAAAATCAATAAACTAGAAAGATATGGTGTTTTTGTTTAGTGGGAACGAGGAGAGAGAAATGTGTATGGAATGAAAAATAAAGCTTGATAAGAAGTTATGATTAGATGGCTTATATTTTCATTCCTAATTTTTAAACATTGTTCTGTTCCTCTCCATTACGAGAGAAATAGGATTCATTCTTTTAATATTATAATTACAATATAATTAATTATATTTTAATTAATTAATTAACTAATTATACAATTTTTTAATTAAAATATTTTAATTAATTAATTACAATATAATTAATTAAAATATAATTTACTAATTAATTATAATATTGTAATTAATTAATTATAATATGATTAATTAATTATAATAATCAATTAATTAAAATAAATAAATAAATAAATAATTTTATTTCTTAATATTGTAATGACAATCATTATTTTCTCTTAACTAACCATCGTAATTATAATGATAATATTTATTCCCATTCTTTATTATATTCATCTCTATTTTTATTACAATCCTTCCTTATAAATCAACTGCCCCAAATCTTTTCTTAACATATAGGCGCTTAAAGGTGCAGCAGACCTAGTCCACATATACATGTTAAGCCTTAACACAAAAATCAAAGAAATAAAGCAATATAAAATTATCATTTAGTAGGAAATTAAAAAGTTTTAGGTTTGAAGTTAATATAAAAGATACCATTGACCTAGGAAGAGTCTTTAGAATACCGTATATAATAAATATCTCAAATAAAGATATTTAACTTTTAATATCCCGAACTCCATATTTTAAGGAGTAGATTATAATAAAATATTCCACAACCTATTTACAAGAATAATAATCAACATCAAATTCAACCTTATCTTTAGAAATTAAGAATGTGAATAATGAATTATATGTATTAGAAAAATATTTTAAATTGAATAAAATGTATCTGCACAATGATAAAAGATTATACTTTTTTAATATCTTTTTAAATTGAAGAAAACAAATTTAAGAAAGTTATCGTAAGTTTGTACATAGCGGCAAAATACATACTGTCTTTTATTGATTTAAAATATATGCCTAAGAAAATAGGATAAAATATCCTTTTAAACTTAAATAGTAAAAATAAAACAAAAGTGTCAGAAATTGTAACAAGAAAGAAACTCCAGATAGAAAATCCTCCAATTTGTGAAATTAAAATTCTCTACAAGAATATCGTGTCAAAATAACTATACAAATAATTATTTACATAATATTAGAGAACATTTGTCTAAAATAGAAAAAATCCTAGAAAATCCTATTATTATAACTAAAAAGGAATCAATTAAAACTTTGGTACTTAAACCTTATGAAGTTTTTAGTGGTAATTCAAACCAATGTAGATATAAGGATAATGAGCAATTTCTTATAGCTATACAAAACCAAATAAATATGACAAATGAAAATATTGTATATGAATCTTATAAATCCTCTATATCCCAAACCTTAACTACTAATAGAACGAAAGGAAATTATTTAGATTATGAGCCAAGATTAGTAATAACTATTTAGATTATGAGCCAAGATTAGTAATAAGTAGTAGTTCACATGAAGTAACTATGATTGGACAAGATAGTAACACAAAGTTTGATAGTTTTTGGCCTACTTCTTTAGTATTGAATAAATTAAGAAGGTCATCGGATCGGAGCCTCTCTCTTTTGAGGATGAGTACCTGTCTTAAACTTCTGGGATAATCACTGAAACAGCTTTGGCTGGAGATGTTTTGCAATCTCCCTCTTTACATGCTAGCTAGCCACGTAATTTCTTTATTTATGCATTTTTAGTATTCATGTAACATCCCGTTACCGATGTGAAGGGTATATCGGTAATTCGGATGGATTTAGACTGGGTGCATTTATAATTTAATTTGCATATGCATTTATAGCCTCTATTGTTATTGATAAATGATAATGCATAAGCATATGTATATACGTACATGTATGACATAATCCCGGTGAAATTGGAATTGGAAAATTGGGTGAAAACTGTACACATTAGGTTTTGAATATGGAATTAGAATGAGAAATTGGAATTAGGGAGTTGAGAAATGGAATTGGAGTATAAGATTATGTATTTCCTAATTTTGAGGATTTATAGGAATTTTTCTAGAATTTTTAGAGAAAATGATCCGGACCGAAAAAAGTGGCCTAATGTCTAATTAATTAGATTCCAGTTCTGAAATTGATTGACAATTGGCATGAAATAATTTGAGTTATGATTTTAGGAATTATGATTCATAGTCATTGCGAATTGGGAGAAAATTAGAATAAGAATTGGATTTTTAGACCTTAAGAATTGGGCATGTGGCGGGAGAGTTCCCAAACATGCCATTAGCTTTAAATCCCTTATATATATACCCTAATCTTTGAAATTGCCTCCCACGATACTCTTCCCTTTTGCCTTGAAAGAAAACTTGATTTTTTCCTCTTCCCCTCCATCGTTGATCTTCACCTTGTTTGCTTCTCTTTATTTCTTCCTCTTAAATTGCCCCACTCTTCTTCTTCAACTTAGCTTAAGTCTTGGAATTGAGAGGATGGCTTTTGGTGGAGAATGGGTGAAACCGTAGGTGTCGATTAAGTTGGAGATTTGAATATTTTGAGTGATTTTGAAGGATTGAAAGCTTGAATCAAGTAAGTTTCTACTTCTTTATGTCTTAAGTTATTTGATTTGATGATTGAATTAAGTTATTAATTGTTTAAGAATTTAGAAGTTTCGGATGATATAGGTTTTGAGAAAAACGTTGATTTTGATTTGGGTATTTGAGGAATAATTGGTTTTAGATGGAATTGAGGTTAGAAATGAGTTGAGTTTAGTAGATGAAGTTGTTTTGGAGTGTTTAGAATGGAATTGGAATGGTTTAGAAATCTGAAGATCTAGAATTTCTGGGTTTCGGACGCAATTCTAGGTTCGCAAGTTGTGACGTGTGATGAACACGCCGCGGTGAGCCTTCCCCTTCTTGCACGTCGCGATGAATATTTAATTTTGCGCCGCGACGAGCCGATTCCTGTTGCACGCCGCGGCGAGCAGATGCGCACGCCGCGGCAAGCATTTGCCCTTCGCACGTCGCAACGAGCGTTTGAGGATACGCCGCGACAAGAGGCAAGGCGTACGTCGCGACGAAGGCGAGGTTTCTCGCCGAGGCGAGCGACCTTGCGCCGCGGCGAGGACACCCAAATTTCCGAAGTTGGATTGTTTGTTTTATTTAAATGATTTTGAGGTTAAATTCTTATTGAATTGGTTTTTAATTGAGGGCAATTTAGAGAATTAAGAATTGTGAATTTATAAGAATAGAAGTTCGGAATTTATTTCGGTGGTTCTCGAAATCAGATGGCGATTAAATAGTGAATTTGGTTTCGATTTAAAGATAATTCCTATGTCTTAGAATTTGACTTTGGAGAGTTCGGAACCTAGTCAATTGAATTATAGTATTAGGAATTACTATGAATTAGAGTGATAAAGATCAAATTGGAAAGATTCAGATATAGGATCGGGAATGTCATAACATGTATTGTATTAATCTCATTCGCTACATATGCATTATTGAATAGTAGAAATTGAGCAATTGATAATGTTAGTTTATTCTGATTGTTATAGAGGCCCGAGTGGAGCGGCGATCGTCCGATTTAGCTAAGACTTTCCGGCAGTAGCTCGGAAACTCAGAGGTGAGTAACCTAGTTGGTTTCTCAACCTTTATGTGTTACATTTTATGCACCTATGCCATGTGGAGTTAAGGAAG
>JANITW010000003.1:38232911-38244024 GCA_027564335.1 Erythroxylum williamsii
TTTATCAATTGTACAACTCATTACATTAATCCACCTCTTCTCCATCATTTCGACCTAAACTTAACCAACACACATCTTCTTTATTCTTCATCAATTCACATCATACATGTGTAATTAACACCATAGAATTCATTTAGACCATCAATTTCAGAAGATATTCAAAAATTCACAAAGTTTCACCTAAAGGGGACAATTTCAGGTTTGACTTAAAGAACGCTCTCCATGACACATTTCATTCATCTAAACTATGTTTCATGCATATTAAAGCATGGAGAACAACATATCTTAACATCAAACTCAAAATCATATTGTAGAGAGAGATGAGACAAAACATCTTCATACCCTTTGAGAATTTCTCAAAGCTAATGATAGATTTGAGTTCCTTGACCCCAAATTATCTTATAACACCTTGGTTTGTGTTGAAAAATAAAAAATAAGGGTGAATTTTGGTGATGGCCGAAACTTCGTCTTCTTCATCTCTTTTCTTCTTTCTTCTCCTTTCTTTTAATTAAAACAAGATGGTTTAAGTCCTAACAATGAAGTGCACGGCCACACATAAGAAGGGTCTAGAATTTTGACTCTTCTTTGACCAAAATATGGTGAAATTATCTTTTTACCCTTAGGTTGTATGAAATTACCATTTTGCCCTCCAAACTTTCCTAAATTTGCAATTAAGCCCAAATTTAGGAATCTACAAAACTTTTGTTTTTATTTTGGTACTTGGACTTTTGGAAATAATAATTAAGCCCCTTAACTTCATAAAATTACATATTGGTCCTCCAAGAATTGAAAATTTATGTTTAAGTCCTTTAACTTTTAACAATTTGCAATTAAGTCCTTATGTACATCAACTTTTCCAATTAAGGTTTCTAAGTGTCCAATAAGTCTATAAATCTTGTCTAATCCCCTTTAAGGCATTAGAACACATTTAACTTAACCACCATGGTCATATCCATCCAATAGACTCAGTTTTACACACTTAGAAGCTTTTATGTCGGAAGTTTCTAAGATTTCGCATACCAAAGAACTCTAAGTTTATGTAAGGGCATATAACGTTATAAATCATTATTTATAGATATATATATATATATATATATCCAAAGGACTTAAATATATCTTTGAATTCATATACAACTATGTATATATCAATATATAGTAGCATCACCTAATACAGACCAATACAAAAGGGCTCAAAAAGCTTGGCGTTAAATAGTTCTTTTTAGTTCTACCATAGTTTCTATTTGCATGTTTCACTCTCACTTTTCTACCCTTTGTCTAAGTATAATTATAAGGTTTTGTAAAGTTACTCTTTCAATTTTAGCATCTCCCTTAACTGGTTTTGATAGAATGCTTCGGGTTATAAACAAATCTAACTCCTGAAAAAGCAATAGGAGAGAGAAATATTAATGATCAAAACTAAAATATCAAAACAAATAAAATAAATGAAAATAAATAAATGGTTAGATTAATAATAATCAAGTGCTCCTAATATCTTAGTCCCTAATAATAGTGTCAAAAATTTGATGTAACCTTTGATATGAATTGATATGTTTTGACTGGAAGCACAATGTAACTTTAGCTAGCATTGATGAGTATGGGTCAATCCTATAAGGATTATAAGTACTATTAATAACTCTTCTCCTATTATCTAACCAATAGTCAAGGTGAATTTGATACATCATATTTTAAATAAGTGAAAATTAAACTAATAGCAAGGCAACACACTCAAATAAACTAAAATAGAAAAAGAATGAAAAATCAACTAATAAAACATCGATGCTTGGAATTCAGATTCCTTATAGCCTCAATTAATCATGATTTCACTAATCAATTGAATCTAAAGTTCATTAGACCATCGAAATTCCTTAATTATGCTAATATCTTTCTCAAGAATGTTAACACCTAATTATAGGATGATTAATGGAAATCTCTTTTTAATTAAAACCCTAAAATTTGATTGATCAATTTTAAAATTTATTATTAGGTGTAATCCTAATCTAGAAGATTTATTCAACCTATCTCTTTATTTTCTTGAAACTATTTCAATTATGTTAGATCTATTCATATATTGGATTTCCAAATCTCAATTATGTGAAATCATACATGGATCAATATGTTGACAATATTATTTGAAGAATAAATATGTATGCATAATTGATCATATTTATACCTTATATTTGATGCATTTTTGTTTGATTTATATTTTTATCGTATATTTGGTACTCAATGCCTTCCAAGTGTGTTTATAGAGTATAATTGCCTTCATAGACTTAAAAGAGAAGAATTAGGACAAAAATATGGTGTAAAACAAAGATTCAATGCACAGAAGGGATGCACGACTGTCCATCTTTTGGTTCATGTCTCTTAGGCCATGTAGTTTCACAATATTTAGAGAATTTGGTCGGTCTAATCAAATCCCTCTAATTCAATATAAAAGATAATTTTGGAGGTAAACAAAAGAGGGAGACAAGAGGAGACTTTAGGAGATGATTCAAGACATAGAGATTATTCTCAAGGGGTGATTTGATTCAAAGAAGTGGAAAACACACAAAATTCCTCGAAAGATTTATTGAAATACAAGATCAGACCTCTACATCATAAGAATATTCGATCGAAGACACTCAAGGAGATTTAGAATTATGAACCCATTGTTTTCAATTCATTTTTATTTCAGTGTATGATTGATTTTGTGTTTGATAAAGTGTAACTAAACATTTTGTTAGTATTTAGGTTAGATGAAACTTAGGTTAATACTTTGATATGATTTGATTCTTTTTTAAATTAAATTGGTTTGATTTTTATATTGTAATCTGATTACGTGTTTTATTTATGTTCAAATAGGCATGGGTAGAACATAATTTGATTTCATATATAAAGATCAAGAAATCTTATTGATGAATAGATCTACTATAATTGGAAGGAGTTGATTGTAACCGTAGAGATAGGATGACATAAATCTTCCAAATTAGGGGTAAACTTATTAAAGGGATTTATAAATCGATAAAGCAATCCTATAAACTTTAACTTGAGTAATTCAGTTGAAAACCTTAGGATTAGTTGTTAGTAGACTCAAGGTCAGCTATTAGCATACTATAGGAATCTCGACAGTCCAATAAATCAATAAAATAGTTGAGTAATAAAAGATCAATCTATTAAGGGTTTTAGGGATTTGAAACCTAAACAATAATTATTGATATCGATAATTTTCTAAGTGATTTCTTAATTCTCTGTTCAATATCATTACCTATTTTATTTTACTTGCTTTAGTTTTATGTTCGTTTATTAAAATCCAAAATCAATAGGCTAGATAATAGGAAAAAGGTAATTACTAGTAATCACTTTCTTCGTGGGATCTACCTATACTTATAGTTACTAGCTACAACTATGTCATACACTTGTGGTTATTAAGTCAATCAAGTTTTTAGTGTTGTTGTCGGGACAGTAATATTAGGAAAACCTCTGTTTATTACTCTAGCCATTTCTCTTTATTTTATTTTTGTTTCTATTTTCTTTTATTTTAATTGAGCTTATTTATTTATTCTTTATTATATTTTATTGAAATTATGGTTTATTCATTTAATTATTTTTTGAATTTATCTCCTTGATCTTGAGTTTGTGTGGGTTATTGTAGGATTTAAAATTCATTGTCATAGCCACAACTTATAATGGAAGGATGAAGCAGATAATACTTATATGGGAGCCAGAATACATCTTCATTATTTTTAATATCACCATATAAGAGAGAGAAGTGTTCTCACTTGTTTTTGGAAGCTCAACTGATATCCATATCATGTTGTGACATTTTTTAGAGTTATCACTACATTAATAAATGTCAAATACCAGTATATATGTGGGACCAACTGAGCATGTATAACCAACCTCAAAGTGTACCATACGATAACAGATATAATTCAGAGTGGAACAACTCTTTCACTTATAGATGGAATGAAGACGCTCTAGTTGAATATTCATAGCAACCAACACCTTTAGTTAACAAGTCAACTTTGGAAGATATAAAGATTGATTTTATTCAAGAATCAATCATGAGGCATTAAGAAACAAATGCTCGTATATAAATTTGGTAAATCAGATGGACTAGATAGCGGAGATACTATATAACAAACTGCAAGGGAGTTTGTTTAGTCCTACTGTAATAGGTCCCAAAGAACTTAGGATGACAATCACCCTTAGGAGTGGAAAAAGAAAAAGAAGAAAAAAAGGGAAGCATTAGAAATAAAATAATCAAATACCTTATCAAACTTAAAAGCTAGTCGATGCGAATTCAAAGAAAGAGTTTTTTCACCTGAATATCTTGAATATAAGGCATAATACTATTTAAGCCTATTAACATAACAGAGTGAAGAAAAGACAATGATTTGCTTTATGGATGAAGAGACATTCCAAGAAAAGCTTCTCGAAGAAGGCTTCATCCAAGAAGAGGAAGTAGAGAAGTGGTAAGAGATGATTGAATAAGATAAGCTAGAAACTTCTATTCAAGAAGAAGAAGAAGAGTGGACAGAGGTAATTGAGGAAGAACTGACAGAGGAACTAAGTAAGGAAACTATCAATGAGGTGTTAGTAGTAACCTTAAGTACTAAGGGTTCTCACTTGAAGACAAATTGTTCAAGTCAACCAACGATTTAGGGAGTTTTGTTATTCCCTCTTTCATTAACAATTTGTCATTAAAAAGGACATTAATGCTTGTAATTGGATTTACTAATTTGATAAATTATGTCCTTGTTATTATTTTGCAACAAGTGGCTTACAGGTTATGACACCTTTATGCAGGGAAATGGGTGGAAGCAAACCACTCATTATTGACCTAGGAAGAAGTTCAACATTTAATGAAATTTTAACAAATTTTTTCAAGCTTATTATAATTTTTATTATCAATTCTATCACTGATATCTTGAATTAGTTAAATTATGTCTATAAACATTGTATTTCATTGCTGAATATTAATTTCAATTGGTATGACAAGGATGATGATTAGAACAAAATTAGTTTTTTAAGTTATATTTTTAGTAATAAGTGAGATGATCAAGTTGAATGATATTGTAAATTATTTACACACATAATACCTATCTTTTTGTGAGCTTTTCACCTAAGAGAAAATTTCAAAAATTTTAAAGCTCTTTTCCTTCTTTCATATGTGTTGTCATTGTATAGTAGAATGATTATAGAACTTGCTTTTATTATGCATATTGAGACCATATTTGTTAAATTAGAAACATTGACATGATGAAAGCATTTAGATTCAACAACTTGTTTAAGCCTATTTCTTTCAAAATTACCACACCCTTAAGTTTACCCTTAAGAATAACCAGATTGGGCCTTAGCCTTTTTCATTGATTTAACCCACATTTTAACTATTATCCTATTTTTCTTTGAAGACCTTTTTATTGTTTTCAACCTTTAAGGTTATTTACATTGTTTGCTTATTTAAGGCTTGAAATTCTTGAACGGTTTATTATCTCTTTAATTGTGGTACTAAATGCTCAAATTATTGTGTTAAAATAAGAGCATAAAAGGAAAAAAGAAGAAAAAAGAAAAAAAAGGGAGAAAAGAATAAGTATATAGTGCCATTAGTTTTACAATAAAAGGACCTATGTATATTTGTAAACAAGTCTTGTAATGTTATTATCCCAATCATACCTTACCTAAGTCCCGTTATAACCTTATAAGACCTTTTTATTTTTGTTTCTAGTTTATATATAAGTGGTGGAGATGTGTTTTTATTGTAAGCTTATGGTAAGAGTTTTACTATGCATTGATTGAGAGTTTTGATGTTATTCACTCTAAACACTCGAGTGCATTGAGTGAAATCTTGATTGGGGGGGGGAAGATAAATGTTTTTGATTTCAATGTGTTTGTTGATGTGATCACTATTAATATTACTTAGAGAGTTAATTTTAAGATAACTTGATTCTAATTGTACGTTCATTTGATTCAATATGATATGATGATATATAGTATGAATGGACAAATTGAGATTGATGACAGATTGATGTTATAGATTTTTAATTTTGATTATGGTTTGCTTGATGAAAAAGAAAAGCTTAAATTTGGGAATGTTTGATCATATTTATACCTTATATTTGATGCTTTTTTGTTTGATATTTCATACTTTTATCATAGATTTAGTACTTAATGCCTTCTAAGTGTGTTTATAGAGTATAATTTCCTTCACATAATTAAAGGAGAAGAATTAGGACTAAAACACAACATAAAACAAAGATTTGACTCACAAAAGGGATGTATGCCTATGCCACGTCTCCCCAGCCATGCAATTTTGCATTATTTGGAGAATTGGTTGTGCACGATTTGATGCACGGATGTGCACAAAACCATGCATTGGCCAAAACTCTAGAATTAAATATAAAAAAGATTTTCAGAGGTAAGCAAGAGAGCGAGACAAGAGGAGACTTCAGGAGACGATTCAAGACATGGAGATCATTCGCAAAGGGCAATTTTGATTAAAAGAAGCAGAAAACACTAAGAATTCATCGAAAGATCCATTGAAATATAGATCAAACGTCCACATTGCAAGAATATTTGATAGAAGACAATAGTGGAGATTTAGAATTATGAACCCATTATTTTCAATTCTTTTTTTTTTCAGTATGTGTTTGATTTAGTGTTCTATAATGTGTAACTAAAAGTCTTGTTAGTATTTAGGTTAGATGAACCATATGTTAATACTTTGATATGATTTGATTCTTTTATTCATGAAATTGTTTTTATTGTTATATTGTGGTTTGATTATGTGATTGATTTATGTTCTAATATACCCAAGGATATTAGATCATAATTTGATTTCATAAATAGAGATTGAGAAATCCTATTGATAAATAAATCTACCGTAATTGGAAAGAGTTGATTGAAATCCTAGAGATAGGATAACATAAATCTTCCATATTAGAGTCAAACCTAATAAAGGGATTTGTAAATTGGTAAAATAATACTATAAATTTTAACCTGAGTAATTAGGTTGAAAATCTTAGGATTAGTCGTAGGATTGGCTTGTAATTATCAGTAATAGTTATAACTACGCTGTGCACTTGCAGTTATTACAATATTGACAACTTAAAAAAAGTTAATCATAACACATAATTAAATCTCAATGAAACTAAATATAGTTAAATTAAAATAAACGTACTTAAAATCCATATTCAAGTTTATCTAATCCAAATACCAAAAGGGATTTAGCTCATAATCATAGAGAAAAAACTTTTAAACTAAAAAACTGCTAAAATTTAAGGATGATATGGTTGAAATCCCTAAAATCTTTAAAAACTTCACTCCAAAACGATGAAAATCCACTTTGAAAATGTTTTCTTAGTTGTTTTTTGTGCTTTGTATTGTTTTAGGCTTTCTCCTTTATTTCCCTAACCTTCTTTGTCTTTTGTCACTCAATCTTATCTTTTAAATTTTAAAATTAAAATTCTGGGAGATACAAGGGTGTATTGAAGTTGTATTTCTTAAATAAACTTATGACACTTTCTAAAGCTAACATATATACAAAAAAAAATGTATATACCATCAATATGACGACCTTTATGCTACTCAACACGAACTCAGGCATGTTCTATAGAAAAACACTCAATATGCCTTAAAACTCTCCAACATGACCATGATGATGTCCTGTATGCTATAACTCAATAAAAACAGCTCCAAATTGCTCTAAAATTGTTCGAATTAATTCCTTTTTCTCCACGTTGGTGAATTAGGCATAGAAAATATGAAGAAATTAAGTACCAAAATAAATAAATAAATACTCATATAAATAAACAAAATTCTTTGACATGAGATAAAAATATGATTAAATCACTATTATAACTTCACTGATAAATAACTTTCATTTTCTCTCTTGCTAAATTGGCAGTTATATTTTTCTATACCTCTAAAACTTCTCTTAAGAAGCAGTTATAGAAAAATATTATTAATATTAGCTTGAATTACTCTAGGCCTTAGCTAGTTTTAGGATATTTCAATTATATTGAGCATAGCTATAAATTAGTTGGTCACTTGAAGCTCGAACCTTTCTAATGATGATTTTGATTTATGTATACATTATTTTGGTTAATCTTATCTATGTTATAAGGGTCATCACTTCATTGAGAATAATAAGCAAAAAGGCAATTAGTTTATTAAAAGGAAAGCTCATATTGCATTGGTTAACTCTACAAGGTAAAGCAATATTTTAATTTAGCTTGAAACAAGCTCAAAGATGATCCAGAAAGTATATGTATGGGGTTGTACTAGAAATAAGCTCTATCTAAATTAGTTACTACTCTAAAACCATGTTAACTAGACAAAGTACATATTATATAGCTAAGGGATATATACCTTGATACCTCTTCTATAAAGTTGTCGTTATCCTTAGGAAATCTAATAAAAAAAATTTCTATCAAGGATGCCTCTGTATCAACTCACTCTGATGAAGAACCTATTAAATAATCGACTTTAGATTAGTTTAAAAGCTCTTTAAACAATCTAGTTGTTGGTCCTAATTCACCCTTATATCTTGATTTCCTTCATTACTCTCTATTTATGTCAATAAAAAGCATATTTTCTCTCCAAACATTCAATGGGTAAGCCATTAAGGAGGTCTTGTTCAAACTATATCTTAACAAGGCCCATGGCCTCGACAAATTGAATGCAAAGTTTTTTTTTTTCAAAAGTTAGCATATAATTTGCAACACTATTTCATCCACATTTATTGAATTCTTTTACAATGGAAAGATGTCTTGAAAATTTAATAAGAACTTCATTACTTTAATCCTAAAAATCTTAAATCCCACTAATTTCCAAGACTTTAAGTTGTTCTTTTATTGCATTATGATTTACAAGATAATGTTTAAAATGTTAGCTAATGGGCTCAAGGAATTGTTAAATACACTAATCAATCCCTCTCAAGGGGCTTTCATTTATGATATAAGCATTAATAATAATATTATTCTAACTCAATATTTTTATAGAGATTATCAAAGGAAATTAATACTATGAAAGCAAATCATACATTAACAATTTCATCCTTTGACTTGCACAAAATTTTTGTCTTAGAGAATTTGAACTTTCTCTTTTTATACACTAGAAGCACATAATTCCTCTCAATATTTTTAAAACAAATGAAGTAATGAATAACACTACTCTTTTAGTTTATTTTGACCAATAACAAGCCTTTTAGTTATTCAAAAGGGCAAAAAGTCTCAAGTAAGGTGACCTTTTTATCAACTTACTTATTCATTATAAGAATAGGCTTAAACTCATTTTCAATTACATAAAATAAAAAAGTTCAAATTATATAATATCTATGATATTATAAAGCTTTTAAACCTTTCTTTACAAATATTCGTCAAAGCTAACATTAAATCAACATATGTTCATAAAAGGTTTTAAGGGCTTTCATAACTTATAGGGGCTAATAATCATGCTCGATAAAATTTATTATTATGCCTTAATAAGAAACCAACAATTATATGATCAAGCAAAACATATGATTAAAAAATTGAGCAGTTTTCGATAATTGAGATAACTAATTATTTGAAATTATTAAGAGAAGATTAGATAATTAGAACACGATAATTTGTCTTTTTAAAGAGGATAACAACTAATAACCTTGTTCTAAAGCATTTTGCATATTTGCCACAAATCAAATTTATCCTTACCTCTAAATTTGATCAAAACTATTACAAGAATGACTCATCTCCAATTAATATTATATTAGGTTAAGAGAGAGATGCTTTTACTTCTCTTTTAAGTCTTTTGTATAAAATAATTTTTTAGCTTAAGTTTACTTTTTTCCTTAGGCTTTAATCATGCTTCTCTTACTTAATTAACTCCCTTCTAGTGTGGCACTTACCTTTATGCTTTTTAGAAGTTCTCTTATTCCTAGTCTTTAGTTCTCTATTATAATTCATCATCTTGTTTCTAGCTCTAATATAGTTTTCCTTTTGGTCTCTCTAGTCCAATTTCTACTCTTCCATATTTTTCTTGCTTTTCCTTTCCCTTTCTAGTATCTTTTTTCAAGCTTTCTTAATCTTTTATTCCTATCCTCTTTTAGTTAAATGTTGAACTTTGGGCCTCTTCTGAGGAGTTTAGTCCTTTAGCCTTAAATTCTTCTTTGTCTATTCCTTCTACTGTTATCCTTCAGCCTCTTGCCTCATCACAAGAGATAGTTCTTGATCCTCCCAACCCTTCCCCTAAACTTACTAATAGGAAATCATGGATTTAGGTCTTTGGAGATTTGTCACCTTCTTTCTTGTTACACTTCTTTCCTCCTCAACTTATAAAAGGTAAAATAATTGTGGCATCTATAATGGATATCTTAAAGGAGGGAGTCTTAAAATAAGATGCCACTCTACTAGATTTTTCCTTAATAAGAGATCCCCTTTCTCTATGATGAGTGCTTAGGCATAACACCACTAAAAGTAACATAGTTGAAGAGAAGTTTTGGTGAATGAGGATAATCTATTTATGTTTAGATTTGGCTCTCCTATTGTAGCTTAAAAATCATAGGTTCATACCCTTGGCATTTCAAAAATAAACCTTTATTCATTCAAAAATGGAAATCTAGTATCTAATTGCAAAACCTTAAGTAAAAGTTAGCCCCTTTATCGATAAACTTCCACAATATTCCCTCAAAATAATAGACAATAAAGGGACTTACTTATTTTCCAAGTTATATTAATAAATGTCTTTATTTAGATGAAGCAAAAAAATGTAGAAAGGGAGTGAACTATGCCATAATTTGTGTCCTTGTTGTTATTAATTTATAACTCCCTAGTATAATCCCACTCCTAAGACTAGATGAAGATAACAACCTGTTTGAAGATGTTGTCTCAATATCTTACTCATGGAGGCCAAACATTGCTTAATATAATCGAGCTTGGGAACCAATAAATGAAACCTTCTCAATAAGAGAATACTAAAAACTAATGCTGTAACGCCCCCTTACCGTAGGGTACACACCGGGACGCCTGTGGGTCATTCCGACGCATATCCCACAGCAAGAATGTGCTACTCACGAAAATAATCACTAAACACTCGCATGGCATCAATATAATTAAACCGCATAAGCAAATCACTAAAATTCAAAATCACAATATTC
>JANITW010000003.1:38314547-38324727 GCA_027564335.1 Erythroxylum williamsii
GTAAAACAAGGCTTTAATTGCATTTTGAGCAATTTATTGTTCACATATCTTTTGTATCTTGGAATATTCTTGAAACATTCATGTAGTGGGGGCTTGAAATGCCCATTAAAGCTTTGTAAACTACAATCTTTTGATATTAATGGGTTATGATTTTGTTTCTGCCCATGATACTCAAAGTTACATAGGGGAAACAAAATGTGTGTACTGATTTCAAGGATATTCTGGGTTATTTGAGCTGAATTAAGCAAAATTGTCCTCTGTGAAGTTGTAGATGATTTTCCTAGCTTTCCAACGATATAAAGTTTGTAAGATTTAGAGATCATAGTAGAAAGATCATTTGAAGTTGGTATTGGTGCATAGGGTGAACTTTCGGGACAGCTGCATTGATTTGAAATTTTAATCCTTATAGATGCAGTTATTGTTTTTGAGTTCTTTATAAAGGTTGTATTTGATTTTTTCAGCTTTCCAATGATATAAAGTTTGTAAATTTTAGATATCGGAGTTGAAAGAAACGAGCATTACAAGTTATGAGGTTTCATCATCTTAGTTTGACTTTTTGCGTCTCAGTTTGATCGTCTCATTTTGCTTTGTCTCAGAATGACGTCAGCATCATCTTAGAATGATGTCATTATCGTCTCAGTTACTGTTCATCGTCTTAGTTTGACTTTTTGTGTGTCAGTTTGACCGTCACATTTTGCTTCATCTCATAATGACGTCAGCATCGTCTTAGAATGATGTCATTATCGTCTCAGTTACTGTTCATCATCTTAGTTTGACTTTTTACATCTCAATTTGACCGTCTGATTTTACTTTGTCTCAAAATGACGTCAGCATTGTCTTAGAATGACTTCATTATCGTCTTAGTTACTGTTTATCATCTTAGTTTGACTTTTTGTGTCTCAGTTTAACCGTCTTATTTTGCTTCGTCTCAGAATGACGTCAACATCGTCTTAGAATGATGTCATTATCATCTCAATTATTGTTCATCATCTTAGTTTGACTTTTTGCGTCTCAGTTTGACCATCTCATTTTGCTTCGTCTCATGACATCAGCATCGTCTTATTTTGAACAGAACATCTTCTGGTCCAAATTTGATCCTCTAGATGATAGAATTGGTCTTTGGGATCTTTATGAAAGTTTTAGAACTTGAAGTTCTATTTCTTTTCATCTAAAGAACACCTGAATCCAAGTTTTGTACAGAAAGTTATACCCATTTTTCTTAATCATCTCATATAACGTCAGCAATTCGTCTCATGACGTCAGCATCGTCTTAGTTTTGGCCAGAATATCTTCTGGTCCAAATTTGATCCTCTAGATGATAGAATTGGTCTTTGGGGTCTTCATAAAAGTTATAGATCTTGAAGTCCTCTTTCTATTCATGTAAAGAACAACTAAATCTACAGAAAGTTATAACCATTATTCTGAATCGTCTCATATAACGTCAACAATTCGTCTCATGACGTCAACATCGTCTTAGTTTTGGCCAGAATATTTTCTAATCCAAATTTGATCCTCTAGATGATAGAATTGGTCTTTGGGGTCTGCATAAAAGTTGTAGATATTGAAGTCCTCTTTCTATTCATCTAAAGAACATCTAAATCCGAGTTCTGTACAGAAAGTTATACCTATTTTTATGAATCGTCTCATATGACATCAGCAATTCATCTCATGACGTAAGCATCGTCTTAGTTTTGGACAAAACATCTTTTGGTCCAAATTTGATCTTCTAGATGATAGAATTGGTATTTTGGGTCTTCATAAAAGTTGCAAATCTTGAAGTCCTATTTGTATTCATCTAAAGAACACATGAATTCAAGTTCTTTACAGAAAGTTATACCCATTTTTCTAAATCGTCCTAGTATGATGTCAACAATCGTCTCATGACGTCAGCATCGTCTTAGTTCCTTCTTCTGTTCTATTTTTGACCCTTTTAGAGGCCGAAACTCACTTTGAGTGCTTCATAAAAGTTGTATATTTTGAGGCTCTCCTTCAAATGGTTTTCAAATGAAATCAGTCCAACATCTGTAGCAAAGGTTATGGTATTTGCGACAAGACATGTACATTTCAAGTAAGGGCATAAACGTGTAGGATTCTTTTGGTCATAACTTCCTTATCCGACCTCCAAATGACATGATTCTTAAAGCAATGGTTTTCTAGAATCTTTGCCTATCTCTCTATAAAAAATTATATCTTTTGGGGTTGGCATGTTTATTTTTATTAGAGAGAAAGTGAGGGGTCAGTTGGGAGAGCATAATTGTGGTATGTGCATACTTTAGTTTTCTAGGTATATCTCGAGCTATAGAGCTAAGATTGAGGTGATTCCTGGCTTCAAAATGAACTAGAGTTTCATAGCTGTAGATTTTCTTTAGTGAAATCAAATTGTAATTTTGGTATTTGACTAGTGTGGGCCTCCACTCTGATAAGATGATGATTATTTAGGGTTACTGGAAATCACCTCACAAGGTACTACACAAGCCCAAAGCTTATGACTCCGGATGTTAGGCTCCGAAAATGGGGTCCAAAATGTTACGGTATCAGAGCGACCAGGTTTAGGTCTAATTTTGGGATTAGGTTTTGGAGTATCCTAAGTATGAAATGGGCAGTTAAAGGCATGAAAGTTTTAATTTGTTTCGCATGATTTGAAATTGTTTTATATGTTTTAAACTTTTTTACAAGCTTTGAAATTTGTTTTGCATAAACTAAAGATTTTCAATGGTTTTCTATTCAAGGAGTGAAAAATGCCGCCTCAAAGAAGAACTCGAGGAGCTCTGACTCAATCTGGCTCTCACCAAGGGAGCACGGATGAATCCTATGTCCTGCAAGATGCTGGGACACACTCTACTCCTAATCCTAAGGCACCTAGTGTGCAGCATGAAGTACCACCGCCTCCTCCTCCTATGCCTTCTACGGACCCACAGTTCTTTCAGGCCTTTGCCCAGGCTTTCACCTATACCATGGGCCAAGGGTCACAGGCTCTAGTGCCAACTCTAGCGGATAGGAGCGGGCAGTTTGATAAGCTCCGTAAGTACGGAGTGCTGGACTTTTATGGAACCACAAATCCTAAAGAGGCTGAAGCATGGATGAAGAGGACAGAGAGGGTCCAAGTGCAGATAAAATGTGATGATGAAGAGAAGCTGGATTATGCAGTCAGCTTGCTGCAGGGGGATACCTTCCACTGGTGGGAATCAGTGCCCCATAGTCAGGTTGTGCCTCCAGTATTGACATGGAGAGATTTTGGAGAAGTATTCAAGAAGAAGTACCTCTCCTAGGTGTATAACCAATAGAAGGTCAGGGAGTTTCTAAATCTCACACAGCGGGACATGAGTGTGAGTGAGTATGAGCTGAAGTTCACCCATCTTTCCTGGTATGCGGTGAACATTGTTGCTAATGAGGAGGATAAATGTCGCAAGTTTGAGGGAGGATTGCATTTGGGAATCAAGGAGAGAGTCTTGATCCATAGTTTCTGTGACTACCAGCAGTTGGTAGATGCTGCACTCTAGGCTGAGAAGCTGGAGAATATCAGAAATGAAGTGAGCAGAAAGAGGAAAAACAGGGATCAGTCCACTAAAAAGGGGATGAGTACTCCAAGGCATGAGAGGAGTACAAGGAGTTTTCATACTCAGAGTGAAGTGGGAAGCAGTGGTCTTACCAAGAACAAGTAGACAAGGGTAGTCTCGAGGCAAGCCTCAAGTGTAGGAGTCACTGGAAGGATAGGGAGGAGCAAATACACATACCCTCAATGTGAGCATTATGGAAAGCTTCACAAGGGAGAATGCTTTAAGCTAATTGGAGCATGTTTTCGATGCCGACAGAATGGACACTTGATCAAAGACTGTCCCCAAACAACCAGGCAAGATGGGTTCCGAGTGCAAGCCCTAAGGAGAGCAGAAATCGCAGGAACCAAGCCAGTCACAGAGGTGGGTAGCTCTGGAACTACAAAGAAGACTATTCCCCTAGGGAGGCCAAGGGGTCAGGCACAGGCCAGAGTATTTGCTATGACTAGAGAGGAAGCTGCAGCCACCCCTGAAGTTGTTACGGGAATGACTCGGTTACTTAACTCTGTTGTATATGTATTAATTGATTCTGGCTCCATACATTCATTCATTTCTTCAAGCATGACATTACATGATGTTCATCTGATGCCACTGAGAAGTCCTTTAATAGTTAGCACTCCTCTAGGGAGGTATGTGATTATAAGCCAAGTGTATAGAGATTGTGAGCTTTTCATCAAAGGTACCCAACTGGTAGTGGACTTGCAACCTCTAGACCTAAAGGGGTTAGATGCCATTTTGGGAATGGATGTTATGGAGAAGTATTAGGCGAAGTTAGATTGTGGCCTAAAAGAGGTGGAATTTAACTTGGGAAATGGTGAGAAGGTGATTTTCAGAGGGGTCAGGAAAACATCATCACCAAGGATCATTTCTATTTTGTTAGCTAACAGGATGATGAGAAAGGGGTGTGAAGCCTTCTTAGCGCTTGTTATGGAAACTGATGGGAAGGAAGGGAAGTTGGAAGATTATCCAGTTGTGAGGGAGTTTCCAGATGTATTCCTAGAGGATTTACCTGGTTTGCCACCGGTGAGAGAAATCGAGTTTGCCATTGACTTGATTCCCGGAACTGCACCCATTTCTATACCACCATATAGAATGGCTCCAGCTGAGCTGAAGGAGCTTAAGGAATAGTTGGAAGAACTGCTAGAGAAGGGGTTCATAAGGCCAAGTTCGTCACCATGGAGAGCACCAATTTTGTTTGTTAAGAAGAAAGATAGAACATGGCGCATGTGCATTGATTACCGGAGACTCAATAAGATGACCGTTAAGAACAGGTATCCCATACCCCAGATAGATGATTTGTTTGACCAGCTGCAGGGAGCAACAGTCTTCTCAAAGATTGATCTCAGGTCTGGCTATCATCAACTCAGAATCAAGGAGTCTGATGTAAGCAAAACAGCTTTCAGAACACGGTATGGTCATTATGAGTTTTTAGTCATGCCTTTTGGATTAACCAATGCTCCATCTGCTTTTATGGATCTTATGAATAGAGTCTTTAAGGAATATCTAGATCAGTTTGTCATAGTATTTATCGATGACGTTCTAGTATATTCTAAGAGTGAAGGGGAACATGAAAAGCATCTTAGAATTGTGTCACAGACATTGAGAGAGAGGGAGCTTTATGCCAAATTTAGCAAATTTGAATTTTGGCTTCATGAAGTGGTGTTCCTCGGACACGTAATTTCTAAGAACGGGGTACATGTAGATCGAAAGAAAATTGAAGCAGTAGTGAATTGGCATGCCCCGACGACACTGACAGAAGTGAGAAGTTTTCTGGATCTAGCAGGATACTACAGGAGATTTGTGGAAGGATTCTTCATGATTGTTGCTCCACTAACTAAATTGTTAAGGAAGAATCAAAAGTTTATCTGGGGTGATGAATGTCAAAAAAGCTTTGAGAAGCTCAAGAACAGATTGACAAGTGCTCTGGTTTTGACTTTGCCCACAGGAGAGGAAGGTTATACAATGTATAGTGATGCTTCAAGAAAAGGTTTTGGGTTGTGTACTGATGGAAGGGGATAGGGTAATAGCATATGCCTCACGGCAGCTAAAGTCTTATGAGTTAAATTATCCAATCCATGATTTAGATTTGGCAGCTGTAATTTTTGCCTTGAAGATTTAGAGACATTATTTGTATAGGGTTCAGACGAGGATATTTACTGATCATAAAAGTCTCAAGTACTTATTGAGTCAGAAGGAGCTGAATTTGAGACAGAGAAGGTGGATTGAATTGCTCAAGGATTATGATTTATTGATTGAGTACCATCCAGGCAAGGCAAATGTCGTAGCAGATGCCTTAAGTAGGAAGTCATCTATAGCCCATGTTCAGACAGTTTATCTGCTGTTATTGGAAGAGATGGCCAAGCTTAGAACCAGTTTGAAGCAGGAGGAACCTGATTGTTTTATTGCCACCTTCAGAGTAAGACCGATACTCATGGAGAAAGTTAGGGAGTTACAAGCACAGGATGCAGAATTGAGTAAGCTCCAAGAGGAAATTTAGAGTGGCAAGAAATCAGAAGTAGTGGTGAGAGATGATGGACTTATGATTGTAGGAAATATACTTTGTATCCCGAATGTCAAGAAAGTAAATGATGAAATACTGGATGAGGCACACAATCCACCTTATGCCATGCACCCAGGTAGCACTAGGATGTACAAAGATCTAAAAGAGCATTTTTTGTGGAAAGGCATGAAGAAAGATGTAGCAGAATATGCAAGTAAGTGTCTAGTGTGTCAGCAAGTCAAGGCTAAACACCAAATACCTTCAGGCAAGTTAAGGCCATTATCCATTCCTGAGTGGAAGTGGCAAAGGGTGACTATGGATTTCCTAATGGGTCTGCCCAAGACCAGTAGGAAGCACGATGCCATGTGGGTCATTGTAGATTGGTTGACAAAGTCAGCCCACTTCCTGGCAATTAAGCAGACTGACCATCTGCATGTGCTAGCCAAGAAGTACATTGATGAGATTGTGAGACTGCATTGGATTCCAGATTCTATAGTCTCTGATAGAGATCCTCGATTTACTTTGAGATTTTGAAGAAGCTTGCAGGAAGCTTTAGGAACCAAACTAAATTTTAGTACTGCTTTTCACCCTCAAACAGATGGACAATCTGAGAGGACTATTCAGACCCTTGAGGGAATGCTCAGGGCATGTGTGATGGATTTTAGAGGAGCTTGAGATGAACATTTGCCATTGGTCAAATTTGCTTATAATAATTCGTACCATTCTAGCATTCAGATGGCTTCATATGAAGCACTGTATGCAAGGAGATGTAGAACTCCGATATATTGGGATGAAGAAGGAGAAAGGAAACTAATAGGGCCAAAGCTATTTCAGATGACAGTCGATAAGGTTAATCTAGTTAAGCAAAGGCTTAAAGCAACTCAAGATAGAATGAAGTGTTACACTGATGCACACCAAAAGGAGATGGAGTACGAAGTTGGTGAGAAAGTCTTTCTTAAGACATCTCCTTGGAAAGGAGTTATGAGGTTTGGCAAGAAGGGCAAGTTAAGCCCAAGATATGTGGGGGCCTACGAGATTGTTGAGAGGATTGGACCACTAGCCTATAGGTTGGCGCTGCCACCAAAATTGTCACAGATATATGATGTCTTTCATATTTCCATATTGAAGAGGTATAGATCAGATATCTCTTACATTATTTAGACCACTGAAGCTCAGTTGAGAGATGATTTAACGTATGAGGAGACTCTAGTGGAGATTTTAGACACTAAGGAAAAAGTCCTCAAGAATAAGACAGTTCAGCTTGTTAAAGTCCTATGGAGAAACCATTCTGTAGAAGAGGCCAAGCCGGAGCCCTTAGAAGCCATGAAAGAGAAGTATCCACACCTCTTCAATGACTCAGGTAAGAATTTGGGGACAAAATTCTTTTAAGAGGGGGAGAATGTTGGCCCTCGAATTTTTTTCTTTAGTTAAGCATGATTTAAATAATTATGAGATTTTGATAGATTAATTTTGGAGTTTAATTATTATGTCTATATTAGTAGGATTTGTTTCATTGGATTGTTGAATTGAAAATGGTAAGAATGCATGAAGGCAATTTTGGCATAACACTTAAGTATTAAAGTTATAAGACATAAAAGGAAGGATAAAGTGGACTTTTAGCACTCATTAAGGGTAGAATAGAAAGAGAAAAATGTTGTCTTGCTTTGGATAGGAAGAAATCATGAATTGAAGGGAGAGAAGAAGAGAATAACGAAAACAAAGAGAGAAAGAAGAGAAGTTTCAGTGTTTGAGAGAAAAGAATGAAATTTGAGCTAGGGTTTCATCATTTCTTAGTTTTCAAGAGAGAATTTGAGGTTGCTCAAGAAGAGAAAAGAAAGAGGAAGCTAAGAGCTTTCATTTGAGCCAAATATCTCTTCATTTGGAGAAGAGTTAAGGTATGTGCATTTTTGGTTCCTTAGATTTTGGGAGGGTTTTGGTTCATGAAGCTTAGGAAATGCATAGGTTTAAGCATTCTATGATCAATTTTAGTGAATGTGTATTCTTTGAGTTTTCAATTTGAAGTCCTATTAAATGGAATTTTACTATTAGTAAAGGAATTCAAGAAGGGCAAGAGGAGCAAGAGGAGAGGTATCCTTAAGCAAATTCTTAAGCAAGGAATTCAACGTGGGCTTCATGTTTATGATTGAGTAATTAAGTCATTAATGTTTCTTTCAAATAATGGAAATAAATGATTTCATCTACTTTATAAATGTTCATTTATTTCTCTTTAAATGCGTTGAGAAAGTGTTACATGTTTATGGTGAAATTTATAAGCCATGAACATTTTTCAAATCAAGAAAGTTAAATGTTTTCAATTTTGTTATAAATGTTGCATTTATTGCTTCTTGAATGGTTTAAGAAATTACTACATGTTTGGTGTATGAATTGTGTTGATGATTTATGGAAAGAATGTGAAAATGGTTTTTTTTTTAAAAAGATGTTGTGTTTATGAAATCATGTTTCAGAAATGTACCATTTTGGGCAACATGTTTAGAAATTATGAAATGCATGATTATTTGGGTTTGTGGTGGTCCATTCTGTTATGCCAAGTGCACTTTGACTCTATTAAAGGCTTCTATTGCCTATCCGCTAGTGGCATGGGGCTCCTTCATGGACTCTCTCATGTTTATGACTACAGAAAACTATTATGTGGGATTACAATAGTACGTTCTGTTTACGACTACATAAAACCATTATGTGAAAATGTGTTAGTACGTTCTGTTTATGGACCTACCCAAACCATTCTGATTTGCTTATGTGTTTAAAATGTGTTGACAAGTTTGATGAATGCTTGACTTATGTTGTTTATGAATTGCTTGATAAAGTGAGAATTTGGGAACTATGTGTTTTATGGATTTGATGCAAAAATTATTATGACATTGAGCATTTTCAAGGGTCTTGCTTGTTTTCGATTATAAACCTGTTACCCATAAGCTTTTAAGCTCACCCCCATTCTCATTCCCATATTTAAGCGATGAGCAAGAGATCGAATAGACAAGAGTCACGGCATCACTCCAAATTTGCATACTTTTGTAATTTAAGTTAGATTTTGTAAACACAAGGCTTTAGTTGCATTTCAAGTGTTATTTGTTAATGTATCTTTTGTATTTTGGAGATTTTGCGAAATGATGTATTGTGGCTTGAAATGCCCATTAAAGCTTTGTAAAACTCTTATCTTTGGATGATAATGAAATATGATTGTGTCTTTGCTCATGACTCTCAAAATTTGTACATTGCATTTTCAAGCATTCATAGGGGTAAAATGTATGTTCTAAATTATGGGGAAAAATGCATTAATCTAGGTTGAATTAGACAAAGTGGTTTTCTTGGAAGTTGTATATTATCTTTCTATCTTTCCAACAATATAAAGTATGAAATTTTTTAAATATTGGATTTGAGAGATATGGTCATTATAAGTTAGTGGTGTTGCATGAGATGTACATACAGGAAAACTACATTAAATTGAAAATTTGACCATTTCAAAGGCAAAACGTTTCTTTAGGATCTTCATATGATTGTAGGTCTAGAAGTATTCTTCAAAATGGTCTAAGAATGACCTTAATCCGATATGTCTAGTGAAAGTTATGTCTATTTTTCCAAAGTAGGTCTGGTAGAAGAAAACTGAAGAGTCACGATTGTGACCGCAAACATTTGCAAGGTTTTCCTAAACCTGAACATGTTTGATTCTTTTAGCCATAACTTTGTCATTCGACCTCCAAATGACTTGATTTTTGAGGCAATAGATTCCTAGCATATTCCTCTATTTTTCCAAAAACATTGGTAGCCTTTGGTATTGATTTGAAAAAGAATGATGGAAAGAAAGAGAGGGAATAGGTTGGAAGAGCATGAAATGGTTATGTACATACTTCGATATTTTAATCATATCTTGATATGTAGAGCTCCGAATAAGATGATTCTTGTTTTAAAACAAACTAGAGACATCGAGCTATGTTTTTTCTAAAGAAGTCAATTTGTAATTTTGGTCACTGACTAGTGTGAACACGTCACTTTTGTAGGATGCATGTTCATATATCATTTAAGATGTCAAGCACGTGTCTTGCAAGGGCGGGGGTGCCCAACAACTGAGACTGAATATGTTACGTCAATAGAAGTTGGAAAATAAATG
>JANITW010000003.1:38636338-38649159 GCA_027564335.1 Erythroxylum williamsii
ACAAATGGAAGAAATTTGTGTTGTCCTATTATTATAAAATTTGCAACTAATTTCTTATCAATTTGGTGTTTTATTCTAACAAAGAAGCAGTTTAGGTAATTATTTATAAGTGATAAGTTAGTTGCATCACATCATACAATCTAATGTTGGATTGAAGTTTTCTATAATTATACTTGAAGATAATGAATTTGATCCCAATGTCTATGAGAAAGCAATAATAGGTTATTTTTATAATCCTATGGAAGGGGTTAATGAAACAATCAAGGTCAATAAGAAAAATAGGCATTATTTGTACACTCCTTATCTTGTAGTTAATAATGAAAGATAAGAAAAAACAACTTTAATTTATGTTGTTTACAATTGGGACATTTTTAATCTTAGTATCTATTTCAAGCCAAACAAAGAAAGTTAAAGTTAATAAGGAAATGTTATTAATTATTACAACTAATATCTCTTAAGCTTATAAATGAAGATTTATAAGGATACTTAAGATAATTTTGAGATGCCTATTGCTATTAATCAAAGCGATAAAACTAATCAAGATATATTTTTTTTTCACTTTTGCTACTTGTTGAAAATTAATCATTACTTTATTTTTTTTTATAATGTTGCTTTTGTTGTCTTATAGTTGCTTAATAAGACCAATTCGAAAATGGTGTTTTAGAATTGTAAAATTTTGCAATTTGAATTTTAAGTCAATATGTGAGTGCAACAAAGTGTGAAAGAAATTGAAATAAATTTGAATTCGTCTATTCCAAAATAAGGAATAGATTGGAACACAAAAATTAAATGACTTGATTTTTGTTTAATACAATTTAAAGCTTAAGGAAATAAATGTTATTATCATTATTAAGTGGGGTTTAATTTTTTGTAATTTCTTAATATTTTAATGTTATTTATTTCCTACAACTCTTAATAGAACAAGTGGTTCTGTAAATCCAATTTGCCTTAATGATATCAAACTTTTGGCAGATTGGGTTTGTAAGAAACTTAGTTTGATAGATGAGAGTAACTTGATAGATAATCTTGGATGAAAATGTACTGACATGTTATTTGATGCAATAAATTTGAGTGACGATGATGGTAAAACTCCTCTCGGTGATGAGAATTTTGTAACAAATGAGAATTGGGGTTAATGTAATTGGAGTAAATATTTAATTGAATAAAGTTTCAGGTTTTCATTTCTCCTCTTCTTTTAATTTCACATATATTCTATGTATGCAATGTAAACATAATTGTAAATGTTTTTTTTTCAAATTTCACTTCTAATCGGTTGTTTTCTCGACATGAAATCTAGTTGTGAATTGTAATACTTAAAGAGTCGTGAATATTTATTATTCTCTTTATTTAAAGTTTTGAGGTAATTATTATTTATTGTATGATGAAATAGTAACATTTTAAGTACTTCGTATTGACCTTAATTTTATAACTATATGATGAATGGTTTTTTGTATATTAATTGTGACTTTTATTTATATATGAAATATGTGAAAAATAATATTACTAAAAATAAATAGATTGCTGCTATCTCAAATTTCTATTATTAAAATTTTTGGATATATAGTTGATGTATTATATATACAATTATAAATTATACGTTACAATATATTGACGAATTATTTCACAATTTTTAAAAGAAATTAAAAATTAATTTGGATAATTTCTTGAAGTCAAAGGTATAATTCTCATACCCAAAATCCTGACGAAAAGCCGTCCGAAATTCTTCATATCCACGTGGCAAATGACCAGAGACCTAAACTGTGGGACACGTGGCCATTTCTCCTTGCTTTCTTTTCCTCCAACACGTGTCCTCATACCATTTTGCTATGGACGAAAGACTTGCGAGAAATTAAAAAATAATCTGATGTCCGACCAATTGACGTTATTTAATAAGATTAGTAAATGAAAACATCATAAGAAAGGAAAAGACAAAGAAAAATTAAAAAAACAAAAGTTTGTCAATCCCAACCACGTGTCGATTTGGTACTCTCCTGATCGCCACTTGGCTGTCTCCCAGGTACTTTTCTGGTCTGAGTAGAAGGGCATTTTGGTCACTCAATATATACATTATTATCTTTTATTCACGAACCCATACTGTCTCCGTGTGCCCCTCTCTCTCTCTCCTCTCCTCCCCTACGCGACTCGGTTTCCATTCTCGTTCTGGTCCTGCTTTGAATAATCCAAACTCTTCTCTCTCATTTCACTTCTTTTACTGATTACTTCTGATGGGATTTTTTCACTCTTCTTTTTTGGTCTGAAAGTAAGCGTTGAGAAAAGAACAAGCAAAACTAGAACCGGTTCTGTTTTGCCATTTTGTCAGCCCTCGGGGGATTTAATTACAACGCTTTTGTTGTTTAACTCCGAGGATTCTTTGATAACGACAAGCAAGTTCAAAACTTGTTGAGTTTTTACTTATGGGTTTCATTCAATCAGATCAACTAGTACTAGTTCTCAATGTTTCAATATGTTGCTATCTAATCCAGTAAAGAACGTGGCTTTTCCCCCTTTTCTTCCTCCGTTATTAACTCTCTATAAACTGTACACATGGGAGAGGCAAACGAGAGCAGAAACAGAGCCACAAGCAGTAGTAGCAGCAGATCGATGGAGAGTCTTTCGTTAGAAATTAGCAGGTATCCGAGAGATCTGTTGCAAAGATTTATACCAAGTGATAGTAGGCAGTATAGAACACCAGTAAGCGAGGAAGAAGATAAAGAGGAGATTGAGCTAAATCTGGGGCTGTCACTGGGAGGCAGATTTGGTGTAGATAAGACAACAAAGAGAGGACTGACTCGATCCTCATCTATAGCTGGCTCCATACCTCTAATCAGAGAGCATGACGTATTCAGCACCCCACCTGTTTCGTATCCTGTTCTCATGAGGACATCTTCTTTGCCTACAGTGACAGAAGAAGAATGGAGGAAGAGAAAGGAAATGCAGAGTTTGAGAAGAATGGAGGCTAAGAGAAGGAGAAGTGAGAAGCAAAAGAACATGAATTCTAATGTTAGAGGGGAAGTGAATTTGGAGGAGGAGAGGAGGGAATTGAATTTGAATAGAGGGAATTGGATGCAATCATGGTCCAGACATGGAGCTATTGGGACTATGAATGTGAGCAGGAATAGTAACTTGCAAGGGATGGTGGTACAGAAACAGGGTTCACAAGGATCTTTGGAGTCATATGGAGGGAATTCTTCTGGCTTGTCGGAGACGGAGAGTAAGAGTGTCCAAAGTACTCTTTCTTATCATCTTACTCTTGTCAATGTGGTTCACTGTTTCTGTGCTTTGGGAGCTTTCGTGTTTCCATACTATAATAATGATCAATTTGCTTGTCGGTGTAGTTGGGCGTGACTTGCTCTTTTGATTCGATCGTGCTTGTGTTTTAGTTGGGAGGGTTGGTGTCCATGTTCGGAGTTTTTAGCTCCGCTGTCTTTCCGTTTTGGATTGTGAGGACTTTGAAGAAAGGAACTAACTTAGGATTGTCTCTGACCTCTGATAAATGGAACCAATTGAAGTAGTAGTGTAAGGATCTTTTGACTGGAGTGCCATTTAGTCCTTCAAAATCATCGAACCAAGTGAAGAAAGAAAGTCGTGTTTGCTTAAATTATGTGCTCTTGGGAGCTAATGAGGTGGAATACTGAACTAAGACACTTTGTTTGTAATTGTTGCCGTCAATGTAGAATGGAGGGATAAGTAACTTATTTGTCTCTTGAAGCTCCGGCTGATTCAGAAAGAAAAGTTTTAAGATAGCTTCAAAAATAATTAATTCATGTCCTATAGTTGTGCTAGAGCATCAGTTAGCAGTTAAATATTGTGTCTTTATTGGGTCCTGTTATACTCTTAAAAGTGTATTGTTTTGAGAACAAGGTCTAATTCTTGGCTAGATTCGCAAATATATGTTCACTAGTATTGTGACATATTCGTTGATTTGGTGTAACCTATAGACACTATCTTTAACTGTGTTCAGTAGTTTGAAAAACTAGTCTCCCTAGATTAAGGTTCCATAACTGTGTTAAGTAGTGTGAAAAACTAGTCTCCCTAGATTAAGGTTCCATCGCTTAAGACACATTAGATAGATAATGTTTGTGGTTCTTAAGTATTTATTGTTATCTGCTGTATGAATTAAAGAAAAGTGAAGACACTCCTAATCCAGGTGGAAGGTGTTTCGCTTTCTTCCCAAAAGTAAATGTCCACAGTAAGGACACTTGCTCACTACTCTGTTACATCACATTGTAATGATTGACAAATATTTCTGCTTGATCTATGCTCTCCCATTATTATTCAGTACTTTATTTCAGAAATTTATGCTTAAGTAGTTTTGCAGATATTTTATGATACGTGATCTTGCTGTGACATGAGTTCTTCATTTTAGCCATCAGCAATTCCGTAGCAAAAAATCTGCAGAAACTTGTAGCTTTTCCTAGTTAACACGGCAACATATGAATAACAAAATCAAACCCAAACATGAAGAATGTAAAGGGATGAAAGTTGTGGAGTTTGACTTTTGGAGTCTGGTGCAAAATATGGAGATGCTTGGAGCTCAAATAACACTATGAATGCAATCTATAAATAAAAGGCACTTCAGGAACTAGAATGGAGGCCCGTAGGATTGATACTTTAAAACTAACCAAATAATGGAGAACTTTTGAGCAGCTCCAAAATCTGGTTTCATTATAACATTCTATCGTTTACCTTTCTATTGCTTATTGATTCATTCTCCCTTGAACATGCTTTCGTGGCCAATGGCCAAAATGACTAGGTTGTGTTTGACTCTATATATGGAATTCATTTCTCCTGAATGAATATAGGCATTTGGCCTCTTCTGCCGTCGTCTATTTTCCTTCCTTTTGTGTTAAATCTTTAGCTTTGATTACTAGTGTGACTTCCTCTACTGGATTATCTTTGCGTTTCACTTTGTCATCAATTTACATAGATTTTAATTGCATATGTGCAAGGGATGTACAAGTGACGGAGATATTTTGAGGGGAAACAAATATGTGCACATTCTCATTGTTTATGACTTGCGTCCAGGGTCAAGTACTACAGGTGAAGCAAGAAGCACTGGTAGTAATCAATCAGCACACGAACTAAGTAATCGAGAAGGTGTAGGTTCTTCAGGGAGAAGGACAGATGAAAACATGTACACGTTGTCAAGATCAGAGTTAGAGAGTCCATCCAAGAAAGTTAACCTGGCAGAAAAAAGAGGCAGAGAAATAGGATCGAATACAATGGAAGATATGCCTTGTGTCTTTACAAAAGGAGATGGTCCGAATGGGAGGAGAGTTGAAGGCATCCTGTACAAGTATGGTAAGGGAGAGGAAGTTAGAATAATGTGTGTATGCCATGGTAACTTTCTCTCCCCGGCGGAGTTTGTTAAACATGCAGGCGGAGGTGACGTTGATCATCCCCTTCGGCATATAGTTGTAAACCCTGCCGGTGGTACTTCTTTTTCATAACCGGGATCTATGTCATTCCCAAAAGAGAGCTTGGGGAACTAGGAAGCTAAAATTGTCAGATAATTTCATAAAATAAGTTTTCCAAGTCTTTCTTCTTTTGTTTTTAGAAGATTTTTCAACGATTTTTGAGGCTGCGAGCTAGTACTTCTGTCTTTGTGAGCAGTCAAGCCTGTATGCAAAGGAAAAACTAGTGGCTAGGAGTTTCTGTCAGGCAGTCTTATGCCATGCACGTAGTATAGATGATGGTTTTTATTCACTCCTCAGCTCGCTTGCCAGTGAAGAATAACGATGGGTCCCACGGTTTTACTTTTTTTTTTTTTAATTCGAGGAAATCTCGTAGGCGGGTCAAGCGGATACACCTCTCTGAGGGCTCAATTGGTGCATTATCTCACAGGCGGGCCAAGCGAGCGCACCTCATCATTGAGGGTTTAACTAGTTCTCCATCTACAGATAAAATCTTGGCTGCCCCAGGTTCTTACAAGAGGGGTTAGCATGAAATCGAACTTGAGACTTAACCAAAATCAAGTCCCACTTTCAACTATCTAGCCACACCCTTTGAGGGCCCAACGTTTTTACGCTCACAACTAAAAACTAAGGATGTGTTTCTGATCTTCTATGTTTAATATTGTTGGTTTATGTTTTATAATCAACTCCTTAGTTATAGATTTTAATACATAATTAATTAGACGTATTCTTGTTTTATATGTTTTTGTTTAATTAATTAACGTTTAAAATAAAGTGTATGAGTTAATTATATTTTGTAAATAAATTTATAATTATGAGTTTTTAAATTGCTTTTAGTCGTTGCTTTATTCAAAATAGATACAAATAACTCATAAAAGAGTAGTATATGTTGTGTTTCTTTTTTATAAAATAAGTAGTTCATCTTATAAATTGAAGTATACAAACACGTAAACAAATGTATGAGTATTTATTTGAGAATAAATTTACTAAATTGGCCTAATTATAAAGATTTTGAATGGAATGTCTATTTGAAATGAAAAAAATATATATTTCCAAAAAAGTAAGTAACCTTATCTTATAAAATGCTAGATATTTTTGCTATTTTGGAATCTTTTGCAATTTCTCTCCCTCACTATATTTATACATAATTTATACATAATTTAACTATTTTCATATCACTAGTGTTGTTGTTGTTGAGTTTCAATCTCAAAATCCAGTTTATGGTGTCCTCTATTGTTGTAGGGACATATTATATGCTGAACGTTCCCAGCCGATTTCCCAACACACTGGACCTTGTTTGAGACATACACTTGACGTAATATTGATAATATTCTTTCTTTACATAGTTGATAACTCACGACGGGCCAAGCTATAGCATTTTTCTTATATTATGAACAGCCTTTAGAGTTTATTTGTGAGGCATTTCCGCTATAACGATAGTATGTACAGACACAAAAGGTTCCCCAGTTCCTCAGTTCCTACCCTACTTGATCGCAGCCGGACTTTTTTTGCTGATACTAGGAAGGCTGAATTCGCTTCAGATTCTGGACAACTTGCATCATGGTCGGCCTGTGTGAAAGGGTATCAACCGTGCATGTGACAGCGACATGCAGCATGTCCACCAGATCATCACGGGGGCTCGAGTCCCAGAGCCCAGCATTGAAGACCTCCTTTGCTCGACCATGCCTCAACAGCATGCAGGCCCAAGAGACAATGTTGAAACCGTTCTCATGCACAGAAAAGGAGGGATCCAAGGCTTTCTTATCTGATAGCAACTCCAACAACACCACTCCATAGCTGTAAACATCAGCCTTCTCCGACACACGGCATGTCATAGCGTATTCTGGTGCAACATATCCAAAGGTTCCGGCTACACCGGTTGTTGCATGAGTTTCAGAAGTCCCCAAAAGCCTAGCTAATCCAAAATCAGACAGATAAGCGTTAAGATCATCGTCCAACAGTATGTTACTAGGTTTGACATCTCTGTGCAGGACTTTAGGAATGCAACGATCGTGTAGGTAAGCAAGTGCACTGGCAATATGCAACGCAATCTTGTGAAGGGTCTTCCAACTAATACCTCTTGTTGATCTTTCGTTAATAAGGTCCTCCAAATTACCTCCAGGAAAATAATTATATATAAGGAACATCTCTGTTTCACTGGCATGATACCCTATTAATGTGACAAGATTAGGATGCGTCACTCTTCTCAGGGCCTTTATCTCAGCATGGAATTGTTGAGCACCTTGGAACCTTCCAATAGCAAGCCTCTTAATGGCTACTAGGGTTCCTGGAGAAAGTTCAGCCTTGTATGTGGAACCAAAACCTCCATTACCAATGCAGTTGCTAGCGTTAAAATTCCCTGTTGCTCGTACAATATTCTCATATAGCATGGGAACCCCAACATCAACAAAAACTTTAACTTGCTTCGGTTCAGCAACCTCAACTCTGGCATTTGGGGTCTTTCTTTTGGTATAAAAGAACAGAAAGACAAGAACTAGAAGAATAGAGACAATAGCTGAAGCACATACAATTGACACAATCTCAATTGTGTTAAACCCACTGTCATTAGCTTTTGATTGTTGTTGATGATCACTGCTGTTTGAGGATGATGACAATGCCTCGGAGAGTCTCATAGTAGACCATGCATTCCGAAAAGAAATTTTGCTGTTATTGCTGCAATTTATACCCTTACTACTTTTGGGTAATGCCACATAGAGACTGTTGGGCTCGTTAACTGTAAACAAGGATCTAACATATTGGAAACCTGAAAATTTTCGCCCTGAAATATTGCTTCTGTCAAGCACAGGGGCAGTTAGGTTTTGGGAATTCACGATATCCTCAGTGAAACCAGTTACATTGTTGCCAGCAAAAGAGACATGCTTTAAGAACTTCAATTGATAGAGAGTAGAAGGAATTTGACCCTGCAGCTTGTTACCGCTGAAGTCAAGGGTAACAAGAGACTTCAATTCTCCAAGACTTGCAGGTATGGTCCCGGAAATTTGATTATTAGAGGCATCCAAACATCGAAGAGATCTGCACATTGCACCAATCTTCAATGGAATGCTACCACGTATTCTGTTTTTGCTAATGTTAACAATCATGCCATATAGGTCACTGCACTTAGCAAACAGGGATCCAGGGAATGCTCCAGTGAACTGGTTTCCACTGGCAAGAAAAGCATAATCAGTACGTGTTCCAAATCCACCTGGTCTAACAGGGATCCATCTGATTGAGCCAGTGAAGTTGTTTCCACTGAAATTGTGAATCACTGGTGAGCTAGCAGCAGAAAATGGCAAATGACTTGCCTGCAGAGTTCGGTGCATAAAGAGGGACAAATACCTAGATAATGGATCGGTATCCTTGACAAGGTCCAAACCTCGGTACGACGAATGATAGCAGGAGCAAATTCTGTAATTAAATCTGGGGATGGGACCAGACATGAGGTTCTGACTAACATCAAATATAATCATACAAGGCACTGGAAGTTCCTCATCAAGCTGCCCACTTAGCCTGTTTGAGCTCAAATCAAGATGATACAGCTTCTTGCATCTTTTAAAAACTCCATTTACTTCCCCACTCAAACCATTATGAGCTAGGTTCACCATCTGCAAGCTTTTACAAGCACCCCAATCAGCTGGAACTGTCCCTTTAAGGCTTGCTTTTGGTGCCCAGAGTATTCCTAGCTTCGGAAGGGTAGTAATCTTTGTAGGAATTGGCCCCTGAAATTGATTAAACTCATAATTAGCAACATTTGTCAGCTGATCAGGTACTTTACCAATTATATCATTTTCATTCAGCCACGTTTCAAAAAGATTTGAAAGGACCAGAACTTCCAAATCAAGACAATTTCCAAGATCAGCAGGGATTGATCCACTAATGTTGTTTCTCGAAACATCCAGAACTTCGAGACTCCTAAGCCGGCCAAGTTCATGAGGAATGGGACCCGAAAAAATATTTGAATACAGCAAAAGTGTCCTCAAGCACCGACAATTCCCCAAATTACCAGGAATATGACCAATTAAAAAGTTCCCAGACAGATCAAGATGCTCAAGATAGTGACAGGTACTTTCAAAAACAGTTGAAATTGTGCCACTAAGCTCATTATTTGCCAAGTAAAGCCCCCTCAACTGCTTAAAAGCACCAAGGAAAATCGGAATCGATCCCTTCAGCCTGTTACCGGCTAAGTTCAAAACTTCCAAATCCACACAAGTCGACAGAGAAATGGGAATCTCATCATCAAGTCTATTGAAACCAAGATTCAAAACCCGCAATCTCTTCACCTCAATGAATCCCTTTGGCAACTTCCCAGTGAACAAATTCCCTTCAAGATTGATCACTTCCAATTTCTTTAAACCCCATATCTCCACAGGTATGTCACCACTCAGTTCATTAAAAGGCAGTGATAAAACTTCAAGCTCACTAAGCATACCAATCGAAGGCAGCAACTTACCCCTCAGTTTCCCACCAAGGTTCAAACATGTTCTTTCAATTCCAAATCCATGAAAAGGAAACTGTGAATACTTTAAACTAGAAAGTTGTGGCGATAAATTACCTCTCCATTGATCACAATCACCAGGGATATTTAAGGAGACAACCTCGCGCTTGGAGTTGCATGAGACACCATGCCAGGAGCAGCAATCAGTGCTATTAGGGTCCCAGCTAGAGAGAACTCCACGAGGATCAGAAAAAGAGGACTTGAGTTCCAGCAAAACCGACTTCTCCCCATAAACCCAAGAGAGAGAACAGAACAAAAAACAGAAAAGGGTTGCCTTTTGCAACCGATTACACATCATTTTCACAAGATAACAGTGGGAGTAAAGGAGATAATGAAACAAACCCAGAACAGAAAATCGCTTCCAGACCTCCCCTTCCCTAACGAAGAGAGGAGAGAGACTAGAACAGGTAAAGAAAAGTAGTTTCTTGTTTTATAGGGAACAGAAAACCGCGTTTTTAAGCTGCTCCTTCTTCCAGTCCGGCTGAAGGGAAAATCAGGAAACAGGAGAAGAAAAGCTTTGTTTGTCTTTCTCAATAAACAAGCATAGAAGTCCAACTTTCATTGAAGCAGTGACCTTTGGTAAGTCCACGGGATGTGGGTCCTCGTAGACTTTACCGGTGAGAACTGGGTCCATTTTCTTGGGTCAATTAACGTGTCAGACTGTCAACACACGGCGGAGGACAAGCAGTTTAATACCAAACCCTGGTAAATTTGGTGTTAATGGGATGAATTAACTGAATCATTGGATTTTAATGTTAAAAGCTAAACTCTTTACTAATTAATAACACCTTCTTTGTTTTAAAAATAAGAATCACAATGAATTAAAACCAAAAACATAGTACTTCAACACTACACCCTAGTTTTTTAACTTCAAAGTCCCCAGGATTGACCAATAAAAAGGACCATCAACACTGGAGGAATTTGAGGATTGGAATCATCTCAGCTCTTGGATTTTCGATCTTTAGCCTGGACCTGCAGGTTGCTTAAAACGAATTTGATTAGTGACTTGCTTGCAGAATTCTTGATTTGTAGAGAAGTTAATAGGAACAGTAAAAATGTTGCTTTCTTTTTTAATTGATTATGTGTTGAAATTTAACTTATGGCAATTGTCGGGAACAAGTTCTTACTGAACTAAAAAAGTCAATCATCTTTTGTTAAACAATTCCCAGGAATTCGGATAAAATAAATGGAATGGCACCAGCCAGCTAGTCCAAATTGATTATATTAAATGGCATTGAATAATAACCTGATGATCAACTCTTAGTTGTCCTCTCTAGAGAATCAAGCCGTTTCTGCATACAATGGATGGATACAATACATAGAAGAATATGTAAATTTTTTAATAAACTCTCTTTGAGTTATCAGTAGATAATCACTAATTCATTTTATATATTGTATTAATGGTTAGTCTTAAAATTATTAAATATCCTACACTAATCTTTTCGTTAATTCCACTTAACACGTAAATTAAACAGTTCTTGCATACTATCGATAGACCATTGTTATTTCAAATATCTTTCATCGATAAAGTCAAAATAAAGATAATTATTTTATGACATAATTATTTAAACATTTTCTTTGCTTTTCATTTATTTATTTAACGAATTAATATATAGTATAAAGTTCATGAGATAAATAGACATTTCAAATAAAATTATGTTCTCATTATAATTATGAAATTCATATTATATTTATACTATCTCTTAATTATTCCTATCCTTTTTTTTATTAAGATTGGACATTAATATAGGAGAAAGACTAACATGTGTTGTGTTTATTCCTTATGAAGATTGTTAAATAAACATGTAAATGTTTACTAGAGAATAAGTTTACCAAATTGACTTGATATTAAAATTTCATTTAAAACACTACTTATATAATTATACAAATTCTTAACATGATGATTGTATAACTAGTAATTTGACTTCAAATCTCCAAAATGTTTCGTACAGAGATTGCTACAATTTGATACTACTTATAACTTATTATAGTCAACTTTAACTTAATTAGTAATCATTGGATATAGCTTAAACTAGATGAAGGTAGTTAGGTGATTAATATATGATTCATCACCCTAAAGTGATTAGGGAGAATGTTTTATTTTTTTATTAATTTGAGAAATCTTTACCCAAGGTGAAATCATATTTTGAAAATATTTTTCAAATATTATTAATAGAATCAATTACTAATGATAAAGAACTAATATGATTCGACTCAAATAGAGTAGACAATAATTTTATGCTCTATATCTAATTGAAACATTGAGTGATGAAAGAATTAAATTACATAAAAAATCATGCATGAAAATTAGTCAAACCTCTTTAACTTTCCTATTCCTAATAGTTAGGTAATCATGATGTTATGCTAGATGTTAATATATATATAATTAGAGAATCAAATATAAATCAAATAAGTTTGATTTATCTAATCCTAAATATGATTTAAAATTATAATTATATCCATTACTAATATATTTAGGAACTTAAATGAGTTATACACAAAGAATAATAAAAAAGAAAAAGGATAATTTAATCAAGTTGAACTTAATTGTAAAGTTTAAGAAATTCTAAAGGTTAAATATGATATATTTAATAAATAAGAACTAATATGGATATTGGATCATATTTTCACCTAACTGGTATTTAATTATAATTATGTATAATTCTAATTAAAGTTTAATTGAAATTATAATTATAATTAAATTAAATTATTAAAAGAACTAAAACCTATTATAAATAGATATAGGCTCTAAAAACATTAACATTTCTTAATTACCCTTCTCTACACCATTTCTAAAGTTCTCATAACTAGTTTGCATGGATATTAGAGGTGGAATATGTTAGAGTAGTGCCCTAAAGGCAATCGCCTTTAGCGCATTTTGTACAAAGTTGTGTACATTCTTTATAAATAAA
>JANITW010000003.1:38666368-38688351 GCA_027564335.1 Erythroxylum williamsii
GAGACCCAATTGATCATCAATTTACCACTGGGTACTGTTTCTTTATTAACACATATCTCATTTCTTAGCATAGCAAGAAACAAAAAATTGTCTCTTGCTCAAGCACTAAATCAGAATACTAAACCCTACTTGACACTATCTCTGAACTTTTAACGATGGCTACTTCAAGACATCAGTGTCACCTTTTCTTCATTAGCTCCTCTTTTTTTTTTATAATAATCATAATGTCATAGATTGTTCACAATGATGTCTTTTATGAATGAACTAAACACGTCGAGATCGATTGTCATCTTGAGCATCATGACGCACTTCACAAAACTATACAACTTCTCCCAATCTCATCTTAAGCACAAATTGCTAATTTTTTACTAAATCATATCCACCTCGACATTCTTAATATCTTCTCTCTAAACTCATCTTCACTACCACCTTGAGTTTGAGGGTGATATTAACGTATAAGAAAGATATTTCCCTTGTAATTAGCCTTTATTTTCTTCTAAAATCATATACATTAATTTTGTGATGATTTGTTACTTTAATTAGAGATACCTAAAGTGTATAAATAGGTAAATGTGCATCATATTATTCACAAACAGAAATACAGATAGCATTTCTACATTTTCTATTCATTTTCTATTCGTTCATGTTTCTACATTAAAATATTTTAGTTACCTACTTATAGATGTCACAATATAAACTATAAAGCTCATGCACGTAATGTGTACGTAAGTAATAAACATGATAACTGAAGAAAAGTTGTCTTTTCGCATGGCACTCACATAACAAAGAGACAGTCGGATACCTCTTATGTAAGCATGCAACGATTAAATGCATTAAGACGAGGAACAAAAATGTTAGTAGACTGAAAACTGTAATAACTTACGTTGGAAAAGAAAAGGAGCTTGTGCTCTTTCCACTTTCACTAGAAAGGTTGGAAGTGGCAGTAGATTTCCAAGACACAGCTGGAGCTTGTTTCTTTTGCTCCGTCTGAAGACTCTGAACTTTAGTGGTTTCTTTTGTTTCATCTTTAACGGTCTCATCCATTGATCCGGTTTCTGCAATGTCCTCAAGTTTTTCATTAAGTTCATCAGTTTTATTGGCTTGTTCATTAATTTTGGCTTGTGTACTTGGAGACTGAATTTCGACTCTTAATCCTGCAAGTGGAGGTGGTGGGCTAAGCGTAACCAAGTCATTTGAACTTGGAAGTTCTCCACTCTTTGTTAGATTACTCATCGCCAAAGCATGGTCTCTAGCCAAACTGTTAGCTTGAATGCTGAAAAGAGACTCGTCGGAAGCAATACTCCATTCCAGTGGAGTTAGCGGTTTGTCGTCGAATATGTCTGAAGGAATCCTAAATGGATCGAAAGCTTTTGGTCGTTCCATGACCTGGATATGAGGGCACTGAGTTGGTGCAAGACCACGTTCCAGGGATTCATGGGTTATATCAGAAACTGAAGATGTTGTTGAGAAACCTGGAGAGCCGATTCCATCTTCTTCCGGGTTTGAGGAATTACTACTAGAGGTATCATTTTCATCATTTTTCAATGCTGTTGAGATATCCTCTTTAGCTTTGTCAGAGATAGTAATCCTATATATAGGACCGAAATCTTCAATTGCATTCATCGGAAAAAGATCGTCCAAGGATGAGGCTAATGATGAATGAGAACCTAATTTAGTAACTGGCATGACTGCAGAATCCTTATCACTAATGTAATCTGGTGTTGAAAGTTTACTGCTATTAAATCCATCAAAAAGATCTGGGCCCGAGTCATAATGTATACTGTTGTTACTCCCATCGATTGCCTCAGGATGTATGGTTAAATGATTAGAATCATTAGTTGCTGCCCGAATATGAACCTTTAAATCATCAGAATCATTACTTGGTACTCGAAAATGAAGCTTTAAATGATCAGAGTCATTGCTTGCTACCCGAACATGAAGCCTTGGATACGGCAGAAAATGAATTATGCTCTCATTTCCATCAATAAACTCTGGTTGTGAATCTGAATGCTTACTACCACTCTCGTATTCGAAGTCCATCACTGAGAATATCGATAGAATTCAGATTTCATAAAGTACAGAAAGTAATGAAAATTCTAACATTGCATACAGATGAAAGGCCAGTGTGTGTGTATAAATGTATCCCAAAAACTTGCTCAGCAGAATGATAATTATGACTAGTCTAAAAGAAAAGGATAATATCTTCGTTAAGCACATATAGAATGTTTGGTTGAACGTGCAATAATTCGAATACCTAATTTCTAATGAACATTATCAAGAATTCAATAACCACAAACATATATATAACAGCGTCTATCAAGTAAAACAAAACCAAAGGGCTTCTTAACTTGCTCTTATAAACCTTCAGTTTTCATGAAGCTCATATCATTCAGGCAAAAGGGTAAAAGACAAATCTTAATTGTTCGTAGAAGACGAGACCGTTCTTATATTTGAATTAGGATTAAGATGACTAATAACTACGTACCCTATAACACAAATTCATCTTTTAGGTTATAAGTTGATGACAGGCAATTTCACAAATTAAGAATTTTGCGCAAAAGATAATCCTTAAAAAACTGGAACTGAAATCTCATAATAACTCGAGTTTGTAAACCAATCCTATTTATTACCCATTCTTATGCAACCATTAACAAGTATCTGCATTAATTTTATCTTCTTCTTTTTTTGTTAATTATCCTCCTAATGATCCGTCATCTTTGCATACCCAGAAAGGAAATAGATGAATAAAGAACACAAGGATCAAACACAGAAAACTTACTTTTTTATGCCATGAAATGCTATTCTGGTCCAATAATCTTAGCAAAATTACAACAACGGACAATGCAGGAGTTGATCAGCTCCGCATTGGGAAAGAAGATGAAGGGTTGGAATACTGAACCATTCAAACCAACCAGAACAGAATCCACTACCTGAGGTTAAAGGTTAGAGTTTTAGGTAACAGAGATTGCTCAGAGATCCAAATAATTGGTCTTAATTGTTTGTATGAAATCTTTTTGACTTTGTTGTCTTGCTCAATGTGGTAGAACTTTTTTTTTTTTAATTATAGTTAAATAGGTAGTGGGAATTTTAGGGATTAGTGCAAAAGAAAACCTGTGTTTAGCGAAAATTTAGGGATTGGTGTTAGGAGGATGTTTTAACTAACGAAGATGCTTTTCGCGTCATTTTTAACTACTTTCTTTCTCTTCCCTTTTTCTTCTTCTCTCAATACATATCTTTTTTAATTAAAAACTTTCATTCTCATTAAACTAACATGGTACGGGTCTCTTTTTAGACTCAAGTTTCACTTCTTTCCAAAAAAAATTGTAATTTGAATAAAAATTTATTTTCAAGAAATTTTGAAATAATGTAAATGTTTACAAATTAATTTAAACACTATTTTATTATGAAATCACAAATTAAAAAAGGCCATTCAACCAATGCTTTCCATTGCTCTCTGTCTCTTAGGCATGGATTCCCTATTCTTGCTATTATTATTGTAATTGTTTATAGCAAGATGATCTGGTATTTAGAGCTACCAAATCTTTTTTCTATTTAAAAACAATGAAACAATTTATCAAATTTTAGATTTCTCTTTAACAAGTTATTAGCTGCTTCCAAATGAATTTGTAATGCTAGAGTCGAAAAAGTCAATTCAACCAACACTATAAACGATAACAAGGTTATATGATCCGTAATTTCCTCAAAGTGATGAGTTGGGTTTTACTAGTTTTATTTGGGAGCTACTAATAGGAGAAGAAAGAAAAAGCGCATTGTTGACAAAGTGTTATTAAAATGATTTAAAAAATGAAGAGATAGAGAATAATCTCTGTGTTGTTTTCTGCCCTTCCATTGAAGTATAAAGCTATGATTTTATACAAGTAAAAAAGATCTAACTACTTGCTATCCTACTGGTCTTTTGTTATAACAACTATAACTACTTGTTATCTTATTAGTATTTTGTCGTAACAACTATTTAACAAACTAAGTCAATATAATTTAAATATTATTTAGATAAATTATTATCCTTATTAGGCTCTCGCAAATTTACGTGTCGTGGAGAGACCGTCATTTTAGATCTGAGTAGTTCAGATTTGGCTCGAGAGAGACATTTGGTGAGAGCATCTGCTATCTAATCATAAGTAGAAATGTGTGACACCCGAAGCTGATGTTGTTGAACTTATTCCCGAACAAAGTGATAGTCAAGTGCCAAATGTTTCATGTGGGAATGATAGACTGGATTAGAGCAGATGTAGGTAGCTCCCACATTGTCACAGAAAATAGTAGGAGTGTCTGATAGGCTAACATGAAGCTCCTGTAGTAAGTTACAAAGCCATATAATTTCAGCAGCTGTGTTGGCAACTGCACGATATTCTGCTTTTGTGGAGGAACGAGCAACAATCCTCTGTCGTTTTAATTACCAAGAGATGAGATTATTCCCTAGATATATAACATAGGTAGAGGTAGATGTCTTGGAGTCAAAGGTAACACCCCAATTAGCATCACTATAGGTAGCCAATGTAAGATGGTTGGATGAGTAGAGTTGTAGACCATGATCATGAGTATGTTTCAGATACCAAAGTGTCCTCTTGAGTTGCTTGAAGTAGGTTTCAGAGGGTCTGTGCATGAATTGTGAGAACTTGTTGACAGCATATAATAGATCTGGTCGTGTGATGGTTACATACTAAAGAGCACCCAGAATACTGCGAAAAAGAGTCACATCCCCATCAACAGCTGTTGTGTCATTATTGGGTTTCAAGACAGTAGACATGTAGAGAGGAGTGACACAAGGTTTAGCATTAGCCATAGTGAACTTGTGTAGAAGATCATAAATGTACCATTCCTGTGACAAAAAAAATCCTTGTTTTGCTCTAAATTATTTCAAAGCTAAGAAAATAGTTCGGTGTACTAAGGTTTGTTAGAGAAAATCTGAAGGAGATAGTGTCCATGAAATGGCGAAGTTGGGTCGAGGAATTACGAATGAGGAGGAGGTCATCCACTTAGACCAAAAAATACATCATTGCATTCCCAACCTTGTAGATAAAAAGAGATTAGTCACTAGAGCTTGTCTTGAACCCATATTGAACAAGAAATTTTCAAAGCTCATTGTACCATACTTAGGGGGCTTGTTTTAAACCATAGATGGCCTTACAAAATTTGCAAGCATGAGAAAGATTGTTTGGATGAATAAAACCAGGAGGTTGTTTCATGTACACCATTTCCAAAAGATGACCCTACAAAAAATCATTGTTGACATCCATTTGATATAATGACCATCCTTTTGTCAACGCCACTAAGAGAACAACCTTGATAGTAGGATGTTTAATAACCGGTGAAAAGGTTTCCTGATAATCAGTACTCGGATATTGACTATATCCTTTTGCAACCAATCGAGACTTGTATCGATCAACTGTACCATCCAGTTTTTGTTTCGTACAAAAGATCCACATGCACTTAACTACATTTGTTGCCTTAGTGGCTGGAACTATATCCTATATTCCATTTTGCATAAGAGCATTGTATTTGTCAGATGTCGAGGCCTGCCAATAAGGGTATTGAAAAGCTTCAATGATATTTCAGGGCTCATCTATAATTGGTAAGGGATATTTCGTGGCAGTGAAGACTTTGGGTTTGTATATGTTGTTTTTAGCTCAAGTACGCATGGGATGTCTTCATAGGGGGGTTGATTCACTTGTGGGGGAGAGGGTACAGTAGAGGTTTGAGGAGGCGATGGGTCTGTTGGTTCTGGAGGTGATGTTTCTGCTGATGATGGTGGAGTATTCTTCGAGGACTGTGTTATCACGGGACTTATAGGAATGACTTGTTGAGGAGCATATGGTAATATGGAAGGTGAAGGTTGAGGGAGAGAGGTGATGGTATATAAATTGGGATATAAGAAATGATCGTTAACAAATTTGACATGTCAAAAGGTGTAGATTTTGTTGGTTTTTGGATCTAGACATAGGTAGGCAAACTGGGAGAGGGAATAGCCAACAAAGATATAACGGGTGAAGTGAGGTTGAAGTTTGTGGTCGACATATTGACGTAACCATGGAAAACATAGGCATTTAAAAGAATGTAGATAGTGGTAAATGGGGGGATTTTGATAAAGGACTTCGTAAGGGGTCTTCATGTGGAGTAGAGAAGTGGGCATTCGGTTGATTAGGTAGACAATTGTACAAACAATAAAGGACCAAAAGGGGGTAGGAAGATGTTATAATGTAGTAAAGACAGGCAGTTTCAACTATGTGATGATGCCTACGTTCAGCAGTACTGTTGAGTTCAGGGGTGTGTGGAGGAGTGGTTAAGTGGGAAATGTCATGATGGGATAAAAAAAGGTCTTAACTTGATGAATTCACCACCGATGTCAGTGTAAATTGACTTTATTTTTTAGTTAAAATAATTTTTGAAAATGGTTTTGAAGTTCTAAAATTTTGAAAAATCATCATATTTATGTTATAATATGTAAAGCCAAAAGTACTTGAAGAAATGATCGACAAAGACTACATAATATTTAAAACTATCTACAGAGGTGACTGAGGCAGGTCCCCAGAAATCTGAGAATATTAGTTCGAGGGGATGAGAGCTGGAGAGATGTTGACTCGAAAAGGGTAGTTTATGGCTCTTGACCATTCATAAGAGACACAGACAAACGACCTAGCTTGATAATTTTTGAGTTGTTAACTGGACTTAAAAAGTTTCAAGATGTTATTTGAGGAGTGAACAAGAATGTGGTGTAGAATATCTTGACATAGGACACTAGAGAAGAAAACAGACGGAATAGATGATGTATGATGAAGGTTGTATAAATCACCATGACACGTTCCTGATAGAATCACCACCCTTGTCTGCAAATCTTTCACCTGAAATGCATTTGGAAAAAGTTTCACTGAAACACCATTATTAGTATAGAAACATTTTATAGAGATTAGATTACGAGCAATGTTAGGAATGTGAAGAACATTTGTGAATAAACAATTTTTTTGAGGTAGAGAGTCGGAAACTACCCGTGTGGGTGATCGGAAGGTTAAAACCATCATCCATTTGTAGCTGGTCATAATCTATATAAGGTGTGTTTAAGATCAGGTTTTGAAGTTCATTGGTGACATGATGGGAGGCCTCTGAGTTGAGAATCCACTGTTATGAGGACGAGTTCGGTGTTGGTGCAACAGATGTTATTGAGGAAGGTACAATAGCAATCAGAGCTTCTGTGTAGAAGGATTGTGGACTCACTAGAGCACCTGGTCAGGGACCTTGAACAACTGAGTAAGTGTTTAAAAGTGCAATGGAAGCACCGACAAGTTCAGAAGTGTAGGTCCAGTAGGCTGTAGCTTGAGGGTGCACCGATGGGGTTAGTGTCTAGTAGCTCGAAGTATGTTAAAGGTCTTGCATATCGTCCAAGTGGGTTGAATGGCTGTTGTCCGCTGCGTTTTTGAAACATTTTGTGGCATACCTTGACTATATGTCCAGGTTGTTCACAGAATTGACACACGACGTCTCGATAATTGCCTTAATTGTTTAAGCGATGCGTCTGGATCTATCCTACCCTTGCTAAAGATGCCTATTAATGCCTGGACAAATTCTGCGGAGCTCCTTGTCAAAGCCAAGCAACATTGGCAGTGACAACAGGTGTTTCTTAAAGTCTTCCTTGGCTTTCTTATTTAGCCAAGAAGCCTTCATGATGCACAAGCTTCTCAAACAAGTCAACAAATAAAATAGGACTCTTCCTTGTACGAATTGCAACACATATTTCCTTATATTTTACTGGCAACCCATTCAACGTACGGATCACAAAATCCTCATCTTCGATTGATCCACTTATCACAGCCGATTCATCAGCAATTCCCTTTATTTGTTGAAGTTATTAAGATATCTTTAGATCTCCTTTCATGGAGCTGGTGAGTCTCTCCTTTAAAGGCATGACATGTGATCTAGATTTGTTCACATACATCCTTGTTAACAGTGCCCAGGCTTGTGCAAAAGAGGTCATCAAACTGAGCATATTAACCACCATTTCATCAACAGAAGCTATAATTACAAGAAATATGAGTTTTTCTTGGCGAATCCATTGTTTGTACAATGGATCTATTTCAGTAGAACATGGTAGACAAGGAAATTGAAACCTATTAACTTGATACCCGATTGCATATTGATCGCAATGATACCATAAAACGATATGTAATTGAAGTCATCATTGCGCTCAATATGCAATGATACCATAAAACGATTTGATACCATAAAATTATTTGATACCATAAAACGATTTGACAAATGAAGAGATAGAGAATAACCTTGTGTGTTGTTTTCTGCCCTTCCATTGAAGTATAAAGTTATGATTTTATATAAGTAGAAAAGATCTAACTACTTCTATCCTACTGGTATTTTATTATAACAACTATAACTGCTTGCTATCTTATTGGTATTCTGTTGTAACAACTATTTAACAAACTAACTAAATCAATATAATTTAAATATTATCTAGATAAATTACTATCCTTATCAGTTAGCAGGAGAAAAGTTAATGCCTAACAACTACGAAGATGAGTATTCTCATTTTCTTGAAAATAGGGAGATGCTGAAACTATTAACACAATTGCCTTGTGTTGATAGGGTTAATATTTCTGATTGAATCATTATAGCCTAATCGTTTTGATCCAATCATCTTGAAACATTAATGTTGGAACAAGATGATCTAATTCAACATGCAACAAAATAAATACAAAACTCTTTGATTTGATTTTTTTGAAAGCTAAAATTGACTAAATTTTATAACACATCAAATATAATAAAGATTGAATTATAATTCATACCTTATTATGAAGTTTGATTCTTTTTTTTATCATTTTTCTTGAATTGTTTCTAAAATTAGTTTATCTCAACCACTATAGTGGCTAGTAGTACACATGTTGGCCTCTAATAATGTATATATATATATATATAAAGTGTTGAGAAAACCTTACAAATGTTGTAGGGAGACTTAGGTAAGAACTGTTAGCTACTTTAAAGTTTTAGCCTATTTATATTATGATTTTAGCCTTTTAGTAATTAAATTATGATAAATTTTAAATTTAATTAAAATTTAATGAGAATTAATTTTAATTTTAATTAAATATAAATTGGGTCTAATAAAATCGAATATCTAATATTAGTTCTTATTTATTAAATATCTTATATTTAATCATAAAGTTTCTCAAACATTATACATTAAGTTCTACATGATTAAAGCATCTTTTTTCTCTTTAAATCGTTCTTTATACGAGACTTATTAAGTTTTCAAATATGTTGATAATGAGTATCAATTACAAGCCCAAATTATGTTAGGATTAGATAAATTAAATTCTTTTAATTCATATTTAGTTCTTTAATTAAATAACTTGTATCTATAAATTAAGATTGACATCTAACAATGCATCATGATAACTCCAAATATTTAGTAACGTCAAAATATTTTAGACTAACCTTTCCTTGGATAATTTTTTTTGTAAAATTTAATCATTTCATCATAGAATGTACCAATTAGAAATAGAACATGAAATTAATGTCTATTTTCTTTTAGTCTACACCATATTAGTTCTCTAGCATAAGTAATTAATTCTATTAATGATATTTGTAAATTGTTTTACAAAGTTTCTTTTCACCTTAACTAAGGATTTCTTAAATCAATACTAATCGAGAATAACATAAAATTCTTCCTAATCACTTTAGGGTAATAAATCTTATATTGATTACTCAACTACCTTAATTGTTCATATTATATTCAATAACTACTAACTAAGCAAAACATTGACTCGAATAGGTCATAAGTAGTACCCTAACAATCCCCATATAAGATACTTTGGTGATCTAAAATAAAAGGATAACTTATACAATAATCACAATGAGAATTTCCATATATCTATAAATAATGTTCTTAATATAATTCTCATATATGGTCAATCCAGTAGACTTGTTCTCTAAAAAACACCCACACATTTGTTTAATTATCTTAATCCTTTAATACATAAGATCAACTACTTTCTTCATAAGAAAGAAACATAACATGTATTAGATTTTTCAAGCTCTATAAAGCAATAATTAGGAACAATTTAATGATAATATATAAATGCAATATTAATCTTATAATTATTATCTCATCATAATTTTATTTTTTTTATACATTTATCTTATGAATTTTATCATATAAATTTGAATATATATTAAAAAATGTATTGAAATAATTAAGTCATTTAATTACAACCAACCAATTAGCTATAAGACATAAACCAATAATGAATGGTTACATCACAATTCCTTAAACATATTCTTACACTTTATAAGAACATATTTCTTATAACCTTAAGGTGAAGATGCATTCAAGAGAGTTTCTCCTATTGTTATTCTGGTTAGACCAACATAATTTGTTGTTTTGATTTGAATATGTTGATGGAAAACTTAGTTTGACAATCCATATTCCTCCATCTAAAGGCATATATTTTCAGTTAATTATTACGTATCACCTAAGTAAGTGCTAAAAAATAGGAAGATAACTAATGAAAATAGAAGAAAGGATCAACAAGTATGATATGCCATTTTTTTCTTTTCAAGTTGTCAGTAGCAAGAGTGTAGAGGAAGGTCTTTAGAGGAATTTAAAAGATCTTTGTATGTGGTATATCTAATTTTATTATATAAATGGACTTGTTTTGAAGTCATTCATAGATTCAGTCACATCTTTATATATCTTTTAGTTATAATTTTTTAGAAGCTTTAACCTAGTAGCTAGATGCTAGACCCTTAAGTCCTAATAGTGGAATCGTGTGGACATTGACAAGCCTTAACCAATTTTTGACACGTGAAACAATAAAACAAGGCAAAGACTTACACGTAGGTAAGAGAAAAGGGGCAATGTCAAGCGTTGATGTGCATTGGTGCACTTTGGCCAAACCTTCAACAAGATGTAAGATTCAGATGTGGGACCAAAAGAAGACTTGAGATGGACATCGAGTGGAAGGTTAGCTAGATCACACGCTTAATCGTGGCATACGAGAGTTCCAAGATGACTTAGCACGTTAGATCAAGCTTGGTGAGAGTTTTGGTGAGAGTTTCAGACCTTTTTTGAGCTAACTTGGCTAAGACTAGGTTCTTTAGGGATTAAGGACTTAGTGTTTGCTCAAATGGATGGTCCATGGCTAATGTCATTAGTATAGGAAAGCATTAGGCGAACAAGTTTGCTATTGGCTTGGCTGAATCATCATCAATGGATAGAGATAAGAAGATCTTAGATGATGTGATGGATAAGATCATAGTGGATGCATATCAGCTCTAAGAGATAAAGATCATGTGAAATGATCATCTGAAGATAGAGGAGATCTTTATGAATATGGATAGATCATTCCTAGGTAGATGATATCTTTTATCTTATTATTGTGATGTAACTTAATCATATTAGATAGAGTCCTGATTGGATGAGAATCTCATTCTATTGGTTAGAGTGATGTAATTAGATAAAGATAAGATAGAATAAGACATGATCTTAGGTAGTAGAGTTATATTAGAATTCTAACTTGGTCATCTAGAGGTGTTTATAAATAGCTCATTTCAGCCTTACTCTTCAGATATAATGAGTGTGGGAGACATTGAGATGTGAGAGAGCATTCCTTTGTATACTTTGAAGGAAATAATAAAGGTGGGTTTTTTTTGTTGTATCTCTTTCTTATTGCTATGAATATTTAGTTCTTTTGTAGTATTTTTGCAAGAGTGTAAGAGTTAAAAAAATGCGAGGGTCGTGAGACATTCGAGAGCAAGTAGTTTGGTCTACGATCATAAGGAAGGACTGAATCTTGCTTTAACGTACCTAAGTGAGATCGTCGTACAAAAGGGTTGGCATAAATAGTGGATAAGTTAGTGCTTGAAGGAAAACCTTTGTAACAACTAGCATCAAAGCTAAATTTTGATATGGCATGAGGTAGTAATTTGACAGAGTGTGTCAATCAAGTGGAAGCACTCATTGGATCGATTTCTCAAGGGAAGGAAGACGTGATGTCTTACAATACTCAATTCAAGATGTTGGAAACACAAATGCAACGCTCGCAACATCAAATAGCGGACTTGATGAAGGCATCGAAGGAGACTAGGTTAGAGGTGATGATCCTAAGGCATTTCGTTGCAACATAGGATGTTGGACGTGTTCAAAGCACTTTGGTGAAGATGCAAGAGCCACAAGTTTTTTATGGTAAGCAGAGCGTGAAGGAGCTCAAAAATTTCTTGTGGGATATGGAGCAATACTTTACATCAGTAAAGGAATCCAATTATTAAAAGGTATAGATCACAACTATGTATTTAGTGAAAGATGCAAAGTTATAGTGGAGAACGAGAACCTCCAATGACATCAATGTAAGTAGACCTCCCATTGACACTTGGGAGAAGATGAAGAAAGAGTTAATAAATTAGTTCTTCCTTAGCAACACTTCATAGCTTGAGAGGGAAGTTTTGAAGAGATTGAAGCAAGATGACTCAATGCAGGAGTATGTAAGAAAATTCACATATTTGATGTTAGACGTGTAGCACATATTTAAGGAAGACAAGTTATTCAACTTTATAAGCAGCTTGCAAAGTTGGGCATAAATGAAGTTTTGGAGGTAGATCGTGAAAGACCTCCTAAGCGTGATAGTTGTTGTGAATGCTTTAGTAGATCTCCAAATGCCACCACTAATTTGAACTAGCAACGAGGGCAAGAAGAATAGTGGGACACAGAATGGCTCAGAAAAAGGCAAGGAGAAGGTAAGTGAATCTTCTTAAGACAAGTTCAAAAAACATAACTCCTTATTTCATTCTTTTTATAATAATTTCTAAAAAGATCTTAGCTAATTAAGATATTATTTCCTATACTTATTTTTTAAATAAATTCCACCAACAATGATTGATGATGTTATAAATCATGTTACATCTTAAAATAGGTCTACATTTATTTAAATATGAAGCATTATGAACTTTGGGGATCAAGAAAATATAAATTTTACTTATTTGATATAACATTCTTCCATTATGAAAGAACTCCAAGATTTCTGCTGTTATCAATTCTATAACAATGCTCTAAGTTTTTTTTAGAAAAATAAGGCATTAAAGTCATTAGATCTTAGAGTTTCACTGGGATTAAAGCTAAATCAAGTGTTCTTAATCTCTTGGCCAGTGATAGATTCAAAGAGTTTCTAAATCTAACATTTAGAAATTGAATTAAAAACAAGGATTCTAAAGTTAGATAGGAGTAAGAAGCTTGGATAAGAAAGCTTAAAATGTCTTTAAAATTCTTTATAGTTATAGCATATGAAGCTCAAAAATAATTTTCCCTTCAAGGCTTTTAAGTATAGATATTTTGTTGATGTTCCTTTTAGCTAGGAGAGAATTGTAAAAAATCTAGAGCATTTGTCTCCCTCCTTCAACCAGGGATTCCTCGACATTTGCTTGATAAGAGAGTTGTGGATATTAAACAACCTTATATAATTATAAAGAGCCTTCTTCTCCTTTTTTGGGCCTCATCTCTAAGGATTTGGTAAAATTGCTATTGCAAAGTTTTAGAGCTTCAATTTTTTAGGACATAATCCTCCTCACTCTCCTTCCATTAAAATCCTTGATTTTTTCTTTTATTGCTTTTAGCCTTTTTATAAATTTCAAAGTTGAGAAGCTGGTGACTTCAATATTGCTTCCAATTCTTAATGCATCTTTGAAACCTTGTAAGTCAAGTGCGTAATTATTGAATTTGAATGTGGTAGTACTATTAGACTCATTAGTAACCATATTGACTTTGATGGATGAATGATTAGAGCATAATAGGAGATTAAAATAAGACCAACTGTTTAGAAAAGATGTAAGCCAGCTTCCATTGACTCGACAAATATCCAACTTTTTCCTTATACGCTATCTTTTTAATTGGTTATTGCACTAGGTAAAGAGTTGACCAATTATCTCTGGTCAATGAGACTTAATTTGGAAAAGTAATTAGTTAAATCCTCATTATAAGGGCTCATTTTGGCAATTTGCCTCTCAACTTCTTCACCAAACAAGGTACAATTAAAGTCACTAAGGATTATCCAGGGAATTAAAACATCTACAATAAGGATAAAAAGATCTCTCTAAAGCTTTTTCCTCAATGAACTTAAGTTCACAATATGCATAAGTGTAATTTTGAGTCTAGTATTTAGCTAAAGAAGAGTTACTTGACAATAAAGAAATTGGTATGGGAAAAGGGATTGGTGAAATGATATATTGCTTGATCAAAAAAAGAAGATGAAGAAGAAGAAGCAATGATTCTTACATTAAAGTGAGCTTCATGGTTACTAATAAGGGACTTGCTCTTAGTTACAAATCATAAACCTTCCTTAATAGTAGTAAATTTTATTTTTGTCTATAATATACTAATAAAATTAGGCTTCTTTCAAATTAGATAGTCTTGTAAAACATACTACTTTTTGGGATTATTTAACTCTATATTCCAAGTTATGATGGATATATGTTAGCGATAGATAGGGTATCATAGTCTTCTTTTTGGGCTTCCTCCTAAGCTTCTTTCTCTAGAATTGATGGAATATCATCATAATCAATCTTGGTCCATTCCTTTGCTTGAATATAACTATATATGTTAGGAAGAGTATTCATAACAAGGGGAGTTAGATTTAAATTTTCACCACTTATAACAATTGCTATTGGATAAAAAGCTAGTTGAGCTCCTTTATTAGGTACTGAAGGATTGCATTACCCCTATCATTAGTTGCTAGTATTAGTTTAACATAAAAGATTGAAGATTCTCTTTTAGGAACTTGAGTTCCTTACATAAATCTTCTTCTTTCCTATCAATAACTTCCTCCCCTGATAATTTTGAATAGAAGCCATTTTGAACCACTTTTGTGTAGGTTTGCACTCACTTTTGTTGTTAAAGGTGGTTGGCTTCCACTTATAGCTTAACTAGATTGATGTCTTAAGTATGTTCCTATCATCATCCAATTTCATCATATTCAATGCTTCAAAGGGATATTCACCCATGTCAACCTCAATACAAATACGTGCATACAAATCTGTGCTTATCCTATCCTTTTCGTGTTGGTGGTGTATTCATCAAGGCATATGGATATGCCTAAAGAGCTTACTAAGTACCTTAACCTTTAGGAGGTTCATGCTTGAGAGGAATGTTATGGAAATTAATCCATATTGAAAAATATGTTTAAAGCTTAGGAAACTCATGCCAAGCTACCATTTTTAGAGAAAAATGAGTTTTCTATTTATATGCTAAGGGCTAGATTCTAATACTTTCATCATATTTGCTTTTGTGTTAAGTTTGAACAAGAACATATCATCTTCATTAATAATGACTTCCTTCAATCATGATTCTTTTTCAAGAAAAGTTAGTCTAACTTTGTATGAGGGGATATTTTGGCTTCTTGTCTACAAAGTACCCTATGAGTGTTGATTACCATTTTGCTACTCTTACTTGTAGAACTATAATTGGAGTTACCAAATTATTAGTAGTACTAGGCAAAATTTTCAACTTTTAAAATGGTGAATTATCACTAACAACTTAGCACTAAGTAGGTTTGTTGAGATGAGCATGAGCCTTAGGAGAGGAGGGATTTTTCTTCTCAAGAGTTGAAGAGTTGGTACCAAAAAAGGTAACAACATTTTAGCAAGAGCAGATTAATAAGAAAAAAAGGTAGATGAGGCAAATGAGAAAATGGTGAGTTTTAAAGGAAGCTAGTTTAATTTACATAAAGTTTAGGAGTGGCATTTGTGCCTGGGCCTAACTCAGCTCGGTCTAGGCCAATTTAACCGAGCTTTGGGTTAAGTTTAGCTATGTTTTTAAAAATATTTTAGGCTTTAGGCCTAACCAGCCCTTCCTGAAGCTTGACATATTTCAATTAAGCTTACGAAACAACAATATACACTTAATTACAACTCATTTACAGTGTCCTTCCCTCCTTTGTCCGACATTTGAGGACATAGAAATATATTATAATAAGCAATTTTGAAAATTTTCAGATTTTAAAGTAATTATCGTTTTTGTTCTATAAATTGATTTATCGCAGAAACAAGTGAAAATAATTTTAATTTTTTTGTCCACAGAGCTGTACAATCCAAATTTTGTTTTGTGAAGAATATAGCAAATTGGCATGAATATAAATCGAGTGTTCCACATTTTGATGAGACCTGTAGGCTTTCAACTAATAAAGAAGAAGATAATAAATTTACGATGTATAAGAAGCTAAAACAAAGCTATTCGCTTACAATTTCTTAGTGTTACGGCATTTGGCGTTGTGTATAATCCGCAGAGACTTGGAAGAAAAACACGAAGCTCCAAAAGCTTGTTGTTTAAAAACAAAAAATAAGGAGGCAAAGCACAAAGAACAATACATGATCTTGGCATTTCAGAGAAGCCATCAAAATACATGACATTGGATTGAGCAGCTGTTGTTCATAATAGATCCAAACAGATAAAATTAAATAATAGGATCTGGGACTGGGACTGGGACTGGGACTGGGAGAGTTTAGGAAAAGTTCCTGTTCTCTCAGTTCATATGCTAGCGATCTTCAAAGAGAAAGCACAAGCCATAGGAGCAAGAGCCCTGCAATCATAGCCTTAAGTTATATTATTCTTTTCAGATCATCTGACAGATATAATTAAGAGAACAAGAAAAGCAGTGGCAATTGAGAAGACTTTTTGGTGTAAAAAGTAATCGGCTTCTGTAAAAGTTGGACAAAAGGCAATGAATTTATACCTCCAAAACTGAACTTGGTCTCACTTGTTGGCTGCCATGTCCCACTCCAAGCATACCCTGTTCATTCGATTCAATGGCATAATTATAGTCACCAACTATAGGTAATGAAATGAAGTAGAGAAGAAAACATCATGGCTGAACAGTGCAAAAAAAGAGCGCTAGTAGTGAACTCACCTTGACCAAAGCAAGTTGTTGAGGTATTCTTGCCATTCCGACAGATGCAAGCAAATGACTCATCAAAACCTGCGAAGCCGCACAACCCTCCACTGGTTTCACAATCCTTGCACTTAGGGCTATAGTATGATCCATTGTATTGCAGGGAAATCCCGTATTTCCATTTCATTGGATCCCCTTTGTTGCCTCCAAAGTCATATATTGACGAATACGAAGAGCATTGAAGCTTAGGAAGATCCAAGGTGTAACCTTGAAGTTGAATTGGTGACTCGTAAACACAGCAAGTGGATATTGGTGCATTCTGTGGCAGCCCGATTCCTATAACTCCCTTGCAAGAGTATAATCCTCTACAGACACGAGAACTAGACCCTGTGGCACATAAATCTTCATTCGGATCGAAAATGCGAGAAGTGGTAGAACATCCAAGCAAAACCAAAATGTTGTCTCCAGTTAAAGTGAATGGACTGGCTCTGTCTAAGCTAAAGCTTCCAGAGTTTTGCATTGAGCTGCAAGTGGACATGAGAGGGTCTGCGATTATGAATGTGTTGGCTGAGTAGTCAATGGATGAAACTGTGTAAATGCCTGTCCCTGTAGAAAATTCCAGCGTACCAGAGCTGCATCTTATGTATCTAGCAAAGTCAGGGTGACCACAACCAAATCCTGTACCGAAAGGGAAGTTCACAGATGTTGTGCCACAAGTGCTATGGCACGTACCATTTATTGGGACGGCGTGGACAGAGGCAGAGCTTGTGCCAAGTTGTGAGAGAAAGAGCAGAATGTGAATGGAGATCGACGTATACGAGCTAGATGACATTGTTGAGACTATGAATGTGCTGGAACGAGCTGCGAATGCGGAGAAAAATATCGGAGATTGTTTCAGTGGTTGATGTTTGTGGAAAAGCATTCCTTTTCGGTGATGGTAGCTACTTTCAACGTCCTTTCTTCTTAAAAGAAGAGCCTAAATGCCAAGTGGCTTCAAGCTATAAAGCAATATGCATTTCTGACTGGGCCCAAAAGTATGGTGGAGAGGATTGCAGGAGTGAAGTGAACCTTGTAAAACTGGTCTCAAATGGATAAAAGTTAAGCCCTTTGTTAGCGACAATAGACCTGATTTTCCAGTTTTTCTTCTGTCATAGAACTAATGACACAAAGATCAAATTTTACGTACTCTGGTCTACCACAATTTGAACCAAAGAAGATTGAACATTTGTAGGATACAATCCTTTGGGAAAAAACACAGCATCACAACGGAAGCGGTAAATAACAGTGTCTAAATTCTTTGTTATCCTACCCAACGAGAGTAAAGTAATACAGAGGACTGACTTTGTACTGACCCCAAAAAATTAAAATAAAAAGGAATTCTGTTTCTTCATGTGACTATTTCAACAGATTCCACAGATAAATTTATTAAAGACTATATCAGCTCAAGCTTGCAGAAGCATCAAACTGCTGCATGGAAGCATAATCATTAACTCATTGTATGTCTTATATGACGTTGTCAACCAGAATCGTGGTCCTTTTCACATCATCCCAAATGGAAAAATATGGATTCAATTTTGCTAAGATCATTTGGGTCATTCACATTATAATTCTCCGAAGAAACAATCTTCACAGTCACAGCAATAACCGCTGCTGAACATGGCTGCTTCAGCATCTGAACAGTCCACTATTGCAAAGAGTGATAGCTTCTCAAAACCACTCAGAATATACTTTACCATCCAAAGCTTCAAACTTGCGCCACTTCAAAGGAATTAAATCCAAAAGTTAGAAATCTTCACTTTCTCTGGCTGTCATGCAGTGTCCATCGAGGTTAACAAAATGATAGGTCCCCTGTCAAACTCATGCATTGAGAAGTTTAAGACCAGACACTTCCACTTTAAACTCTGAGCAGAGTGCAATCTCAAGCAGCCAACTGGTGCTCGAATCAACTCTTCATGCATTAAGACCAGCCCAATTCTTGAAAGCAACGAGAGATTCCATTTTTCTTAGGTTCCTTTTTCTCAATTTTGACACTTTTAGCTTCTTATGTGTTTCCATGAATGCTTGTTTGTACTTCCACTTATCCACAAAAACCTTCATCTCCTGAGATTTCTCCACAACTTGCATCACTGCATCAAAGTAACCCCCCTTAACAAGTGCATACAGAAATGCATCAACCAAGTTCTGGTCAAATCTAACCCCTTTATCTTTGTCTGTTGAAAACTTCCGCTTTACCTCATTCCAGAGCATCAACACATTGAAATATTTTCCTGCAGCCACATAACCATTAATAAGGGACAAATATGTTTGGTCATTTGGCTCATACTCTAGGAACGTCATTCTTCGAAAAGTCCTCCTCGCATCTTCTATCCTCCCGGCTTTACAAAAGGCATGAATTATTGAATTCCAGTCATGTGTTATAACTTCAACACGAGGGTCCTCAATAACTTCATCCAGAAATGCAGCCATTAACTCAGGCCGTTGGTTCTCCATCAGTCCTGTCATAATAGTCAAATAACTCCCCTTCAAGTTGGGTATTATTGACTCTCTCATGTCCCTGAACAAAGCGAAAGCAGATTGGAAATCTTGACTTGTCATGGATGCCTCAATTAGAGCATCATAGCTTACTGCATCTAAATGATGGCCTGTGTTGCTTATCTCCATGACCAATTGAGTAGCTTCTGCTGTTCTATGCTCTTTGCAATATGATTTCCAGATCGGTATGTAGACCCCTAGCCCCACAGTACCACCTAAAACATTCATTTCATCAACAATGCTATGAGCTTTATCAGAAAGTCCAAGATTGACACACGCACTAATTACACCAAAGCCAACTGATTTGTCAACCACATTCGCTGGTACCTCCAACTTTTGAGATTCAACAATCAATGTTGCTAAACCCTTAATTCCAGCGTCCTTCAGGAAGCCTTTCACAACTTCACAATAAGTTTCTTCACTGAAATCTAAACCTTCTCCAGTCCGTTCCTTTAAGCTACAAAGAATAGTTTCTGAAACTAAGTCTAAATTCCTTGACTTTACATACCCACTAATCAAATTACTATGTATCAGCCTCTTATTTGAAATTCCAAATCCTCTCATTAGATTCTGTAACTCAACAATCTTATCTTTTAATCCTTTCAATGCATACAAATAAGCAAGAGACCCAAAACTCATCTCATCAGGCCTAATATTCAAAACTGACATCTTCTCAATGACTTTTTCAGCATCAGTAACCGATTCAAGTTCTCGACAACAACCATCTAAAGCCACATTACACGCAGCCAAGTCAGGTTTCATGAAGTCCAACTTCTCATCTATGGCGACCGCACAACTCTCCATAAAAACTCGCAGGAATGCACCAAAACTTCCGTTCTTTTTACTAATATCAACAATAAAATGACCCCACAACCCAAAGGGCAGATAGTACCTGTTCTTAAACATACACTTGACCAAAGCAAAAGCAGGAGCAGCAGCATTAGCACGTTCCATAGAAAGAAGAAGCCTTTCGACAGTCTCAAATTCCAAAAGTTTTGGGTTCTTCTCCATAAAATAGACAACGGAGGCAAATGCCCTTTTGAGGTTGAGAGTGTCATCGAGAGAGGCGAGGTGGGCAATCAAATCGTTGGACAGAGTCTTTGGTGGGAAAACGGAGTTAGTGGTTAAGGACTTGAAGGACTTCCATGCCTCATCGGTCTTGTTGTGAAGAAGAGAACTTTGAATGGTGGACTCTAAGTCGTCTACAGATTCTTGGGTTAAGGAAGATGGTGGGGCAGCTGTGATGGTACTGGAGGTAGTGGTCTGTGGTGGATTTTTCTTACCGGCGAAAAGAAAAGGTTTAAGGAAGGAGTATAGTGTCGGAGTTTCAGGGGCGGAGGATAAGCGTCTATGTGGAAGCGACGACACCGCTCTTCTCCACATGCTGTGCTTCAACAACGGCGTAAGCTGTGTGACCTTTCTGGCGTTGTAAAATGAGTACAGCTAAGTAAATCTAAGTATATATTTTGGAAATCCTATCAACTGCTGGAATAGCTCAGTTGGTTAGAGCGTGTGGCTGTTAACCACAAGGTCGGAGGTTCAAGCCCTCCTTCTAGCGGTTCTTGTATCTTTTTGTTCAATTTTCCATTTTCTTAATATGACAACGAAACGATGAGAAGGATCAACTCTCAACAAGAAGAAGTATGTTTGGAGTCAATTGGCAGCTCTGGTGAGAGGAAGTTGTTTGAGCAACCATGGAAGAAGCCAAAAAGAACAATCAATCAATGCAGCAGCAGCAGCTCACAGTTGAAGAATGGAATGGCTGTTCTTCTACCAAACTCTCCAAGACGGCTACTATAACTGTTGCTGGTGCTTCTGCTTCTTCTTCCTCTTTTTCAATCCAAAGGTTGGATCTTTAAACCTCAACTTACACTTTCCCATCCAAAACTTCGTTTATTTCTGAAATTCTGAGATTTCCGTTATAATCAGATCTGGAAACCGTTTTGAACACGTTTGGAGACGAGTTCTTCAAGCATTTGTTCCGGAGGCGAGTTTTCTTCTTTCTTCCTTAGTTTCTTCTATTGCTATTTTACTTCATCAGCTATTTATAAGCGTTTGTCTCCTCGTAAATTCAGGGTTTTCCGGGCAGTGTAACTCCAGATTATGTTCCGTTTCAAGTGTGGGATTCGCTGCAGGTATTAGATACATAAGCTCGATGACTTTGTTTGTGGCAAAAGGTTATGTGGACTTGGCTATGAATCCTTGTCTTTTACTAACCAAATTGGGGATTTTGATATTTCTTTCCATATAGGGCCTTTCAACTTATATACGGACCATGCTTTCTACACAAGTAGGTTCCAATTTGTCCGATTCAAATTCATTCTCAGTATGTTGTAGCAATGTCTGTTATACTTGTTTTACGTTGCTATTTTCTGTCTTTTTTCTTCAAGGCTCTCTTAAGTGCAATTGGGGTTGGTGAGAAATCAGCCACTGTCATTGGGGCCACTTTTCAGGTATAAGCTTAGATGGGTAATATCAAATTACTTTTGTGGGTTGTTTTGTTTACATGGTTAGAGCGTATAGACGTGATTGAATTATCTACTTGTTCTTGATTGGAAA
>JANITW010000003.1:38692962-38706268 GCA_027564335.1 Erythroxylum williamsii
AATATCCATCCAATAGATACTATTACATACATATTGATCTAACTGGATCATTAAAGTCCTTATTTGATGATCCTATGATCAAGAACACTTTTAGATTAAACTTTAAAGACTTGACTCTCATTATCATAATCTCCATTATGATGATAAGTGTATAAATTTAATCAATGACTTATCATATTATAATAAAAACAATAAACGTAATATGATAATAAAATCGTTTGCCATGTTATTAATCAAAATTAATAATCACAAAACTAAAATGTTCAATCTATTACATAATGATTAGGTCATAGGCATAATTCCAACAATCTCCCACTTGACCTATACCCAATCAGTCATGAACTTTAATCCTAGCTTCCACTTGTGCCTCAAACTCCTTTGATCCAAGTGCCTTAGTGAAGGGATATGCAACATTCTCCTTTCCTTCAACCTTTTGAATTTGAACGTCCTCATCAGATGAAACTTTCACAGAACATATTTGGATCTTTGGTGTGACCTTGATTCCTTAGCTTGTGCAATAGCACTGGTATTATCATACAATAAAGGAACAATTTCCTTTATCGATCTAAAAAATTTCTTTAGCTGCATCGCATGTAGCTATGTATTCTGTTTCAGTAACTGAATCAGCTACAGTAGCTTGCGTGAAACTTTCCCAACTCATTGCTCCTCCATTCAAAGTGAAAATATAACCAGACATAGATTGGCTATCATCCTTATCTGATGCAAAGCTAGCATCAGTATAACCTATTAACTTTAATTCATAATCTCTGTATATGAGGAATTAGTCCTTAGTTCTTCTTAAGTACTTAAAGATTGTTTTAACCACTTTCCAATATTCCTCACCCAGGTTCCCTTAATACCTGCTCGCTATTCCTAGTGTGTAGGCTACCTCAAGTCTTGTATATGTCATGGTATACATGATAGCTCCCACTGCGCTAGCATATGGGACCCTACTCATGTGCTCTCTTTCTTCTAAGATTTTAGGACAATCCTCCCTACTAAGAGAAATTCCAGTGCCTATCGGTAGATAACCTTTTCGGGAATTTTTCATATGATACCTTTTTAAGATAGTATCAATGTACATGGATTGGGAGAGCCCTAACAGCTTCCTTGACCTATCTCTATAGATCTTGATTCCAAGAATATAAGCTGCTTCTCCCAAATCCTTCATGGAGAACTATTCAGTTAGCCAAATCTTTTTTTTTTGCATGTCTGGTATATCATTTCCTATTAGCAATATGTCACCTACATACAGTCATCGCCAGTTGGCAAGGAGACCTTAAGATTAAGATAAGTTGCTAAAATAAAGGGGAGGGGAGGATCGATCCGTTCAGTAACATTCCGAAGAAAGACTATTGGCACTAGGAAAATAACTATGCTCCCATTAACCTTCTTGTACACACATGGCTCTTTTTCACATCTCACAAAATCAAACTTTGCAATTGTTATATTGAAGGGAATATTCCAACTTCGTGAAGCTTACTTCAATCCGTAAATAGATCTTTGTAGCTTATATATTTTATTAGGAGCAGATGATAATGTGATACCTTCAGGTTGAGTCATATAGACATCTTCTTTGAGCTCTCCATTAAGAAATGTTGTTTTCACATCCATTTGTCATATCTCATAATCATAATATGCAACTATAGCAAGTAGAATCCGAATAGATTTGAGCATTGTCACAAGGGAAAAAGTTTCATTATAATTAATACCTTTCTTTTGATTATATCCCTTGGCAACAAGACAAGCTTTATAGGTTTCAACCTTCCCGTCTACTCCAACTTTTTTCTTAAATACCCATTTACATATTATAGGTTTTTATATCCTTTGAGGGATCAACCACAGTCCATACTTTTTTTTTTATTCTCATAGATTCTAACTCGAATTCCATGGCCTTGAACCACTTCTCATGATCTGGGCCTGCTATAGCCTCTTTGTAAGTCTTAGGGTCATCATCAATATGATTATCCTCGTCACCTTGCACCATTAAGTTTAATCTATCTAGTGCACGATGATCCCCAGTATACCTTCTAAAAGGCACATGTTTAATAGGTTCTTCCTTTATTTGATCTTGTTGATGCATTAGTTCTTGGACAGGTTTATTAACCGGTCCCTTCTCCTCAATAGTTGAGGCTGGTACCCTCTAGAAATACACAATCGTGTAAATGATTGTGTATTTCTAAAGAAACCAAAATTTGTGTTTTCACGTAGACACAGAGACTTACACAGGCAACATACATGACCATTTATATCAACATATATGGGCATGTAACTTCACACGAACAAAAACAAAATTCTTCAAATCTCATATGTTTATAGAGACTTATATAGTCACTATACATATAAGTCCAAGTTGCTTGAAATCTTTGTTCCATTCGTCAATTTCATCCAATTTCTTCTCTTTTTGGTCCAAGAAAGCAATTATCACCTATAAATGCACTTGAAGTGAATTAAGTACAAAAATACTATAAAACTATTGAATAATAAGTAAAACACATCAAATATGGGCATATAAATGTAGTCAAATAAGCATTTATCGAACATCCCCACCCTTAAGCTTTTGTTTGTCCTTAGGCAAATCATAATCTAAATGACCAATCTTACAAACATCCATCCTTAATTAATCTCAACCTATCCATTCACACTCTAAATCATAATATCATATTAATCAAATTAACATACAATTTGAATCAAGTTATCCTACAACTAACATTCATAAGTTTATATTAATAATAATAATATCAATAATCTTTTTGAAATCAAAAGCACAAATCTTTACACTCTTACTAAGGTTTCACCAATGCACTCAAGTATTTAGGGTGGAAATTATAAGTACTTTCAAATAAATACATAGTAGAACTCTTAACCATAAGCTTGCGATATTATCATATCTTTACTACTTATAACTAAATTAGAAATAAAAATCAAAAGATACTTGTAAGGATTTAATGGGGCTTAGGTAAGGTATGATTGGTATAATAAAAAAGTGATAAAATTGAAGGGAATTTACAAAAACAATATTACAAGAAACTTATTCTTTCACAATATACGTCTTTTGCATTTTAAATTCATTGGTAACAATACTTAAACACACTTTCTCTTTTCTTTTAAATCTCAAGATGAATGAAGAATTAAATTAAAGAAATATTGGACCTTTTCAAATTTTAAGTTTCAAACAATCAAGTAATGTAAACAACCTTCAAGGTTCAAATTAATAAAAAAAGCTTAAAGAAAAATAAGTTAAAGGCTAATAATTTGGTTAAAATCATTGAAAAAGGCTAAGGCTCAAAATTGGTTATTTCGAAGGATAAAAAATGATACGGTAATTCAAGAAAATAAGTTAAACAACTATTGAACCTAAGTGCCTTTACCATTTCAGTGGTACTAATTTAACAAACTATGGTCTCAATATGCATATTAAAAGCAAATTCTAGAATCACCTAACTGTGCATGATAACACAAATGAAAGAATAAAAGAGTTTAAATATTGATCTATTTACTCTTACGCTTAAAAGCTCAAAAAATGGATATTTTGTATGTAAATAATATGCAAATTTACTTCAAACTATCCATATCAATTATTACCAACAATATGACTCATAAAATTCATATCACTCCACAATCTCTGCCTATTGTGTCTAGATTGCTCTTAATGTTGATTTATTCATGTTAACATTTAAATCTAATTTAAATTCACTTGTTGATGCTTTGAGATAACTTCCTCTATAAGTGGATCATAAGAGTTGAATGGTGTGCTAAAGATATACATACATGGTCTTTCCAATGTTAGAATGAAACTTTTCATAGAATTTCACATAACTCAATGCATTTAAAAGGGTGTTGCTTGGTATAAATATGAGTTAATTAATCGAATAATAGATAATTATAGCTCAAGATAGTGCAATTTTATAGTCTAGAAAATTCTATCGATCTAAAAGATAAATCAATTATAAATTTATTAAATCATGACATCTAAGACAAAATTAGATTAAGTAGTTATGTAAAAATTACTTATCATCAGTTTCTTAATTTGATGACTTATTTAATTTGTATTCTCTTGGATATTATTTAGTTTTTTATTTTTTCATTACCCAAAACCAATCACCAATTACTTTTAGTAAAATTTTAAACTAGTTACTAGTAGTAGGAGATTTTTTAAAATCTATCTAATTTCATCGTGGAATTAACTTTCTATTTGCTATTATTTTAGTCAATAATAATAGGTACATTTATTTTAGTTTGTGAATATTAAATTTTTAATATATAAATTTTTAATAATAGAAAATACCAAAACAATTTGTCTAAGTCCAAACTAAACCCTTGGAGGAATTTAAGAAAGTTAGAGCAAGGAAATATACAACTCTTAATACTAAAACTTCAACTTGTTTTTTGCTATGAAAATAAAGTGTAGGAAAAAAATTACTGAGGACAATTAAAATGTTTACATTTTAAGAATATCAAAGTTATTTATAAAAGTTGACATATAAAATATGAAAAGTATGATTTCTTGGTTTTTGAGCTCCATTTTTCCCCTGGCTTATGCATAAATCAAAAGCAAGCCTGGCCTAGCCTGGCCTTTGATTAACATAATATCTCACTTTCTGTGCCCTGAAGATGCCATAAGCACCGCAATAGCCACAATGAACATGGCAAGCATAGCTGCAAGTAAGATGTACGTTCTTCTTGACGACTTTCGGTACTCTCCGAAGACGATGATACCCCAAAATGTGCTTACAAGTGGCAGCGCCTGATACCAGTAATCCAGTTTTTTGACATGTCATTCAGAAATTTTCTACTGCATCATAATTAAATGTTCATGAATGCCACTGACCTGAACAGCATCTGCTGCTGCATATCCTGCAGCTTGACCTCCCATAAATTGGAGACCGTTCCCAAAACCACATAGTAAACCAGCCAGAAACGCCCAGCCTCTGCCTTTCCAGTCTTTAAGATAAGCTTCTAAAGACGATTTGGGCACTTTCAGCACAGGAAGGTAAAGGAAGGTTATGTTCAGGATGATGGCAATAACAAAACAGGACACTGAGAACCAGAAAAATGCGGTATAGACAACCAAATGAGGAACCCCGTTCTTCAATTTGTGCCACTGATCATTTGTTGCTAGGTTAAACGCCGGTGAGAAAAGAGAGAAGCAAACACCGGCAAAAAAAGTTATGGCCAGTCCCATTACTGTTCCCTTCCCAAACACCTGCAGAAAGAGCTCATCGTACTTGTTTTACTTTTTTGGATCAATAACAAAATTTTGCAGAACTAGTTATATTTCAGAAGCAGAATAGCATTTTTCAACTGGCACATCAACTCAAATGCCATAAGCTATGACTCAAAACCTACATTTGTCTAGTTCAGTGACATCATAATTAATGATTTTCCAAGTCTGAGAACTGCCGTAAGAGGATGAAGATCAGCTACAACCACAAACCTTGATTGATCTTCTGCTTTCCATCTCGACGAGGAAATCTGCTGTTCCAGCTTTAGCCTTCTCTGCAATACCATTTGTGTTGCCATTCTCGGTGTCCCCTGTTAATGTCCACCAAGAAAAGAAAGCAACAGACTCTATCTCTGTCACGCTTTAAGAAAGAGCGATTGACCCATTAGCCAGTGAATGGCTTGAGTCTCGCAACAATTATAAGCTTAAGAAATTGACATCTGATATGACAATAGAACTTCACCGAGCTTCATACCCTTGTTTGAAAATGATTCCTTAGGCATGGACGAATCTGTAGCTCTGTCCAAGGACAAATCCAGTCGTGACATGAGGGCGATATCAGAACTTAAGAGCAGAAACTAATCAAATGAATCAAACTAGCTTACATATTATAATAAAAAGGGCGCAAATTTTGAAAGGGTTTGAAATTATATACGTGGAAAAACAAAGAGAAATACCCTTCTTGTGTTTGACGACTTAAGCTATTCAGCTTTGTTCTATTGTCAGCTGAATTAGATGAATGAACAGCTGAGCCAAGACAAACTGCAATCAAGAAGCAACCAACACCTGGAAAGAGAATCTCCGCTCTATTTATTTTGTCATCTAAGAAGTAATTCATGGTAGTTCCTGTGACCAAGAAAGGAAATGGAGATCAAAATCCATAACCCATCCAAAAGTATCACAATCATTGTGACAGACACAAACCTAGAAGAACAGCCATACTAGAAGTGATGACTTCTGTCACAGATAAGCCAACAAAAGGCCAAGCATACTGTGTCGCCAGGTTTCCGATACTGAGGACCACGCCACCAGCCATGGCAAACATAACAGATGGCCAATTATCCTGCACCAACTTCACATTCTTTTCGGGTATACAAGTTGATGAAGTAACTGGGAAGTGTAGAACTTTAGCAGGTAAAAGAACAAACCTGAGAAAGCTGAGTGAAAAAGTTTGGTCTTTCAGGAGTGTCTTTGCCAATCTGACCAAATGTTAAAGCTATAATCACAGCAGCCAAGAGATTTGTGATGGAATAGTCAAGGTAAGTATGTTGAGGAAGCCTGCCCCGTCGTTCCAGTAGAGTCATAATAGCAGGCCATGTGCCTAAGAAGGAGAGTGAAAATAACATGCATGCTATGGCTCCTCCTTTGTTCTCAACCAGATACATTTTAATCAGATGACCAATGAAAAAGATGATGACTGTGTCTGTGCAGTGTACATCAACACCAACAATGGGTTTAGCAGACTCGTATGGACTTGCTTCAGTGAAAAGAAACAGAAGAAAAAGTTGTAGACGAACGAATTATCCAATGACAGATTGAATATTTCAAAGGTTCAAGCACACAAAATTATTTAAAACAAAAGATAAGGTTCCATATATCTCACATCACATTATTCCAAATCTATTTGATCACATTTTTATTATTTATGTTTGCTTTTGTAATCTATAGATGTTAAGCTTCCAGAGAAAAAGAGAAATATATTTATCCCACATAAAATGATTGGGAAGTATAGTATTTATAAAGTAAGACATGTAGCAAGGTTTTATTGTTAATATATATTTCATTTATTGTTAGTTTCAAAATAAATTTATCATAATTACTCTTTAACATTATAATCATAATTAATTATAAGCCCATTAAGATTATTGAATTAATTGGTTGATTGATGTTAAATGATCAAAGTTTATATTTTACCCTTCAATTTCTATAGCATATGAAACTTACGAAATAGAATAATTGAAAACTTATTACATGTGCTTTTATAATTTTTAAACAAAAGCGAACAGTTAAGTCAAGTAAAGTAGTGCTTTATCTTTAATAAAAACTTCTTGGGTGTATATTTACAAAAATAAGTGGCCGTACAAGGAAAAGGTTATTACAAAAATGTGATATGAAAATATTTATTCGTACAAAGTTATAAATGCCCTTTTTCTCTAGCGATCTTCAATTATTGCTGACTTGACTTTGTTCCATTAGTATTTGCTGTGAATTGTGATGGTAGTAGCGGTCCTTCTAAGCTATCTACTTAGTCAACATACATAAACATATAAAAACACAAATTTGTCATCTCGTGCCAAAATTTTCAAGCATGAGCATGACTTACATATATATTATATAGAAGAGACATTGACTTACATGTTGAATGCCCTTTTTTATATCTTATTCCCCTATATATATATATATGTATATGCTCATGCTCATGCTCATGCTTGAAAATTTTGGCACAACAAGACAAATTTTGTATTTGTTTTTTCAGTGAATCTTAGCCCGTTGTCGAAAATCTTTAGGACTGGATACTCTGAAAGTACATTCCTGCTCTATGTTGCTGTCTTTTCTGCTAAATCCTTTAGGTTTCTTCCCATATTGGCATAACAATACATTAAGCAAAGAGGCAAACTTCACTTTCCTTTATTGAGGTTTTAAAAAGAGAGAGTGTAAAAGATTTCACGACACTCTGTTGATTTATGATATGGATTATGTAACTGGTTACATGTTAGATACTCAAGGTTTTACAGAAACATCTTATTCCAAGTTTTACGTTAAGCATCTTTATATCTATTTGCAGAACTGCTTAGCAATAATTAGACTTTTGCCATTTTATTCATAGTGTTTAGTTAAGTATGGATTAATCAAGATGATACAAGTTCGATTACGTGTTTGACCGTCCTTGATGAAAAGCCGACACAGAGAAAAGGACAGGAAGAAGAAGAAGACAGAAAAGATAGACACAGAGGGGGGAAGTTCAAAGCATGCAAAACATTAACAAACGTGAAGCCAAGGAAAGCAATTGCGTGGAGGAGTCTCGTAGTCAGCAGCCGAGGAAGAATTATCAAACATTGCAACAGTACCAAGGATTGATGGAAATTTTAACAAAGATAGTAACGAGATTTCATAGCTTTGAAGCATATACAAACAATATAATTGAAAAATTACCAGCTAAAGGTGTTGAAAGTTAAGTGGAAGTCATAGTTTTTTGCCACACAAAAATCCAAATACAATAGAAAATAGAATACTTGGATTTGTTGGATCCAACTCACCAATTTCTTACACATGTCACTACCAGCTAGAAGATTAATATATCGATTCGGTTAAAGCAAATACATTATAGTGGATTACAAACCCAATGGGTAGGTTTAGGTGAAATTTATGAATGGATCCAAGGGCCATGGTAAGATTAGTAATATAATGTCTATCCTATAAATGACCCAAATGATACAAACACCTACTAAAGTTATGCTAGTTCGCAATAATTAATTCAACATTCTCCCACTTGGATGCTATAATCATAGCAAATCAAATATACACAATCAACACATCGATAGGATGTATACATCGTTTATAATTAGATGCTATTAATCCAAAAGCATGACAATAACATTAATATGAATTCATCATAAATGAATGTCATTAATTTGTCTCTCATCAAGAATATAAAGTTACAATATGTCATAAATAGTGACAAAATATTCATAATATGCATGTACCTTATAAAATTCAAACAATCCTCACAAAACATGCATAAAACAAAGATAACTAGGCCCTTAACAGTCTTATATTAGAGACACGTTCCACAAAAATATAAATAAGTAAGCCTTTAGTTAGTGGGTCTGCTAGCATGTTGCTCGTAGGCATCAATAGTAATTACATACTCTACAACTTTCTTTTTAACAAAATGGAACTTAATGTCAACATGTTTAGAGCGAGAGGTGCTCCTAATATTTCGAGAGAAAGATATAGCTACAAAATTGTCACAATATAATTTTAGCAGCCTTGATATGGAGTCCACAACTCCTAATGCTGAAATAAAGTTCTGCAACTATATTTCATGATAAGTAATCTCATAACATACCACATACTCTGCCTCTATGGTCGAAGAAGTTGTAAGTGTCTATTTAATACTTTTCTATAAAATAGCTCCTCTTGCCATCATAAAAATATATCCAAAGGTGGATTTCTTATTATCCACACATCCTGCATAATCAGAATCATTGAATCCAACTACTTCAAGAGTATCGGTGTTCCAATATATCAACATAAGATCCTTGGTACCCTAAAAATACCTTTAGACCTTTTTAGTTGCTTTCTAGTGACTTTGTCTAGGATCACTCAAGTATCTACCAAGCACACTTACAACAAAGGTAATATCAGGACGTGTGCATACTTGAGTATACATCAGGCTGCCAACAACTGAAGCATAAGGGACTGTTTTCATTTGATCTCTCTCAATATCATTTAAAGGACATTGGGCATTGGAGAACTTATCACCCTTCATAATTGGAGACTTTACAGAAGAACATGATTATATATTAAACCTTTTCAAAAAACAATCAATGTAAGTGCTTTGAGACAATCTGATAACACCATTTGTTCTTTCACGAAGAATCTATATACTCAACACATATGATGACTCACCAAGATCCTTCATATCAAAATGATCAAACAATAATTGTTTTGTCTCAATCAACATGTTAGTGTCATTAATAACGAGCAAGATGTAATCAACATATAAAACCAGAAATATGTACTTACTCCCATTGATCTTCGTATATATACATTGATCAATAATATTTTCTTTGAAATTGTTACTAGTAACAATTTTATCAAACTTGATGTACCATTGCCTCGAAGCTTGTTTCAACCCATATATTAACTTTTGTAGCTTACAAACCATGTTTTCTCTCCCAATAACCTCAAAATCAGTAGGTTGAGTCAAGTAAACATCTTCTCTTAATTTTCCATTTACGAAAGCTATTTTCACATCTATTTGATGAAGTTCAAGATCAGAATAAGCCACAATTGTCATAATAATCCGTAAAGAATCTTTAGTAGAAATAGGAGAGAAGGTCTCTATGTAATCAATAACTTCTCATTGGCTCTAGCCCTTGGCTACTAGCCTCGCTTTATATCTATCAACTTGAACTTTGGCATCACACTTGATTTTAAACACCCACTTGCATCTAATAAGCCTACAATGTTTTGGCAATTCTACCAAGCTCCACACTTTATTTAGTGACATAGAATCCACCTCATCATTCACAACATCCATCTAAAATTTAGACTGAGAACTAGAGATGGCTTCTTTATAGGTAGTTGGATGTGAAAAGTCAACTATATCAAACTCATGTTCTTGTAGGTATACTAAATAATCACTTGATATTGCAGGTCTGTGAACCTTTCTAATCTCTACAAATACACATTTGCAGTGTAAGCGACAGTCACAGGAATGGCTATTGAATCTTGATCAACTATAGGGCCAATTGTTGGAGCGGAAGCGACAGTCACAGGAATAATGATTAAGCATTCTTTAAACACAATTTCTCTAAACCCTTGGCTTATTCCAATATCATCCTCAAAATAAATAGCACGATCTGATTCAATGACATTGGTGGTATGAGATGGACAATAGAATGTAAAGCCCTTTGATCCTACACTATAACCAATAAAGTAGCCACTGATAGTCTTAGGATCAATTTTCTTAGATTACGGATTGTAAGGTCTCATTTTTTCTTTACATCCCAAACATGAAAATGATGCAAAGTCAGTTTCTTTTGTGACCACAACTCATAAGGAGCCTTAGGAATAGATTTACTGGGCACATGATTCAAAATATAAGTTGCAGTTTTCAAAGCATCACCCCCATAGATACTCTAGCAAGGAAGAGTTTACTAATATACATCGTACCATGTCAAAAAGTGTGTGAATTCTCCTTTCTACAACTCCATTTTGTTGAAGTGTACCAGGCATTGTCTATTGAGTATCAATACCACAATCTTGTAAGTATTTTACAAAAGGTCTAGGATTATGTCCTATCTCATCATATCTACCATAATACTCACCACCACTGTCAAAATGAACTACTTTGATCTTTTTCCCTTGTTGAAGTTTCACTTTTGCTTTAAATACTTTAAAGGCTTTCGAAGAAGGCTTCCAAAGAATCAGACTTCTCACGGATGAGTTCAAAAAAACCATAATGGGAAAATCCATCAATGGAGGTGATAAAATATTTATAACCACCCATAGCTGGAGGGTAAAAGGCCTACAAATATCAGTATGAATTAACTTAAATAATTCTTCGCACCTATCAACTTTTTTTCCTAACCTTTGCGGTTAACTTTCCTTTTATGCAATCAACATAAGTACCAAAATCTGATAAATCAAGGTCCTGCAAAATCCCATCCTTCATCATTCTTTCCATTCTTTGCCTAGAAACATGGCCTAATCGCTTATGTTATAAAATTGAAGATTTTTCATTCAATCTTAACCTTTTATGGTAGCAACAGTAGTAATAGCAGAAGAAGAAGTAATAAGAAGAGATACATCTACCAAATCAAGCTTGTAAAGATTACCATATAAAAATCCATTTCCAATCAAAGTAGAGTCACAGTACAAAATCACTTTTCCAAATCTAAAATAAAAACTATAACTAGTTATATCTAAAACAGATATTGAAACTAAATTCGTCCTAATTGAAGGTATGTAAACAATTTCATATAACTCCAAAAAATGTCCTGTGGTAAGTTGTAATTTGACTGTCCCCAAAAAATCAACTTTGGTTCTTGTACCGTCTCTTATATATACATATTGCTCCACACTACTTGGTTTCATTTTGATTGCCATTTCCTATAAAGAATTGGTAACATGAATTGTAGCACTAGTGTCTAACCATCAAGTATTATAAGGTTCATCAACGATATTGCATTCCAAGCAAACCATTACTAAAAGATTACCTTTCTTTTCCAATTTAGCCTTAAGCTTCTTACAATCTGTGCCCAAACTTCTAGCAGTAATTGCATTTTCCTTTGAAACCCTCAATCTTGGAAACATTTGAAGTTAAGATTGCTAGTTGTCCATTCCCTTTATTACTCGCATTTTATTTCTTGAAAGGCTTATTGTTATTGGTACTCTTTGGTAGAAACTTCCTTTTTTTGGCCATTGTAATTCTAGTTTGTAACCTTTGCCACACTTCTTGCCCTCCCCTTTTTCGTGTCATCCTCCTCCTTTGTAAGAATAGTAGTCATCTCCTCTAAGGTCCATTGCTCTTTATAAGATTTGTAGCTTGACCTAATGGAATCAAACTGAGATGGAAGAGACCCGATAATAAACCATATAATATAGTGCTCATCGAGCTCCATATCGATTGCCTTAATCTTATGATAACAAGCCACAATTTTATCAATATGCTCTCTAATCCCACTAACACCATTATAAATCGTGGAATGCAAAGTGCTCAAAAGTTCATTCTTTTCACTCTTAGAGAGCTTCTTATATTTCTTGTTGATGGCCTTAAGAAATTCCTTGGTGTTCTTAGTTTTTGGAACGCTATCACATATTGAGTCCTCCAGATGATACCTCATGATTATCAAACAACACTGATTCAAGTACTCTCATTCATCATAAAGCTTCTTATCATTAATAAAAGACTCATTATCAAGTTTAGGAGGAGAGTCTTCTCTCAAGGCCATATCCAATTTCATAATAGTTAAGTTCATCATGAGAGATTCAACCAATTGTTTGTGATTAGTCCCATTAAGCTTCAAAATGGCAAAGAATTGAGGATTGTTCAAAGCTGAAGAAAAAACCATAAGAGCAACATTAATATGCATGTAACACAGGATCATGCTACTCGCTCTTTCTCCAACTTTCTCAAAATGATCCACAAAAGTGATAATAGAATATTAAAGTCTATTGAGCATTAAAAAATACTCATTCACAAGCAAGAGCAATACATTAAATATCACAACCAAATGCGTCAATCGACTATTGCTAGGATAGTAAAATTGTGCCTATTCATAACATTCAATATATTCTCTTCACTAATCTAAGCATCCTACCAACCAATGAATTTATCGATAGGATAACTTC
>JANITW010000003.1:38741182-38761882 GCA_027564335.1 Erythroxylum williamsii
GAGCTTCCGAGCTCACCCCCCCTTTCATCCCCATCTCCAGGTTTCGAGCAGGAGATCGGATGAAAGAATGTGAAGACATCAGTTTCGACATTTGTGTCAGTTAGATTTTGTGTATTTTGGATCTTTAGTATGAATATGTTTATGGCTTAAGATAAGTTTGGAAAAGTGTATTTGCGTATAAGGTTGGGTGTTGTGCATGGTTTTGGAATTTGTATATGAAATTGTGTATGAATTTGGAAACGAAATTGAGTTATGAGATTAGTATATTGTATTATAGTTATGAGAATGTTTTAGAATTAAGATTGCGTTGTTTCTGCTGAAATCCCGGACGGAGGGTCCGGTTGATTTTGATGATTGTTTGATTTATCGGGCTTTTAGAAGTGTTGTTTTGAACACTTTGCAGGTTTGGGTTAGGCTAAATGCAGCCGTTATGCTGCCAAAATTTCGATAAAATTTGAATAAAATGTAATTTGAGATTTGTATGGATTTGTATAAGATTTTGTATGATTGCTGAGTTTTGGGTTTAAGAATGAATTTCCTATGGGAAATTATATGGATGTGATTGATATAAGAATGAATGAAAAAGAAAGGAAAAAGGAAAAGAAAAAAAATTTATACCAGATTTTGGAACGTCTTAGGGTTTCCAACGCGATTATGTTCATCCGATCGTTTTCTTTGATTATTGTTCTCGGATGTCGAATCCGCTTTGCTAAGTGTTTGTTTCCGCTTTCGATTTGTCTTCGATCCGCTTCGCTACTTTTGGTTTGATTTGATTCGATTCGCTTGGTAATCCGATTTGCTTTCGGTTTTCCCTTTTGGTCGCTTTGTATTCCCATGAGTATGCGCTTCGCTTTCGATTCTTATGCTTTGTTTTCTGATTCGAAATTTCGATGCGAAATTTTCGTTTCCATTCGATTCCGTTTTCCGTTCTACTTTTGGTTTTCCGGTTGGGATCCGGTTCCTGGATCGGGTCCCAACATATCAACTATGTCGATAGAGAGATTGATGGGTTCACTGTGTTCACATGAGCAACGAATAAGCCAGAAAGCCACAAGCTCAAGTTTTGAACAAGCTATGCAAAGTAATGTGGTACAACAAAGTCGTCGAGGCTACCAAGGCAGCCAAGGTTGTGGTAGTGGTAGACAAAGTCGAGGCCGAGGACGTGGACAAGGACGAAGAAGAGGTGGAAATTTTAATTTAACCAATAGAGATAGAACAAATGATAGCAATCATTCAAAAGATCATGGAGGTGGAACTGGTAACAGATCTAATATCAAATGTTATAGATGCAAAAAATATGGACATTATCAAAATCAGTGTTACACCAAAATGCCAAATGAACTGGTGGAGCATGCAAATACTACCAAAGTCGATAAGAATGTTGTGCTCGCATGCAAATCAAATGATCCAGAAGTGGAATATACAAATACATGGTATCTTGATAATGGATGCAGCAATCACATGAGTGGGAAAAAGGAGTTCTTCTCACATCTAGATGATTCTGTGCGTGGAGAAGTTAATTTTGGAAATAAATCCAAAATTTCTATTATGGGCAAAGGAGACATCAACATTCAATCCAAAGATGGTACGAATATCACTATCTCCGATGTTTATGTTATGCCAGGACTTTTTTGGAATTTATTAAGTATTGGCCAGCTTTCTGAAAAAGGGCATAAAATTGATATCCATGATGGAGTTTGTACAATCAAAAGCAAAAATAGCAAAACAATTGCAAGAGTGCAGATGTCAAAGAATCGGATGTTTCCGTTGAGTTTGCAAACAAAAACATTGATGAATCTTTCAACAATTTTGAAAGATAAAGATTGGCTATGGCATCTTCGTTTTGGTCACCTGAACTTCCGTGGGCTGAAGTTGCTAGCTCAAAATAAGATGGTGATTGGTTTGCCAGTTATTAAAGCTTCTGATCAACAATGTGAAGGTTGTATTCTTGGAAAGCAACACATAGATTCTTTTCCAATTGGAAAAGCTAGAAGTACCAAACAACCTTTGGAGTTAGTGCACACAGATATTTGTGGCCCAATTGAGGTAGAATCAGTTGGACATAAAAGGTACATTTTGATCTTTGTAGATGATTTTACTAGAAATACTTGGGTATATTTTATTAGAGAAAAATCAGAGGCTTTTGCAAAATTCAAAGAATTTAAAGCTCTAGTTGAAAAAAAAAGTGGTTATTATTTAAAGACTTTGCGATCTGACAGAGGTGGAGAATTTACCTCAAATAAAATTTTCAATTTCTGTAAAAGTCAAGGAATTTGGTGTCAGTTGACAACTAGTTATATACCTCAGCAGAATGGTGTAATTGAAAGAAAGAATATAACAATTCTTGAAATGACCAGAAGTTTGCTGAAAGCTAAAGTCCTCCCAAAACCTTTTTGGGCAGAAGCTGTTGCTTGTACTGTATTTTTGTTGAATAGATGCCCAACAGAGAGTGTCTTTGGAAGAACACCTGAAGAAGTATGGAGTGGTAATAAGCTAGATGTTTCTTTCTTGCGTGTACTTGGATGTATTGCATATCCCTATATTCCAGATGAACGAAGAAAGAAACTAGATGACAAAAGCCAAAAGTGCATCTTCATTAGCTATAGTGATGTGACTAAGGGTTATAAGTTATATAACCATGTGACACAAGAAGTGATCATGAGCAGATATGTGTAGTTTGTTGAAGATGAAGCATGGACGTGGAATGAAAAAGATGATCAACAACAAGGTGTTATCATAGAAAATGAGCCAAAGCGGGCAGAAACAAGTAGATCTATGTCTGATAGCTCATCTCCTATTAGAAGTTCTCCTCCACCAACAGAAGTTGCAGAGACTTCAAAACGTCCTCAACGAACACGAATTATTCCAGCTCGCTTGTAAGATTATAGGTTCACCTCTAATCATGATAATGATGATATGGCCACTGATGAAACTATTGTGAATTTTTGCCTGTTTGCAGATTGTGATTCAGTTTTTTATAAAGATGCTGCAACCGATAAATGATGGGTTCAAGCAATGAATGATGAAATCCATTCAATAAAGAAAAATGACACATAGGAATTAACTTCTTTACCACCAGGCAAGAAACCCATTGGAGTCAAGTGGGTGTACAAGACGAAGTACAAGCCTGATGGTCAGGTGGATAGCTTAAAGGCAAGATTGGTCGTGAAAGGCTATAAGCAGAAGCCTGGAATTGATTATTTTGAAGTATTTGTACCAGTTGCCAGGATGGATACCATTCGGATGATTATAGCACTTGCAGCTCAAAACCAAAGGAAGATCCATCAAATGGACGTAAAATTAGCTTTTCTGAATGGCTTTCTAGATGAAGAAGTCTATGTTGAGCAATCACCTGGTTATGTGAAGAAAGGACAAGAGAAAGAAGTCTATAAATTGAAAAAGACATTGTACGGGTTGAAACAAGCACCTTGTGCTTGGTATTCAAAAATGTCCTTATGAGCATACCCTATATATCAAGTCAAATTCCAATGGTGATCTCATTATTGTTTGTATTTATGTTGATGACTTGATATTCACAGGAAATTGCAAAGAGATGTTTGATAAATTCAGGGAGGCTATGACTAGCTAGTTTGAAATGACAGATATAGGATTGATGTCCTATTTTCTGAGCATTGAAGTGCAGCAGACTGATGAAGGAATTTTCATTTCCCAACAGAAGTATGCCATTGATATTTTGAAGCGCCTTAAAATGGAGTCACTCAAACCTATTCGAACTCCAATTGCTGAACGATTGGAATTGAAGAAAGAAGGAAGTGGAGAACTGATAAATCCCACATATTTCAAAAGCATGGTTGGCAGCTTGAGATATTTGACCTACACAAGGCCAGATATTACTTATGGTGTGGGATTATTATTCGATTTATGGAAGAACCTTGCCAATCACATTTGCAAGCAGCAAAACGAATTCTGCGATATGTAAGTGGCACCCTTGATAATGGAATTTTCTATTCTTACGCTAACAATTTCAATTTAATGGGATACACCGACAGTGATTGGGGAGGTGATGTGGAAACTCGGAAAAGTACTTCCGGGTATGTATTCTTTCTTGGATTTGGATCATTTTCATGGTCCTCAAAGAAACAGCAGGTTGTAGCACTTTCTTCAGCAGAAGTAGAATATATGGCAGCAAGTTCTGCAGCATGTCAAGCAGTTTGGCTTCGTAGGATGATGGGTAAATTGATATATGAACAAATAGATCCTAAAAATTATGTGTGATAATAAGTCAGCCATTGCATTAGCTAAGAATCCAGTCTTCCATAGGAGAAGCAAACACATCGACATCAAGTATTATTATATTCGTGAGCTAGTCAAAAATGAAGAAATCGAATTGGAGTTTTGCAGATCTGAAGATCAAGTTGTAGATATTTTGACAAAGCCGCTGAAGGCAGATGTGTTCGAAAAATTGAAAATGATGCTTGGTGTTGTTTCCAAATCAATTTAAAGGGAGACTGTTGAAATATCTTAAAGTAGATTTTGAAATGAAACAGTCAAATGAAGAAGCCAAATTGGCTTTGATTTCGGCAACACCTTGTTGTCTTTAATAGGCAATAATTACTCAAAGCAAGTGGACAATTTAGCTAAGGAACCAAACCACTCAGTTTTGCTTTTATATATATATGTGTGTGCTGTGACTTTGAAAAAGTGTGTGTGTGTATGCCGTGAGTTTGAGTTGTATTAGTGTATGTGATATTCACCAGTAGAGTGAATGACATTTATATTGGTGTAGTGCAGTGTGTGAGAGAAAAAATAGAGAGTTTGTGTGAGGGAAAAATATTGTGAGTTTGAGAGAGAAAATAGTAGAGTTATATTTGTGTACTTTGTTACAATTATATAAGAAGGAAATTCTCTCTAAATTATTTTTCTTCTTCGCCATCAATATTTTCTTTATTTGGTTCCAACATCGTTTGAGAATTTCTAGTCTGAAATTGGGCATGTTGCAAAAAATATGGTTGAAAAGGTAACAATAGCTCTGGGATCGAATCTTGTATTATGCCATATTAAGGAATTTCGAGCATTCCACAAATGTCACACAAGCAGACAAGCTCGACTCACCACATTGGCTAGTCAAGAGATTATGCAAAAAGATATTGAAATTAGGAGCAACATGATATAAATTGAATAAAGTCCAACATGCATGAGCTTAATCACATTCTAGCAATGTATAAGAAATTGTTTCAGCCTCATCACAATAAGGACAGTTTTCCTCAATTGTCATTCTTTTTCTTTTTAAGGCCTCTCTTACTGGAATAATCCCTCTACATGCTCTCCAAAGAAATTCCTTCGTTTTAGGAGGAATTGGTTGATGCCACGACTCCTTCCAAGGGTCAAAAATCTCTTCAAAAATTGTGGTGCTTAAAAGTTTAAGGGCTGCTCTATAACCAGATCAAATTGAGTAGAAGCCATCTTTAGTCAAATGTCAAATCAACTGATCTTGATGGTTTATCGTATGTAAAGGAATTGACATTATTTTCTCCACATCCATATTACAGAAAAGGCCTTGTATTAATTGTAGAATATGATAAAAACAGATTAACAAAAATAGGCTATTTGAACTTGTTTATAAGAACATATGAAATTCTCTATATTATTTATGGTATTTCAATTTTATCCTATTTAATTTTATGTACACATTTATGTAGACTCCACATAAATATATGAATGAGATTTGATAAAATATGATAGGAATTAATTTATGAAAACAGAGGATCTATTCTCTTATAAGAGGCTTATGACCTAGATTTGAGTATGACTTTTTAGTCTACTATAGATCGTTCGGGATCAGCATTGAAAGAGCTCAAAATCTGATTTAGTTTTAAATAAATTAAAAAATGTTACGAACATACTGAACACTAATACTACAAATAAGTATAATAGATTAATACTACATATTGCAATAAATTACTAAAGACTTCAAAGGAATTATATCACTATGTGTTTTAAGTTTAACCTTGTAACAAATATAAGAAACAAAATTTATTGAAAGATAGTTGAATTATTAAATTAATGAAAACAAAACAATTAAATTAGTGAAAAGAAATGAGACAAACATTAGACAATTAGGAGGAATTCTAATTATTATATAAGATTCATTATATCATAGTTGAAATAATAATTAACTTAATATATTTATGTCATTTCTCAAAACACACAAATATATCCAAATAGGTAAGTATCACTTCTTGGTGCACAATTTAATCTAATTAAACTCGTAAAACATATTTAAATTCTTTATATAATCCTTAAGATTAAATCCACGGTAGACAGTCACAAATCCAATGATTAAGGGTAAGAGAATACATTCAATGTAATAAATAATCATATCATACACAAATAATCAAAAGATTCATCTCAAGCTACATCCCTAACCATAACTAAAGTTTATAACCACTAAACATAATAAAAGCAAAACCAACACAAATTATTTTTAACGTAAGGAAAGAATAAAGAAAAGAATTAAAGAAATTCTCTTGGTCCTCCTCCAATCTTGCTCTCAATTCTCTTTTGAGGCTAAGAAAGAATAAAATTACAAAAACTTAACGATAGTTTTATAGTTATGCTTACAAAATAGAGTCTCAAGTTTCTTAAAGTTATGATTTAATGTATTCAAAAAAATTGTGTAAGAGAACTACCACGCTAACATCAACACTGGTGCTAGTTTTGCTCTAAAATTTTGGTTGCCTTAAGTTAACATAAAACTAACATCAAATTTTTTTGTAACTTTCTACGTGACAGCACGTCAAGTTCAATGTTTCTTACATATTCTACTCTGGCACTAATTTTGTACTATTTTTCAACCTCTTAAACCTTATGAGCGATAGGCACCTATATCTTTGATTTGTCTAATGCCTTTTTTAACTGTTTCTCCAATTTCTCTAATTTGACACCTTTAAGCATGAATTTACCTCCAACATTTTCTACAAAATTATTGTCCTTTTAAGTTTTAATTAGCTTCTAAACGACTTTAAAATCTCCTTAATTGGAAAACTACGAAGAAAGTTGCACTCAATTTTAAGATTTCTCTTTACATTTATCACCTATAATACAATGAACTACATATGAGAAAACATTATATAATCCATATAAAATGTACTATAAAAGTGCTAAATTACAACTAATTTAACCTTTAATAACATGTAAAACATAGCTGTATCACTATAAAGCAACTATTCATTACTTCTTAATATAATAGACATTTAACAATACAATTAGCTCAAATAATGCAAGGTAAACATATAAACTTGTAAAGGAGATGAATAAATATAGAAGGGCAAACAAGAGATGTGGTGAGACCAATATAAAAAGCAATGGTAAAAGTTAGATGTGAAACAAAAGCATAGCAAATGTCACCATTAAATTTTCTTTTTCTTATAGATTTGTATATCCATTAACTACTTGAACTAAATTACAACTAAAAATAAGCATTGTTGATAATAAGTTATTTTGATACATTAATTGAAATTATCTCTTTTGTTTTGGATATATTTTGGTGCTTAAATAGGAAAATTAATATGTATTTTGTTTAAATGAAAAGTGGAAATTGCATAAAATTAGAGCATTATTGGCAAAAATAATGAATTTTGAAAAAAGTGGATAGATTATTGCAATGGATAAGGTGAGATCATGCCTAACGTCAGATTCACTTAAAGAGTTGGATTTTAATTAGGAAACTTCTTTTCATCCCTATTATGTGGGGATCTAGATTGGTTTTAGATACGAATCTTTGCAAGCTGGGATTAAACTATGGTTTAGGTAGAAAAATAAGCACAAAAAGGTCTAAACCCTTTCCAACCATTCTCTTTTCATTTTCTTCTTAGTTTTCTTTCAAACTTTCATCTTTCTTCTAGCTTTGGTGTTGAAACTTAAGTCATTTGTATCTAAACTCAATTATTCTAATTGTAGGGGATTCAAAACTCTAGTTATAACCTTGTAAGGCTTTGTTCTAAACTTTTATTGATGTTTTAATTCAAGTGTTTCTTGTTTTGAGTTCTTATATTTGATGAATAATTAATTTTGATAGATCTGACAAATTAGTTTGATGTTAATTATTCTATAGCTATCCATGAATTTAATGATCGTAATTGTCATGAAAGATTGACACAAGTACCAAATAAGTTATTTATGAAATTTTATATTTAATTTATGATAAACAAGAAAACTAAGTTAAATAGTTGCAGCTATCTCAATTATTTAATTTAAGGTTTGATCTTTTTCATTAAACTTATTGCTATCATTTAATTGATATGGAATGCTATCATATTTAGCTAATTGATGGTAAGTTTTAGTTTGTATGTTGGGTTTGAACTAATTAATTTAGGAAAATTTGAGACTTATTATTACTATCCTAATATGCTTCAGACTAACTATTTGAAATGTGACAATTAGATGAGATTTTTCCTTTGAATTTGAGTTAAGTGTTCTTCAACTTCTCCCTTTTCTATTTAGTTTATTATTTTTATTTCTTGTTAATTTTAGTTAATTAGTTAATTAATCGAAGCCCCCCACTTTATTTTATTAATTGAAATTTTATTATTTGAAATTAATAAACTACTGTTTAGTTCTCTTGGGATTCGATCTAGTTCCATAACTATTACAAGAAATTAAAGAATTATACTTACTTTTAAGGGATCAAAATTTTGGCACCTTTGTTGGGGATTGCATTAAATTAGAACATTATTGGTGAAAATCACGAATTTTGGAAAAAAAAAAGAACAGATTAAATTAGAACATTATTGAAGAATTGGAGTTTAATTAGGAAACTTTTTTCCATCCCTATTATGTAGGGATTTTGATTTGTTTTATAAAAGAATCTTTGCAAGATAGGACTAGATTAGGGTTTAAGTAGAAAAATCAAGTATCATTTTTTTGACTAGTGTAACTAATACTAACCAAAATGGTACAACACCCATAAGTTTGCGTTGACTGTTTTTGGTATCTTATTCATATTTTACAGGATCATGCATTAGTTTAAAAAGTCCAATTGTGTTAGATTGTGCTAAATGGTTAGTTTTATCCATAGGAAACAATTATAAATAATAAAACAAATTATATCAATATGTTGGACGTATATTTGATGAAAAAAATGATGTAAATATGAAAATTTACAGCTTAATAACTACCAATTTTGAGATGAGTAGCAACCATTATTAAGAATATGCAATAGATCGTTAACAAAAAGCTTATACAACTATTAAGATGTGATGAAAAATTTCAAAACTATACTTATAATACTTCTTAACTTTCAAATTATAAAAGGATACTTATGATACACCTGTCTAACTAAAAGAATTATAAGAGTGCTTTCTTTTCTTTAAACCATAAAGAAAGTCTAGCTTTATTATTAATTATTATTTGATTTATATCTTTATACTGTGATCATCAAAATTCATATGATAGACAATGTTTATAATTTAAAATTTACTTCCGCAATTGAAGTGCACATTATCCAGACATAGTAAAAGGAACTTAGATGAAAATGTTGTGAACGCTTCTAGTCCATGAATTATAAACTATCTGAGACTAACTTATACAATAAACACCCTATTAATTTAAGTTATATTCAACATTAAGCAGATTCTGATATCTCATCGCGTGTAAACGAACTTGCATTGGCGGCAACGACCTTTAAAGCAAATGCTAAATGAGGTGATCTAATAATTTATTTTCACATATAATATATAAGTCATTACGTTTAAATACATACTATTTTACATTGGTTTATATGCGGCCTTGCGCTCGAACGCTTGGCGCAGAATTTGGCTTTTTCGTAACACACGAAACAACGCGAAACGCACTACGAGGCAAAACATACAATAATGCTACAGTTTGATTGAATACTTGACAAGGCAGGCAAAGCAAGTTTTAAAATGTCAACAGTACCTTAGTTACATGATAAAGAGTGGTGTGTTTATTAAGGTATTTATTAAACTTCAATATGGAGCGGACTTTACTGAATAAAGTGAGGGTAGTCGCCACTTCGTTCTCAGATTTCACTGCATATTATGGCTTGAAGGATGCACAAACCAAAGCAAACCCTGGAACGTGCGAATAAGTAAATGACAAATTCAATTTTGGGGGAGAGCTTTTCGCTAGTACTCTGTCCACAGAGCAGATCTAGACTAGGTAAGGAAAATCAGGTGACTGAAACTGAACATCTAACACTTTCCTTGGTTATCCTAGCATTCGTAATAAAAAACGCTACAATAAAGTAGACAATTGGCTAACCAAAAAAAAAAAAGGCTAATTGTCTAAGAGCGTCACCTATAGTTATTTGTGACCTTTTTGTTTTATTGCATAAAGCGTCGACAATTTTTTGTAGCTAAAAACTATACACAATAATTATAGACAAAAATTATCAGTTACGAAAATATTTTGTAACTAAAGCATTATAAAACATAACTAATAGTTTTTGACGACATTTTCTTCTTCAGAGCTCTATATTATTAACTACGTTTTTTATAACATAACAAAATGATATTAACTATGCTTTTTTATATTATAGCTAAATATTTTTATCTACCTTTTTTATAATGTCGCCAAAAGTAGTGGTTGCGTTTTTAATAATGTCGTGATATGTTATTGGTTACATTTTAATCTATGATATTGAACAATATGCTTTGTATGTAATGTATTGACAAATTTTTTATTGTGAATTATTTGCTTATTATTATAAAACTAAATCATAGAAAAATATTATTAATTCAAAATATCGAGAATTGTATATATAAAGTAAAATTATATAAAAATCATTAAATTATACCAACAAAAACAATATAACATTAAAGGATAATCATTTGTTCCTATAAGATATTAATAACAACTTGAACAATTCTTATAAACAAAATAATAAATAAAGAGATCAGTTTACAAATTATAATATGTCATGCTCATATTACAAAAATATTAGAGCATAACAAGAATGACCACCTAGTGTTGTCCATGTCTGTGAACTTGTAATCATCCAAAAAATTTAGTTAAAATCAACTAAAAATATTGTGAGTATTGATACAATAAGTATTTGGTTCTAATTAAATCAAACAACAGATAACTTTACCATTTATAGTATAATCACTCATCAGTTGCATCTTCATCCATTCTGTAATCCGAGAAAAAAAGGGTATTAAATTTAAAGTATAATACATATAGGAAGAGAAAGAAAAAAATATAAGAGATATAATTAATACCGTTCACTTTTCTTTTCGTTTCTATCATAATTAGGACCAACTAATCCTTTCAATTACATATCATGTTTTTCTAATTTTGCCTGAGTTTTTTGTCTCTTGATTACTTCAACTTGTAATGCACCGTTAAGCTTGTTGTTTTCCTTTTGAATGTGTTCAATGATTCTTTTATATGTTTAGGTTGAAATATTTAGCTTAGGGCCATAGTCAAGGCCTTTCACATAGCCAGAACAAGTACTTAGTATTGTATTACAAGTGTCTTTTGCACTAAGCTCATTCCCCTTAGACATAGACTTAGTAACTCTTGCATCTTATTCTAAAATTATATAAAAAAAGAAAATTAATATTCAGTCCACATTTTATTACTTAGTACTACATTAATAAATGAACAAAAATATTGAACAAACTTTTATACTTAATAGTTTTTTTCCTACTTCTTATGACAACCATCTTTTACCCTCTCCATTGTTAGTGACTTTAAATAGTGTGATCATATCACACTCTTGTCCATATAATTCCTTTTCATTCTATTTTATGAAACAAAAATACAAGGCACAATAAATAATGTAGTATTTATTAATTTAAGTATAACTTGCAAACATAGATCTTACATATTTATTTATGAAAACTACAAATAACTTTGACCCTTGATTATGAGCTTTTTTCAATTTTGATCTACTGACCTTTGCCTTCTCATAATTTTCCTAAATAAAGAAAAAAAAACATAACTTAGTCATTAAATCATCTAATAAGATTAGTACAAGAAAATGTTAAGACAAAAGAAAACAAACTTGAACTTTTTGGTCAATCTAATAATTAGACAAACTATTTCAATTTTCTTCATACATTTGTTTAGGAACATAGCTTCATGCATTCACATTATAAGGAAAAGATTTATAATACTTTTGCAACTTGAAATGACGATCCCTGTTCCTTTGTTTCAATAATGAAGTAACATAATTTGAAACACTAGGTTCTTAATATCCACAATGTTAGTGTTGGGGTCTTATTACTAATCTCGAGGCGACCACTCGGGGCGGTCTAGTGAGGATCATGCGAAAAGAAAGTTGAAAGTAATCAATTGTAAGAAATTTAACATAAAAAATTTGGCGGGTTTGCCGCGGTAAAGTATAGGTTCATCGCGGCGAAGCTATAGAATGCTTTCCGTAGACCTTTCGGGAGAAGTTCACCATAGTCAACGTTTGACTTCACCATAATGAAGTCTTAAGGTCATGCGAAGTCACACTTTGGGAAAAATATGTCGCAGCGAAAGTTCAGCTTCGTTGTGGCGAAGTCCCCAGATTTAATCCGAGTACTCTTGGGACAAATACGTTGAGGCAAAAGGCTAGCTTCGCCGCGAAGAAGTTACCAAAATCACGTGTAAATACCCTTCGAAAAAGGTTGGCCGCGGAGAAACCTTCAGTTCCAAAACCCAAAAACCAACATTCAACACAAAATTTTGCACACATACACATACCATTTCCACAACCATCACAACTCAACCACAAGATAAACATAAACATACACAAAGGAACTTCTTCAAGTCTTATTCTTATTACTAGAACAAAATAGAGTTTAAACAGATCTTTAGTTACATATCAACAAATACATCATTAACTTAATACCAAAAATACAATTGGATGCTCATGTTTGATATGTTGCTAAAGCTACCCAAATGTAATTAAACTAACTTAATTACTAAATATAACTATCTCGAAGTTTTCAAATGCTTTGCAAGGATCAACGATCTTCTTGTTATACACTTGAGGAGTGAAAAATAATAGGTTGAGCTACAAGGCTCAGTGGCTAATATATTTATAGCCATCGGTAACGAGTCACATAATCAAGCATATATATATATATATACACATATATTTATGCATCTATATCTCATCTTATTCTAGCAAGTCAATCACCTACAATTCTAGCTCAAAACTCATCATTAAGGAAGTTAACGCATAACACATAGCGTATACCTTTAACCATCAAAAATACCATTCAAATGCATCATACTTGACAAATCAAAGATGAAATGCACAAACAAATGGCTTGAAAGTTCCACGGATCGAAATGACAAAATCGAATTTTACATCATTAACAAAATGAGTATGTTCTTAGGATCTCATATGCCACAATCAGGCAGTCAAGATAAGGCTTTACGTCAACGTGCACGTGACTAACGAAATGGTTTCTCTCTTGCCCAAATACAAACAAATATTCATGCTCAATTTAATCCATCACATATTCACATTTTCATGCCTTTTAAGCTATTTCCTCTTTTGCTTATACAAAATGTCATAACATCACTTATGAAATAACATGGTAACGATAATAATACATTTTTTTCAACAATCACAACAATTCAAATTCAAATAATTAGGCATACACACATATAAGTAAGCAATTTGCTCATCATCTCACAACAACTATAAACATATTACCCATCTAATTTCGCTTGAAAATCTAAACTCAATTGTGCCTTTTCTCTTGCTTTTAGGTGAAGTTTTCTTGGTTTCCTAAAACAAACCAAATTCATTCAACACAACATTCAAGTGTAAATTCATAAAACTCCAAAAATAAAAAATGATAAAATTAAGCTCTAACTTAACCTACCCATAGTTCATCTAGGTTAAAAAAACCAGAACCTAGTTTAAAAATCCATGAAAAAGTAATATGGTTTTTCTCTTCTTTCTTCCAACACAAACCCATTTCTCTACTTCTTTCTCTACCTAAGCAAGAAGAAAAGATGAACTTGCCTTATACAAGTTGATTCTTCCTCTTTTCTAGCTTCCCTACATTTTTCTCTTCTTCCTTCCCTAGATCCCACGATTTTCTTCCCTTCCTTTTTTCTTTTTTACGTTTTTCTCTTCTCTTCTTTCTCTCTTTCATGATTCTTCCCTTCTTTCTCTTATTCAAGACAACAATTTGTCTTGATCTTCCAAAAATACCCCTCTTCTTTGATTGTCCTTCTAATTTTACCCTTCTTTCATTTAATCTAAAGACTACTTACTCCTTAGGCTATTTCAATCTAATACCTTAACTTAATTCTAACATTTTCATTCTAATTTCTAATTGGCACTTATGCTTACTAACTTAATGACTAACTTCCAAAAATGAATAAATAAGTAAACAAATAATTTAAAAAAAATTTGGGGTCCAACACACAATATTCAATTTCACATGTGAATAATAAATAAAAGTGTAATTAATCTTAAAATCACTGAAACAATATTACATATAGTTAAAGATTTCACTTTCGCTTTCACTTTATATTACTAAGTGTTTACTACGTATAAACTCTTACAAATATGATAATTGATCAAGCACATCATCACCTGACAAGTGTAAGGGAGTTTCACTATGTTTTATTTTGCCACTAAACAATTTGTTTCTTTACCATCTATGTCCATGTTTCAAGTAACGACGATGTCCCATATAACATATTTTACTTCATAGCCTCATTAAATGAGTTTTATGGTTACATACAAGACAGACCATATAACCTTTAATACTCCATCTATACAAATTTCCATAAGCTAAAAAATTATTTATAGTCCATAAAATAGCTATATGCATTTTAAAATTTCACCTTCAACAACATTATAAATTTTTAATCCAACCTCTCATAGATGATTTAAATCATCAATGAATGATTGCATGTATACATCAATGTCCTCACCAGGAGTAGTAGATCTTGGAATAAGTAAAGAAAATAAGAAAAAAAGGCTTCTTTATATACTTCTATGAGGGTAAATCATATGACACAAGAATTATTGTCCACTTATTGTAAGAAGTACTTATATTACCAAATAATTTAAATCTATCAGAGGCTAAACGAAGTTAAACATTGGGACAATCCTCTAAAAGTCTTTCCATGCCTTTAAGTTTACTGGATGACATATAACATTATCATCAATGTGTTAATATCTATGATTGTTTTCATTGACATAAAAAGCCTTTGTAGTCATGGTTTAATAAGGAAGTATTTCAAGATTTTATGGGGTATCTTTTTTTTTTCTTTTCCATCATCCGATTGCCACCTTGATGTATCACAAATAGAACATATTTGAAGATCTTTAACTCCTTCCAAAAGATAGCACAATCATACTTACAAGCATGTGTTGATATGCATATCCTAATCCAAGGTCCCTTAACAATTTTTTTGTTTCATAGTAAGATTTGGAAATACATCATTGAGCAACTCAATCAATAAGTCAAAAGATTTGTTATTCTGCCTATTATATGCCTTCAAATGCAACAGTTTCATAGCAAAAGATAATTGTGAGAAATTAGAACACCTTGGATATATTTCTTTTTAAGCTACTTTCATTAACTTCTTAAAATTATCTTTCTTAATTCTAGCAAAAGTATTAGGCAAAGTACTATCATCCATAGTCTTTATATAATTCCCTACATCCTCTAATATTTCTCTAATCCTATCATCTACGCCATCATTAATATCACTATCATCTCTATCATTATTGTTATCACCATCATTACCTGTATCAACACTTCTAGCATTACTTGCTTCAAAACGTTCTCCATTATAAATCTGTCAAGTATAAAATTTATCTATGCCTCAGATTAGCAAGTAATTATATACCACATCTTAACTTTGATTGTTAAAATTTAACCAATCTATGCATAGGCAATGAATTTGACATTCTAAACCCATTTTATGTTGTACAAATTTCATAAAAGTCTCCATTCCTTATAATTATTGATTGGACCATTTGTGACGAGTCATCCGAATTTTGTCTATGCAATTATACATTTATAAGTAAGTTACTAAATTACTAAAGACAATTTTAGTTGTAATTAACATAATGATAAACTAAAATTGACACACCAAGTTTGAATTCTACCAAAAGATTTTGTTGGTTAGTAGATTACGACAAACCTTGTCACAAGATATATGACATCATAAGGTTTTATAGTTAAGCAATATGAATTAGCTTAGAATAGGAAGCATGAACCCATCTCTAAAACCCACAGGTACATTCATTTTGATTATATGCATATCTAACATGTAATTATTATCATATACATACCTAAAGCTGGTTGTATCTATAGTATGTTGTGTTACGTTACTTAAATTTCTAACATAAAACAAGTTTCTTATTATATTAAATCTTAAGGCTCTTGCAACATCCAAATATTGCCTAGGTTTTCTTTCAACCACTCCTTTCTATCAAGGGGTATAAGGACTACTATGTTGATGTAAAATTCCTATAGCACTTAATAAAATTTTCAGCCATTTGATGATTAATAAATTTAATTCCGTTATTTGCAAATAGTTTTGGTGGTGGCCTCAAACTAGTTCTAATAAAGTGTTAAATAGTATGGAAAAGTTGGCTTTTTGATTGCATTAGATATGCCCATTCAAAATGTGAAAAATAATCAATGATAGTTTAAGAAATATTGAGTTCTAGTTTGAGTTTTCACTTAAGCCCCCCATAAATAAAAATGTACTAAAACATCCTTTGAGACTATGATATTTCTAGGAAAGGGTAATATATTTTTTTCTTAAAAGTGGACAAACTGGACAAAAAAAATTTGTTAGAAGTTTTTGTAGTTAAAAATATGAGCTATCTTATAATAGGAAGCACGAACTAATTTATTGTTCCAAATAGAAGAATAACATTTGAACAAAGAAAATAATTTGCTTTATTTAACTATGATTGCAAAGTGAACATGAAATTTTGTACAAATTCTAAAGATAATTGTTCATCCTTTTTGCGAAGTACAATTGAGATGGTGTAAACAAAAACGAAAAGCATCAAGTTTGTGTAAACAAAAAACTAAAAGCATCAAGTTTATAAAGTCCTATTTGTTCTTTGCTAACTACTATGACATTATTCTAGACCTGGAACACACAACTAGTATGGTAAAATGTAACTCTAATCTTTGAGACTTTTGATAGTTTGCTAATATACAACAATTTGTACTTAAAATTGGCATATATAAACCCTTTTTTATGACATATCTGAATGCAATTTGACATCTCCAGTATGTGTAACAAAGGTATAGTTGCCATTAGATACAAATATTTGTATTGGTGTTTGTAATTTGATAGTTTGGTAGGGTAATTTTAAATGTGGTGTCATATGGTTGGTATGTCCTATATCTACAAATTTTACTAAGATTTTCATAAGAATTCATGCAATGAGTTTTAAACATACCTCCAAATTCAAAAACAACAATTGTAAGATTTGATTAAATTTTTTCTTTCATTATCATAAGCTTTAGCACCTCCTGTTAGGCTGCATTTGTAATTTGAGTATTAATATCATCATTCTTAATAAGCATAACAAAACTCCTAAGAGACAATCAATTATAAATTCTTATGAAAAAACCAAGTTCAAATTCATATTTGGTTACCAAGTAAAGAATAATAAAATAAAAGAAGAATATTATTTGCCTACTTTACTTGGCCTAGTTAATGTGTTTAAAAGATATGTTTATTTTCCTATTAAAAATGATAATAATTAAGAAAAATAAAAGCACAAATATTTGAATAGTAATGCATATCTTTACAAGTCACAACATTACTTCTTAACCTATAACTAAACATGTCAAAACATGAAAAGTTTTTCCTAAAAAATCATCAAATTAAAAAATATTCATATGTATAATTGTAACTGGTGACAATTTCAATGTTTATGCACAAAGTAAGGAATTTTTGAATCTAGTGTTCTCTTTAGATTTTAATGGAACTCTTTTAATTTTACTTGGCTTAAATGTTAACTAAATAATTCAAATAAATAAGAATATTTCAAAGCTAGTTGACTTATGTATAAATAGTACTAGTGCTTAAGTTTTCAAAGTTGGATAAGTTTAATATCACATGTAGAAGAATTTGATTTTCGGAGAATCATCTTCAGTTTGAGTTCATTCTCAAAAAAATAAATATTATTATGGTAATACCTTTCAATAAGACCTATAAGATATTGGATGCATAATGAAAATACATAAAGTAAGCATATTTACCTTTGTAAGACATCATTTGTAAGACACAAAAAAGCATGTTTACCTTATTTTAAACATATTTTTCTTTATAGTCAATAAACTCAACTTTCAACTCTAAAGACTAAATATTAAAACTATATAATATTTGTTGCCATATTCTCTTTACCAATGCCCATATTTTTCCTCATGATCAGTAGACTCAAATATTTCAATCTACAATATAAAGGTTAAAAATATATAATATGCATTGTTAAATCCTCTTTTCCAACACCCTTAGATAGTAACCAGTGTAAAAATTATTGTAGAAAAAGCTAGTTTGGAGTAGCAAGATCCATAAGTAAAAATCATAAGCAAGTCAAGAAAACAAACAAAAATCAACTCACATATAGCATGATATTCTATGTAAAAAAACCAATAATATGAATAGAAAAGCATAACAAAACTCCCAAAAACTTTGCTAAAACTTAACATGCACAACAAAAATCTTATTAAAAAATGATTTTACATTTCTATTTCTCATCCATAAACACCAATAAATAAATCTTGCTAATACTAGGAAGAGGATGCATTAACAAGCTCTGACTTCTGAAAGTTTCAAAGCTTTCATTTAACCCCATTAGGAACTTCACCCTAATCTTACTTACTGAAGTAGAAATCTTCCTAAAAACATCACAGATACAACTTCTATATACACATAGGCAAATCATCCCTATTTTTTGACTTATAGTAATACAACGCACCTACCAAAAGCCAATTAGCACCTACCATAACTCTACATTAACCGATTGACTCAACACTAACTTATATTAACCACGGATGAATTGAACACATAATTACCTTGAGATGAAGAACCCTTTTGAATAGGCAAAACAGACATCACCAATTGGTGGAGAAATCACAAGGACGCTAGAGAGAAGACAGACGAATATAGAGGAAGACATTGGAGTTGCTGGAGAAAACACGAGGACACTAGAGAGAAGACAGACGAGGGCACTGGAGTTGTAGGATTTGTGTGTATTTTTTGCAGATAAAAATATTTCGCTACAAAAATAACTTCACAGTTAAAAAACATCGCCAAATCTTAAATCTTTCGTTATAAAACTAAGTTCACAATTAAAAAACATCGCCAAATCTTATTAACTATGAATATAAAACGTAGCCTATCTTAAACATAACTAATAGTTTTAAAAAACCCGTAAAATATTTTATGTTGGAGGTATTGATTCAATAGGCTACGATTTTGAAATTATGTAGCTAAAAAGTAAATTTGAGCTACGAATTTCAAATTGTAGCAAAAAATAATGTTGCCAAAACTCTTATTTGTTATAATGGGACCCATTGTAAGTCATTAATCCAAAGCCACCTATATTCTTTTACGTGGCCTTTAAGGGAACCTTACATATCATCCCTTTAAATTTCATTGAATTAATTAGATGAATAACATACCATATCATCCTCTTAAATATAAAGTAAACAATATAACAATTATAAGACAAATTGAAAGTTAGAATAGATATATATGGTCAATTGGCAATGACTAAAATACTTGGAACTATAGATCTTTACAAGTTGTTAATAGTAATAATAATAAGGGTTAATTATAAAAAAATCCAAACTTTTGTTAAATTTTCAATTATAGCCCGAATTTTAAGAAGTAGCAATAAAATGCAAAAACTTTCAATTTTTTTCAATTTAGCCCAAAGTTTAAAAAGTGACAATAAAATGCTCAAACATTCAATTTTCTTTAATTCTAACTTGACGTTATCTATTGTTCTCCCGATGCCCTTAGCCCTTTATTTTTGTTTATTCTTCTGATGCTCAAAACTACACTCTCATATAGCATACTGCACTAGTAAGTTTTTTTTTGTTTTTCGTTCGTTCTCCTGATGCCCTTAGTGTGAGGGTGTTGGGGCTACGTAATATGAAAATCGAAGGGTGAGAGCATCAAGAGAAAAAATTAAAAATAAAGGGAAAAACTTAATCAAAACGTAAAATCATCAGGGCTGCATAATATGATTTAGGTCATTTTTAAATAACTGATTAAATGACATCGTTTCATTAATCTTCATTTGTTATGTTAATTTTGACTGATGTGTATTAATAGATAAGGTTTTTGAAACATGTGACAAGCCATGTCAACATACTTAACGGAAACACTAACGTCATGTTAGAATTGGAAAAAATTGAAAGTTTAGGCATTTTATTGTTACTTTTTAAAGTTCGTGCTAGAATTGAAAAAAATTGAAAGTTTAGGCATTTTATTGCTACTTTTTAAAATTCAGGCTATAATTGAAAAATTGACGAAAGTTTGGGCTGTTTTTGGTAATTAACCCTAATAATAATAATAATAATAATAAGATAAATTCTTATCCTTGATCTTATCATTATAAGATGTTCTTTGATATGATATGATAATGATCTTATCATTATTCTTAATTTTATCTTCGATATGATATGATTATATAGAATAAAATTAGGGATATTTAGTCAGATAAATTTTATATAAATACCCTTTGAATATTGAATTATACAC
>JANITW010000003.1:38768332-38778415 GCA_027564335.1 Erythroxylum williamsii
AGAGAAAGATTTCAATTAAAACATATTAATTGAATGTTTTAATCATGCTTATGACATCGAGACTAGGAAATAAGCAACCTGGCTCTGATACCATTGTAGATTAATAAGGACTGACCTTAATGCGAAAGTGCTGGATCAATTTACTGCTTGCTAGTCTTCGGATTTCGGTAAGCTACTAGAGTCACCGATTAATTCACGTCCCAAAACTCTAAGCCTTTGATGATTGCTTCACGTGAGAGAGAGAATGGAAGAAGAAGAAAAACGTATTTTCTCTTATTCGTAATTATCATTCTATGATCTGTTTTATTTTCATCATTTAATCCCTTGGTTAGGACAAATAACTGATACGGGAGTTATATAAAGTGGCCGTTAATTTTGTAAACTGCCAACAGAACACAAGATAACTAATCAATTAGCAAAAATAAGGCTTTTCCTTTTCATAATAATTATTTGGCTCTTCATTTTTAAAGGCTTAGAAGTTCTTACGACGACAACAACAACAACAATAACGAGAAGAACAATAATGATAATAATAATAGAAGGCCTTTGTTTTTCTCCAAGATTCTAAATCCCATTCTATCAACTTATTTGATGAAATGAAAAAACTCCCACCAATTTCGACATAACTTCCAAAACGACACTAAACCTCCATAATCAAAACTTTAAACCCCTCCATATCCATCTTGTTTACCATGAAAAATAGTCTAATAATAAATGGGCTTCAATCTTGTCATATAGCTCTAACAATAAGTTAGATTGGGTCCACTAGGAAAGAGTAATAGATTTATATTTTAATGTAACTCATCTTGATATGAATTGAGCTTTTTCTTGTTTCTTTTCTCTTCTTTTTTTTTAATCTTCTTTGTGAATGTACTATTTTCTTCTTTTAACATAAATTTTCATTTGACAATAAGTATTAGAATATTGGTTCTAATTATTTGTGTCTGGTGTATCATACCTTACATTCATTATTTATTTATATTTTATAAGCCCTTCTTACCTTGTTGTCTACAAACTATTTCATAATATAATTGAATTATTTAATATAAAAATAATCACTATCTAATATATTTTATGTTGGATACATTATTCTCTTACTAGTATTTTGATAAAATTGATCAAAATTAGCACTTACTTGAGAAACTATATAGTATATCCTCTGTGAAAGTAGCACTAGTACAAGTTTGAGCAAAAGAGAGACAACTATGCCAAAACTCAAGCCACATGCACTGAGTATCTTCAAACATATAATCCCTTAATTCAACTTCCTTATCTTGCACCATTATCCATCTCACTAGTGGAATTATTTAAATAAAGGGACATTACTAATGGTTTTGAGGTGGAGAAACTTGATTAAGAGGATGAAGGTTCTGTGACAAAAAAGCCATTAAAAGAAGTAATCACAAGCAATACTAAGAATGATGGAACAACTCCATTACTTTATTGAGAATGAAATAAACATAAAAAGTTTAAGGAACTTATATTTTTGGAGTTGGGAATAGAGGACCAAATTTAGGTGATAACATTGCAAAAATGGAAATTGATACCAAAGCAGAGGCTCCAAAGGTAATCATAAATAATATAATATCCACATAGTTCAACTAGCTTATAATGTACTGCTTCCTCAAATGTGCATAATGTAGTAGAAAATGATTTTGAAATGGTATTACAAAATCGAGCAATGTAAGAAACCAAAGATAAGAAAAATGATGTTGAGACTTAGATGTATGACATGAGGACCAAAATTTGTGACAAATATCATGAATTTTTTATTGAACTAAAGAAGGAACTATCATGCCAAAACTTTATATTGTTGAAGATTGGTTACATGAAGAAGTTAAATACAAATAAAGGGTTTTTACAATGCAAAACTTGAGGGGTTTAAGAAGTAAGAGGATACCATTGAAGACTGCTATAAAAGTTTTGAGGAAGTGGTTTTGTGATTAATCAACAAATTAATTACAAGAATGGTTACAGAGAGGGAATAATGATGAACGTATCCTATATTTGACAAGTATAAGACTAAAAGGAAAGAATGGGACTAGATATTTAGATGGTTGTTATTGATGGGTGGAGTGAGATTTTCATCTTAGTTTCACTAATTAGTATGTATGTGGAATATGGGTGTGAATTGACTGATGAAAGGATGAACAAAGACTTGCTTATCTAAAGGGATATACTTGTTCTGTGCACTCGGTATGATTTCATGAAATCTATAAATATTTTTTTGGTGAACTTCTTATGAGAAGTATAGTTACTTGGGTTTTAATGATCATAGATCAAACATAAAATATTAGGCCTCTGAAAGTAATAGGATAGTTTAAGAAGAAAATGAATATGCTGAAATGAAGATCATCTCAACTTATACTTAGTTTGTCTTGGCTAGGTATGCTAATTGTATATGAAATGTTTAGGAATTAATTTTGGAGTTGATAAAAATGTTCTGATTATATAGATATTAAAGGATAATAATAACGTGAAGGTTTCAAAAATTATTAGTATAGAAAACATTCTCATTCAGACAATGACTTATCAACGTTATTAATAGCATTATGTAGTTGCTGGATAAGTGAACCTTTGTCTTTTCCATTTGATAACTGAAATAAAGACTCTACTTTTAACTAATATCATTCGCAAGTTTAAGAAATTGACAAAAATTTATTTAAATAAAGAGAAAGAGAAGCATCTTCTCATTGGTCTCTCTCAAATGTCAAGAGAAATTAAACTATATATGGATTTGTAAACTCGATAATTTTGGAATTGATGAGGAGACATATTCTAAAATTGGTTGTGAAGATAATTGTTCTAGTAGGTTAAAGCTAATTGAAAGTGAGGGACGTAACTTTATGGCTTAAATATGAATCGATTTGATTTTGTTTGTGATTGTTGAGAGTCTACACATGTGACATTGGCTTGCAACATTCATATATCCATTTTCAAATTTTTTGTCTTTTTATAGGAATGAACAATGTTCTTATATTAATAACTCGCATGCTTATTTTGAAATGTTAATCACTAGTTTAGAATGTTATATATTGCTAATTTTAATGAATGGATCAAATATTATATTTTATGATGTGTTAGCTTTTGTTATATTAAAGTCCAAATTGAGAAATAGTAGTTGGTCCATAACAACTGGAATTATTAGTGCTTTACATAATATATTTAAATATTTGAAAATGGAGTATGATGATTGAATTGTTTAGCTCAATCATGGATGATGTCAGTTTGAGTAGTGATACTTAAAAAAGTAATTCACAAATTCTAGTAACTTATTTCTAGAATTAGTGATGAGGAGCCAATTTTTTTAAAGGTTTCTCATTTAATTCATTAGTTGGACATAAAGTATTCAAACGTAAATTTTTTATGTTAAATATGAGGTTCAATTATCATTCATCTGGATTACTCTATCCTTATCTTATGGTTGCAACTTCTTCATGTTTAATTTTGGAGTAATAACTTTAAGACTTACCTTTCTATAGAGTCTTTTTAATGTAAAGGTAGATAAGATCTATTCCTTCTTTTATAGAGGCAGATTGTTATTATTTTCTTAAGATGTTGCTTAACTTTGATAAACTTAAGTAAACATGCACATGCGCAATTATTAACTCTTATTTAATGCTGAACTAATCTACAATATAACTCTTAAAATGTTACTTATAATTTTTTGTATTCATCATCAAACTCGATAGATACATAAGAGAATGACATGTAAACTCTTAAAGGCAATATTCTTTAAAGGAGAGAATATTTTTATGAAGAAAAATGATATAATAATAAATGAAAAACAATTTTATTATGTGTGTCCAATAATAAATGTTAGTTTGGGACTTATTGCAGAAGATTATTAACATTATATTATAATATAATCCATAAGTTAGTTATGCGATAAATATAAGTAAAAAGTACATTTTAGCTTTAATATTTACACTAAAATACTAGTTAGGTCTTAATATTTAAAAATATTCAAAAAGAGTCATAAGGCTTCAAGTCTATTCAATTTTAATTACGAATTAATAGTACCTTTAATGAGATTAATATTCTCTCAATTAGTTATTGTATCAATATTGACGTGACATTTTTTATTTTTATTATTTATGTGAGATTTACAATATTATGTAAAAGTCATATGATTTTGTTCACTTAAATTAATAATTTTTATTAAACATATTTAATTTTAATTAAGCATATAATTATATTAACCTTAAATAGTATAAAATTCATAATATCCATCAATCTAAAACCTATAAATTTTGTCGTTATTGTGACATATTGCACACCATTGTTTATCAGCCGAGTGGTTGAAAATGCAATGAGCTATGTTATCTCCCTATATGTATGTTGGGCTTTTGGTGAAAGCTTTCCCTAACCTGATTTGTAGCACACTACACACCTATGTTCATCATTCAAGTGGTGAAAAATGGAATAAGCTATGTTATCTCCCCATATGTATATTGGGCTTTTGATAAAAGCTTTCCTTAACCTGATTTCAGTTATCCCACTTCAAAATATCCAATCGTTTATGCTTTTGTATATAGAAATATGGTGATATTAGCAATTAAGGGGTTTTCAACCTTACCAAGGCACTCTCTCACACTCTAACTATGGTGTTCATTCTTCATAGCAGCCATATTTATCAATGCAATAAAAGATTTTGGGGGATGGGGGTTGGGGGGCAGGGAGTAAGTAAGATTTGCCCTTGTTGAAACACCGATGCATCTAAATATGTGACATCTTTGTGGGGATGAGATTTGGACTTTTCCAAATTCGATTCTTACTTTAGCTAGTGTGTAGCCACCAATATTTTATCTTCTTAGAAGATTGTCATTCTTGATGTTTTTTATATATAATTTACTCTAGGATTGGGAGGAAGCTCACTAGTTTTCCTAATTATTTAATTAAATTAATAATTTACCAAGTTAGTGTTAATGGGACAATGAATAAGTTACACATTTTAGGTGTTACAAAGGTCTTCTTAGATACCAAACTTGTATTGCATGCTACGTCTGTACTCCTTTGTATGATAATCTCACTTAGCTTCGTTCAAGTAAGATTCAACCTTCTCACATGATCGTTGACCAAGAAAACCTTATTCTCGAACATCTCCCAACCTTATCAGTGTTTAACTCTCACAATCTTGCAAGAAACTACGAAAACACGAGACTATTAATGGCAATAATAGAAGCATGAATGAGATATAAAAAATGCTAAATTTTATTACTTCCCTCAAAGTATATAAAGGAATGGTGTCTCAATCTTTATATGTAAGGATTAAGGCTCAACTACCTAGATCACATCTTATTCTTATCAAATTACATCACATTATCCAATTAGATGATGTCCCCATCTAAATAGGATTGTATCTGATAAGATTTAACTACATCACAACTAATAAGATAAAAGATAACATCTATCTAGGAATGATCTGTTGATATCTACGAAAATCTCCACTATCTCCAAATGATCCTCCCATATAGTATTTATCTTTTAAAGCTTTTGTCTATCTGCTGTGATCTTATCCACCGCATCATCCATGATCTCTATCCATTGATAATGAGTCATTCAAGCCTAAAGCCTATCATAGCACACTGGTTCGTTCCAATGCTTATCATTGTCAAGTAAATTAGTCATGGCCTATTCATTTGAGCATACACTAAGTCCTTACTACATTAAAAGCCTAGCTTTAGCCAAGTTAACTCATATAAGGTTCGAAACTCTACCAAAATTCGTACCAATCTTGATTTAACTTGCTAAGTTACCTCACAACTCTTGCATGTCATCATCATGTATGTGATCTAGCTAACCTTCCACTAAAGACCTATTTCTAACTAGTTGTGAAGTGTCTGCATGTGTTAGGGGCTAACAAACCACACCTACTAGAAGAACTCAACACCCTCATCAAAATAATTTATGGGCACTCTTCTAAATGTGGTTTTCTTGAAGACTCCTTAGTCATTGGAGCATCTCCCACATAACATTTTCCCTCTCCGTTGGGTTTATCTTTGCTTTTATTTGGATGCTCCTTCACAAGTTCCATTGTACCTAACATAGCATAATTATTGAGGTAGACTTCTTTCATCGAGTCATCCTCTCCTGCTCTTTGATCTTCGAAACTATGGAATTAACTTACTCCTTAACACTTTCCATTTTGGGCATTCATGAGCAAAATATATAAATGAAACAAGTAATATCTCATTTTTATTTTTATTTTTTGGAGTTACATTGAGAAGATTCACTTACCTTTTCTTTGCCTTTCTTCGAGCCATTCCTTGTCCCACCATTCTTCTTTCCCTCATTGCTATTTTGAATTGATGGTGGCATTTAGAGCTCCACTTAGGTATCTGTAGCCATATCACGCTTGAAAAGTCTTTCACATTCTGCCTTCAAAGCTTCATTTGTGCCAAACCTTAGAAGTCGCTTACAAATTTGAACAACTTGTCTTCCTTAAACATGTTTTGCATGTCCAATATCAAAGATGTGAATTTCCTCACATACTCCCACACTAAATTGTCTTGCTTTAACCTCTTCAAAGCTTCTATTATAGCCATGAAGTGTTGTTGTGGAAGAACTGGTCTATTAGCTCCTTCTTCATCTTCTCCAAAGTGTCAATAGGAGGTCTACCCACACTAATATTGTTGAACTTTTTTTTGGGCTTGCCTAGGGCAAAGATGGGTTTTGATAGCATCTTTGTTATGGTTGATCGATTTAGTAAGATGGCGTATTTCATTATATTCCATAAGACTAATGATGTTGTGTATGTTACTGACTTATTTTTCAGAGATGTTGTTAGATTGCATGGCATTCCTAGGTCTATTGTGTCTAACAGGGATACCAACTTTTTGAGCCATTTTTGGCGAGTGTTGTGGGTCAAGTTGGGTACAAAATTTCTCTATTCTACTACTTGTCATCCACAGACAGATGGACAGACTGAGGTAGTTAATAGGACCTTAGGTACCTTGTTGTGTGCTATAGTGGGTAAGAATTTGAAAACTTGGGGTGAATGTTTTCCATTTATTGAATTTGCATATAATAGGAGTGTGCATTCTACCACAGGTTTTTCACCTTTTGAGCTTGTCTATGATTTTAATCCTTTGACTGTTTTGGATTTGGTGCCTTCACCCTTGCATGAGTTGTCTAGTATAGATGGCAAGAGGAAAGATGAGACGGTCAAGGAGTTGCATGAGAAGGCAAGACAACATATTAAGTAGAGGAACAAGGTATATGCAAAGCAAGCCAACAAGGTGCAAAAAATGGTGACCTTTGAACATGGTGATTAGGTTTGGGTGCATCTGAGGAAGGAGAGGTTTCTTACCCAGAGGAAATCCAAGTTGGATCTTAGGGGTGATGGTCCATTCCAGGTGTTGGCGCGGATCAATGACAACGCCTATAAAATTGATCATCTAGGTGAGTATAATGTGTCCACTACTTTTAATGTTGCTGAACTTTCTCCTTTTGATATGGACTCAGATTCGAGGACGAATCTTCCTGAGGAGGGAGGGACTAATGTGAGTGGGACCATAGACCATCGAGCAGGACCAACAAAGAGCTAGCTATGTCAGAAGGGCCCATGACCAAAGCTAGAGCTAAGAGACTTAAAGAGGCTCTTTATACGCATGTGGGCTTTTATTTTGAGAGGATGGCAAGCTCCAAGCCTATTGGAGGAGAGTTTAATGAAATTGAGCCCAAACTAATCCATTTAACTCAAATTCTTGGACCGGATACACTTGAAGCTTGAAGACAAAAAGACTTGGGCTATTTTAACGCTTCATCACTTAATCCCAAGGAGTGTTTGGTGTGCCACTTATTTTATTAGTGGGAGTGGGCTATTTAATTCACTTAAGTCCAAGAGCATATGGATCCAGTAGTGGCGCTACACATCAGACTTATTTATTTAATTTTTGGACTTTGTTTTTATTTTAGGCTTCCATGTATTTTTAGCCCAACCTTTTATTATTTAACCTAGGTACAAATATGTGTCTTTAGGTCAAATTTTCGTAACTTTTAGATCAGAATTGCTAGAGTGTCTTCGGCTTCAATAGGGAGAAATATTATTTTCTTGTTCTTGTTACCTTTCGAATCATCTTTTACTTATCAATTGCTTTCCCAATTATGGTGTGTCGATTGTTCGTTTCTCTTGGTTTTATTTTGATCGTCGGGATTACTTGGAACAAGTTTCCAAGGGGTGTCGTAGAAATCAAACTTTGCGTATCCTTATTTTCTTAATTGTTGAATTTCGAAATTTCCATCCTTCTTAATTCCTCAAGGTCGAAAACACACCAAAACAAAACACCTATCGAAACACAATCAATCGACATTAATCCTTTCGTGGTGCGCGTTAAGTACTCCCTGAGTCAATTAGAATATACAATCTCTTCTTACCATGATAACCTTCTATTCTCATATTAAGAAAACCTTATTGTGCAGTTAAGGCAAGATTGGACAGCTCAACTTCTTGGAAATCTATTGCTTCACCCTCATCATCAATTGCATCCTCATGAGTATCAACCTAAATCATAAAAATATTGTCTTTTTTTCCATTTATGCCCAAGTACATACTTTTTCCTCAAAGCAAATACTCTTAGCTCGTTTGTCATTAATTTCTTTAGTAGAGAGCATTCTGACAAGATTGTTATTCAAGGGTTAAATGGCAGGGGTAGATAACAGACCACCCGTTTGTCCTTTTGGATTAGTAATTTGTGTTTTGGTCTATGTCAATACATTGATGATAAATGGAACTAAGGTTGATGAGTTAGGTAATGGCTTAGGTTTAATGGTAAGGGTAGTATGGATGTTATTAGATGTAGGTTTAGGCTGTTGAAATAGTGCAGTTATTTGGAGTTCTTGGGGCTTAGAAAGGGAACAGGCTTCAGCTAATGCTTTAGGCTTGAGCATGCACATAGTCATTTGGATTTCATCAAGTAAGCTAGATAGAGACAAGCTAAGAGCATTATTTTCAGATATATCAGCCTTTAGGTATAATTCATCAAAAGCATCAATATACTCTTGTAAAGATCCTTATTGCCTCAAATTCCTTAATTTTGATAAAGAATCTTCATATGTTGATTAATGAAATCGAGCTCTCATGTTATAGACATATTCTTCGCAGTCAGCCTAAGCTCTTTCTCTCTTCATCTTCACATAACTAGCATGCCACTGCAATGATTTGCTTCTTAAATGGGGTACCATTTTCTTGATTTTTTTTAATTTTTTGGTAAGATACCCTCTATATTAAAGTAGCTTTGCACTTGTTGATACCAACTATCTATTATCTTGTTGCTGCTCAACTTCTTCCACTAGAGTTATGAGCTCTTATTGATACGCTTACAACCGCGTTCCGCCTGCCATGGAAATTAGCTACCAATTGGTATGTTCCAGAATCAATAACAAAACAATTAAGAAGTAAGAAGAGAAGATAAGAAGATTAAGAGAAGAATGAAGAGATTGAAAAAGAATCTTTATTAGAGAGAAGAAAAATTTACAACTGATCTCAGTATCACGACTGATCTTGCTTCTCCTATTTTAACTGCTTCTGACTAATTCTCTGGCCTTATTCCTATACAGCATCCCTTCTCTACTTATTTACAATTCAATCCTTTATTCTCTCTTTACACTATATTATTTATCTTTTCCATGCACTATTTTGTATCAAAGATAAGCTGTTTTAACTCTTAAGAGGGTGAAATCTGATTGATTTTAGGCTTCAAGTCTCACGTTCCCCTTCATCCTTTTTCTTCTTTTATTTGTAGTTCTTTACTTTTGTGATGCAAACTAATGTGGTTCCTCCTATTTTTATATGTCATGGTTTATTTATGATTTTAAGTCTATGGAAAAAAAAAATAAGAATCTTATCAGGTTAGGATTCTAATCCTATTTTAGAAATTAAGTTAGAATTCTTATACCATTAGGATTAGGGTTTCAATACTTCTGCTATATTTATGTGTTCCAATGTTTTAACGAATAATGTATATTTAAAGTTCTCTTTTGCTAAGACTGATTTGTGATACCCTATTTGTGTGATTCCAATAGTTATGTTTGTTTCAATTTCTAGGTGTGGTTCCTAGCTCTTGATACAGATCCTATGAG
>JANITW010000003.1:38817161-38835735 GCA_027564335.1 Erythroxylum williamsii
TTGTCAGTCAAAAGTTCTGTCCTCGAATAATCATGCTAAAATCATAACAGAAACTTGTAAAAATCATAACTTATTATTCCTTGATCGAACAATTGCATACTTTATGTCAGAATAAAGATCAAATCAAATCCTTCAATTTTCATGAAGAAATTCAAAGCTAAATTAATCTCTAACAAGGTAAATTTTCCAGTCAAAACTTTAGTCATAACATAAGTCAACCGATAACACACCTAAACTTTGACTGATCGTAACTTTCAATTCTGATATCGAAAAATTGCAAATTTTATGGGTACAGAAAATTCTCAACATAACCTACAAGTTTTATGTAGAATATTTTCTCAAATTTTGACTAAATCAAAAGTCAACTCTCAATGGTCAAAAGGTCAAACTTTCTAAATTCTTCAAATTGTCACACTTTTTCTTTTTAATTCTTACTATTTAACTTCATTTCAATCAACTCATCCACTTGTGAATAGTCAATAAAAAATTGGGGTCCAACAATTTCTTAGTATGGAGATAGATGGTAAAGGTGTCAAACTACAACCACCTATACTCGACAAAATTTCTCAATTCCCAAATAAATTGTTAGATAAAAAATAAGTTCAAAGTTTTTTAGGTGTATTGAATTATGCATATGATCTTATTCAAAACCTTGCTGAGATAAGAAAACCTTTTTAAGTATTATTAAAGAAAGATCATAGGTTTGAATCCTCAACCTATATCTCCTAGTTAGATAAAAACCACCCTTGATGATCTTTCTCTAAGACTAGATACATCTTGGAAAATTTAGATACCTCGAAATATCATGACAAGTTCACCTAGTTCAATCCCACTGTTCAAGCTCATTTCGAGATAATGTGAGACCTTTACTCGCTAAAATATAACAATTTTTGTTACATTGATTGTGCAGGTATTTATCCCTGATTAAACTTTTTGCAGGGAGCTCTTCCCCAAATGGGTATTTATCCCTGATTGGTATGACTTTGGTGCTATAAGTGCCATTTATTTAACAAACCCTTATTTTCCTGAGATATCTTTATAACCTAAATGGGTGCAAGAAGGTGTTCGGGATTGTTATCTGAATAATTGTACAATCATTCCTTAAGATACTTTAATGCTACAAATTTTATTATCCAGAACCAATTTCTATAAAGAAGAACGATATGATGCTTATCATTTTATTATGATTGGAAAAGCAAAACATTTCTTTATTAAAGTCAATACCATGTTAAGGAGAGAATTTAATAGATATAATGAGATTGATATCCATTACTGAAGAGTTATTGGAATGAGGATTGCTGTCTTCGGAATGGAAGCAACTTTCAGAAAAGGCTTTCAATGACTTTGGAGATATAAATGCCATTTATTTAACAAACCCTCATTTTCTTGAGATATCTTTATTACCTAAATGGGTGCAAGAAGGTGTTCGGGATTGTTATCTGAATAATCCTACAATCACTCCTCAAGATACTTTAATGCTACAAATTTTATTAGTCAGAACTGATTTCTACGATGCTTATCATTTTATTATGATTGGAAAAGCAGAACATTTCTCTATTACAGTTAATACCTTATTAAAGAAAAAATTCAGTAGATACATTGAGACTAATATCCATTAACAAAGAGGTATTGGAATGAGGACTTTTGTCTCCGTAATGGAAGCAACTTTCAAAAAAGGCTTCCGAACATATGGAGTAATTTTACCTCACTTATGATAACACCATCCAAAAGAACTCCCTTGGCTGTAAAAAGTTTTTTAAAAATGAAGATAGGGATGATCGAACGAGGAAAAGTAAGACCAAGCCTAGAAGCTCAAAAAAGATTTTGCCACCTCAACAAGCACATTGAAAATATCTATCTAGCGTGTTTTGGTGGAATCAGATTTCTCAAAGGAAAAGATAAAGAAGAAGATTTTGGTGTCAACAATTGCAGTGACTTGGAATAATGGAAATCTATCACAATTTTAGATAAGTTCTTTCTGACCAATAAGTCATATCTTCATAAGTCATTTTACATATAAATAACTAATTTTACTAAACTTCTTTAAATAAACAGCTGATGTTATTTGTTGTTATCATTTTTATAACCAAATAACTCACAATCGCAATCTTTATAGACATATACTAACCTACCAATTACATGGTAACTTTATTGTTAACTTAATGATTTTAAACTTAAGTGATATATCTGATTTAACTAATCAATAATAGAATCTAACACAAAATATACTTACATCATCTAACATAAAATATATATTTCCTTAATAGAACAATGGGTTGAACTAATACATAAGTGAAAGGTGCTAAATTACATATTTTTTTAAACTTAATGAGTGTACTTCTTAACTTTTTTGTAAAGCTAACACAAAATATTTAGAAGATGGAAATACCACTTAGTAATAACTATGAATAATTTTTCCTTATATCAGACAAACTTTTGAAACAAGTCAATAAATAATGGATAATGTACAAAATGTTTAAAACTTTTAAATTTTTATTTAAATATCTAATCTTTTTAAAATTTTAATTAATTGATCACATTTTTCAAAAATAAAAGGAATGGATTAATTAACAAACAATTCAACAATAATAAAAACATTATTTTGAAGAGTTAAAGTGATCAAAATTTTAAAAAAATAACAACCAATTCAAATTATTATCTTGGTTACTTTTCATTAACACGAATGATGGGTATGTGAGAATTGCTATATAAAGCCCTCATATGGTCGTAGGTGTGATCCTTTCTTTAGTTAAACATCCTTTATCCACTTATCTTATATAAAATATCCAATCTAGAAAATTAGAAGAATCTTTGCCTATCTTCATCTCTCTCATTGTCCACCTCTATGGTTTCAACTTTTAAGTTATTATCTATTACTATTGTCTAGCATTTTGACATTTTGCACAAAAATTATACTAATTGAGTGAAACCCTAACATAAGAAGCTTCAATTTTTTAGGAGGTAAGTTTAGGCTTTCCCCTAGATATGTTTGCTTTATATTTTAGTAGTTTTTAATAAACATATTACTTAATTTTATAATCTAGTTTGTGATGGGTCAATGAGTGGAAAAGTAAAATCCTTTTTATATGGGCTTGTTTTTTCTTAGTGATGCTTTATGGGGCAAGCTTGTTTATATAGAAGATATGAAATATGTTGATGGAGAAGTTGAAAATTGGGCCATCAAAATTAATAGGTTTTATTACTAGGACCTTGAAAGGATGCTTATGAAAGATGTTAAAAAAATATTTTTGTATAAAGTACTAGGTGCGAGTCTAAAGAATGGCTTGATGAAGATGACTATTGATTGAAAAACAAACTACTAGTTTTACACTCAAAACTGCAAGTATACAGGTCATAACTTATACTAAAAAGCAGATATTGATCTTACAAAGATTGTGCTTAGGCACCACTTAATTCAAGTAGTTCTTTTTTAAGAACCAATTTTAATGAATATAAACTAAAAAATTAAACTAAAGCAAACAACTAATAATGAACAAATGATAAAGCAAAGTGTAGAAACTTGGAATTCAAGATTTAACAATTAGAGATAACTTTTTCCATATCTTGTCTCCTTCATACCTTGTTAATTGAATTGTGCCTCACCTAAGATGTCTTAATGTATTAACTACCCTCTCTTAAGTTGTAATTAATTGTCCGTAGCCAAATTAAATGGAGATGATTAAGCAATCTCCCAATCTACAAAATCAGTCCACCAATTTAACTAGTTATGAAGTTATCCTATAGGTAATCAACTTATTAGCCAAGAGCTCTCTCTAACTAATCAATTAACTTGATGAATGTAGGTCTATAAAGTGAAAATTCTAATTGTATAGCCCTACACAATTTACCCAACTCAAATTTTCAATATATTGCAAGGTATAAGCTCAACATTCATCAAAATCATCATTCATTCAAATCAACAAAATAGAAGTTCAACAAGTAGTTCAAAAGTAATCTCTACAAATAACTCGGCCACTCATAATATCATTAACATCCCCAATAACCAAACAATCCATAATAAAGATGCTAGAAGAGAAAAAAGAAATAAGGACTAGATGAAGCAAACTCCTCCTCTTCTTAGCTCAAATCTGGAAAATCCAAAGTTGGTGTGATTTTTTCCCAATTTGGAATGGAAATCTTGATTCTCTACCTCTCTCTAGGCTCTAAATATGTTTTTAAGCTCAAGGAGGCAAGTTTTCACGACTTTCTCTTTGGCCCTTGGGATTTATGCCCTTAAATAGTCATAAAACCTAAAAATAAGTGAAAACTGCATGTCTCATTAGGCTAGGGATCCCACGATCATGGGAATTATCATGAATCCCTTGATTATGAGTTCTTTTTCTACAACTTCTCCACTTCTCTTCTCCTCTCTTGGTCCCTATCTTAATCACAAAGGTGGCCACCTTTTATTCCTATACCAAAATGATCAATTCTTACCCTAAACTAACATCAAACATAAAAGAACAATTATAAAGATCAAACTAAACAAAAATACCAAAATAAGTTCTAAAACATAACAATAATAACCTATCATGCAAGAAACACATGTCAAATACTTAGAAGAGCACACACTAATGCACAACTATCAATGACAAAGAATGATTCTTTTTTTATGAAATAATGGGTGATTATTCTAAAATATAAGGTGTTAGAGATTTATCTTGATCATAGCTCCAATATCCTATATTTAGACTAAATTTCTAATATCATAAATGATAATGAATTGAGTGAAGAAGTTATTATTGATGATATTATACTTGTTATAGATAATGGAGGGATGAATGCTAATAATGTATTTAAAGGTACAAATGACATCAAATTTAAAGGTATCACGAGAAATGCATGAGAAGCTGATGATGTAGAGGTTAAATATCTCTATTAATACCACTCAATCTACTATCATCCTAATGCAAGCACGACTAATTAATCAAAGAATCCATTACATGTGCGCAGTGGACCAATTATAAGAGTTAGGAGTAAAAAAGCTTTAACAAACTATAAATGGTTTGATTGAAGAATATATATTTATCAAGCTTCAAAGAGCTCAATAAAAATTATTTTGTGAAACTTATTAGACCTTAGAGAAAACTAAGTACTAGGGTATCAAGATCAAAGTTAGGGTTGGAGAAAATTTTGGAAACATAAGCACATGGAATTGAGACTAATTTTATGTCTTAAGGTTTAGTTATTATTGTATTCTTTTGTATTATAATTGGGCTATAGGTTTCATAATTATAAAGCGAACAATATATTTAATATGATTTTATAGTTATTTACTAATTTTCTATTTGGATTAGGACGTATTATAAGGTTAAATTCTAAAATAAGAAAAGATAGTATTTTAAGTGTGACATTAGCAATCTTAATTGAAATAGGATGTTTTGAACCTTAATTAAAATATTCTTATAGAGTCCTAGTTAGAGCATAATTAGTGTCAATTTTCTAATTGAATAAGGACCTTTAAATTTTAAATTCAAGTAGTATAAAAAATCAGTTCTTTAATTTAAGTAAAAATTTGTGTTACACTTGTAATTAAGATGTTAATAGCATTTTTTACGTTTACCCTATATAAAAGAGATGTTTATAATTAATGAAGACATATGTGAAATTTAAGGCATAAAATATTGAGATTTGTAAGGCTTTATCCCTTATTTTTTATTAAACTACAAAACTTATTAAAGCGTTCTTTCTTTGAGGCATTTATAAACACTTTATGAATTTATTTCTTAATTCTTCATAATCAACAAATTAGTTCTTTAACTCTAATTTAACTTTTCTTATGAGATTTCTTTCTTGTTTATAGATGATCTAGGTTTTATTGGTTTAAATTCTTTATATCTTAAATAAGAATTTTTCTTTTTATTGTGGTTTTAGCTATCTTAGGTCGAGGTTATCATTCTTATTGCCAGCTTATAAGGATTTATTCATTTTGGTTTTTTCTTTAGGTTTGAGCTTTCTTTACCCAAAGATATCAATCTTGTTTTGGTGTTCAAAGGATCTCAAATATTTTGGATCTACTTTAGTTGTTATTTTTGTTTCTTAAATTACTTTTTCTATTCTTGTCTTAACATCAAACACATATCTATAGTTCCAAATTATTATTTGTACCTACCCTATCCTATTTTTCAATTAATTTATTTGTAAGTTTGCTTCTATTGATCTTGTATTTTGATCTTATAAATCCAATGCATATCATTAATGTTGGAACTGAATTTCAAAATCAAAAGGTGGATTAATGACTAAGTATGGTTATATTACATATCTATTTAAAGTTATGAATAAGATCCTACTTATTAAGTTATTTTAGACACTATTCAATGGTATAGAGTTAAAATGGGTCAAATTGGTACTCTCTACTAAATTGAAAAAATCTTATAAAGTATCTAAATCTCTTCTTTATTCTCATGTTACTAGAGAAAGTATCTTCCTACCTAAAGTTGAAGATTGAAACACAAATTTGAGGAGTGGGGGAATGATAAAAGCATGACTAATCGGTCAAAAAATTATATATGTCTAATGAAACAATTACAAGAGTTAGAAGTAAAAAGCTTAAAGACACTTTAAGTAGGCTGATTAAAGACATATATGTAGATTAAGATTCAAAAGCATATCAAAAAGCATTTTAAGAAGCTCATTAGCCTTAACAATGATCAAGCACTAGTTAACATAATCAAAGCTAAGGCTAGAGAAGGTTTGGATGCATAAGCCCACAGAATTAGGAACAAAATTTTGTTTTAAAGAGTTATTCATTTTTAGAGTCTTTGTTTTATTATAATTAGGCTATATTTTGTATAATTATAAAGCTTAAAAATGTGTTTACTATACTTTTGTATTTTTTTACTAGTTTCTTATTTGTATTAGGACTTATTATTAGGTTAATTTGAATTTAAATAAAGATGGTACTTTCCTTGTGACAATAAGAATCTTAATCAAAGTAGGGTTTATAGATTCTTAATTAAAGTATTCTTCTATAATCCTAGTTAAAGTAGAGCAAGTAGATAGTTTCTTAATTAGATAAGGCCTATTAGAATTCCAATTCAAGAAGTATTAGTAGTTAGTGTTTTGATTTAAGTAGGAATCATGCAAACCCATCTAGTTCTTATTACATTTGTAATTAGGATGTTTATCATGTTATTTATATTCATCCTATAGAAAGAGGAAGTTTCTAATCAATATATAAATATTTGAGATTTGAGATTTGAGATATGAGTTACAAAAAATTTGAGAACTTTGAGTGCTTTATCCCTTATTCTTCATTGAATTACAAAACTTATTTAAAAATTACTTCTTTGTGCCATTCAAAAATACTTTACAAACTTGGTTCTTAATTCTTCATAATCATTGGGTTAGTTCCTCAAATTTTCAATTTAGCTTTTCTAGTAAGATTTTAATCTTACTCATGAAATTTGTACATTTTATTGGTTTTGCATGACATCCAATCATTTAATGAAGATAAAAGGGATAGAAAGGGGAAAAAATTACGAAGTAGCATATAAAGAAAAAAATGTTTATAAAGATTAATCTTACTTATGAATTCTCTACGTTTTATTGGCTTTGCATGACATCCAATCATTAAATGAAGATAAAAGGGATAGAAAGGTGAAAAAATTACAAAGTAGTAGATAAAGAAAAAAATGTTTATAAAGATTATGTAGATGATGGTAATGGGGTTAAAGTTGATATGGTTGATGCAATTTTAACATTTTACTTTAAATTAGATTAAAATTGTTGTTTTGATGAGGAAAGTGAATTGGATGCCAATAAGGAGAATGAGACATAAGTCTAGTTTCTTAGATTCAACCCTCCAAAGGAAAAAGGATTGAGATTTAACTTTCCATAGTATTTAGTGATTATAACTAAATATAGGAAACACTTTGCAAGCTTGCAATTGAAGAGAGAAAGAAGTTTATATTCAAGAGGAACATAAAAAAAATTTAAGTTCCAAATATGCAAGTTAATACTATCTAAGGTACATTTGTCAAAACTTAGTCTAAAATTATTTAGGTAATTGAAATGTTTACTTTGATATGATGCTACTATTCATTACAATTACATTTATGTAAGTGAAAATTTTACTTTCATATATCGCTTATTGTTTTGCATATGGGTAAATGATATTTTTACTTGCATATAGTGACTACTATTTATTGGAATTTCATTTACACATATGTTGACTTGCCTATTTTTTTATACATATATTTACTATTTTTTAAAATATATGCAAGTAAGAGTTTATGAGAATAAACACATATCTAATCCTATTTCTCATAATAAGAGGGTGAATAAAAAAAATGTTTGACCAAGAATTACTTTAATAAAATCTAAATACATGCGATATTAAAGCTAATAGATTTAAAAAAATTTGTTAAAAAATATTTATGAGTTAACATAAGGTATATCTACTGTTATATGGTTAATAAGTTGGTGTTAAAGGAAATGAAAGGGGACGTGAGTACATAATACAGAAAGTCATAAGAATATAAGGAGGACTTGCTAAGATCAAATGATATTTCTAAGTAGCTTGTCACCTTAGATAGATTGGGCTAAGTAACAACTCTTTAAATTTATGTATCAATTGAGACCTGTAAGGAAGTTTTTAAAATTGTTTAGCTTAAATGCTAAGAGGGTAGGTTCGTCTAAACCTCTAAGAGGAACTCATGAAAACAAAAAGAAGTTTTCGTTTTTATCCCTTAATGCTGGAAACAAATGAGATTTCAAGATTGTTTAGGGAGTTTCAAACCCAAATTTCAATGATTAAAACAAGTCTAAAACCTTGCTAGTAGACTAAGAAAAGTCCTCGATGGAATGAACTAGGTCTCTGCTTTCTCTCAATAATTTGTTGGTAGAGGATATATTGTTGAAGCTTAGGCTATCAGATAACATACTTGTAGGTTTCCCATATGGATAAGCTTTTTGTAACCAAGGATTCTTGTTCCTAATACTCGTATGTTCTTGTCAAATATTGTAAGGATGGATATCAATAGAACTGCTTCTAAGCCTAAGGATTAAAATCATGATAAGAGTTATAACAAGGAAAAAACAACAAAAATAAAAGCAAGCCCTTTAGGTCTTAAAAAAAAGTTTCTTAGCAAAAGAAAATAACAAATATGTTGGAAGCTTAGGTTGCCTAAAAGCCATTAGTCATACCATTTGAGCTTAACAATATAAACCTTCATAATCCATAACCCTTTACATATTACCCTTGTTGAAGAATCCTAGGATAGTATCAGTAACTTTTATTTTAATTTGGTTCCAAGACTTTTAAAAAAGGGCATTTAAGGTCTTAGGTCTTAAGGTGTTATTTAGATTAAGTTCAAAGAGAGCATTCTTAACTTCTAATGTTTTGGATGGTCTAAGTAGTTGACCAGTTTCATCTTCTATGATTGGGTTAAGATTGAAAGATTTTAATACATACATAGATAAGCAATTGCTAGTTTGTGTACCAAGAGTTTTTTCTCAAAATATTTATGAGCCTCTAATAAAAACTCCTATTATGTCTAAAATCCTTGTCCATCCTCTATGGGTAATGAGGTGCTCATGTTAGTGTTTCTTTTAGAGAGAATGGTTTTATTAATGTAAATAATATTTATGTCCCCTTATTTGAGTCCTTGTACTCTGGTCTTTTGCCTCAACAAGGAATTATTTACCCTCTAGAACCTGAGCGTAGAGCAAGCTAATATCCCTTGGAGATTGGTAGACTTTACTTTAATTATGGAGAAGTATGGCTCTAGCATCCAATACAACTTGGTATATATTGTTATAGTTTTTTTTTCTAATTTAGTTTATTGAGCTCTTGCTTTACCATGTAACCTTTCCTCATATAAATAAAAGCTTTGTAACTTTAGCATACTGATGATATTCCTTTAAAGCAATTATTGAAGCAAAAAAGGAGTTTTCCTAGATATCAAGGATTTCAGGTGAATGGTCTAAAGTTAGATTATCGGTAAAGATTGCCTTTTCGTTCAGGTATCTAGATAGCTGCAGATCATTAATAAGAGTGATATACAACTTTTTCCTAATAAACTAGCTCCCACTTTGATTATTACTCATGTAAATTCTTAAATCTATAACATCGGTTTGGCTAGCATAAATTTTGAAATCTTAAATCTATAACATCTCTCAGTTTATCCTAAAGTGATATCCTTCGAAAGACCAAATGTCAGATGTGCCAAAACTTTTTCCTATAATAGTCTCATTGCCAAATGAATTAGTTAACAAGTAGCCTTTATTTGAATTACCCTAATTTTTTCAAGAACATAAGTAATAAAAATGAAATTAATTATTGGTAATAACTAACTAGTGCTTCCTCAATGATCGAACTTAAGATGGGTTATATAGTGCTTGTTACTTTCTCTTTTACATTGTAAATAAGTATTGACATTAGGAGGTGAGTTAGATGTTTAGAGCTTTTAGCTTTATTCTTTCTGTTCGATTCATCCCAGGCTTAGTAAGATTTCCAAGAACCTGTGGTGATTCTTCAGAGCAATTTGGAATGCTCTCATAAGGGATATGAATATTCTCCTACGAGATTTGCTCGTTCAAACTACCATCAATATTGATGTCATTTTCAATATCCTCAAGACCTATACTCTACGTACTAGGAATTGTTTCAATATGCAAACTTGTATGCTTTCGCTTATCCCTTTGCTATCTAATTGTTTGGAAACTTCAATGTTTTCTATAATCGTCTTGAGATCTAGTTTTGTACCATGCCTTGAATACTTAAGAGCTGCCTGGTTTGATACCTCTAATGAGACTAGGTAAAGATGACACATTGATAGAAGATATGTTTGTAGTCTTTTACCAATATAGGTCAAATCTAAGCAATTAAGCTAAGAATGGAATTGACAGGCAAGATCTTCCACCAAGGGACTATTATGAGCTAATGGTATTGGAGTTTCCTAAGGAGGTAGTAGAATAAAGGTCCTGCTTTTTATAGTTTTTCTAACCATTAACCTTTAAATCAAATTTAAAAATGAAGAGGTTTAGGGTTAAATATTAAATTATAGGGTTACCAAGTTTGAATATCATTTTTCATCGAAAAGTATCTAACTGACTGCAAATGAATTCACATACAACAGAAATAAACATAAGAAGAAAATAACTGCAGAACAAACATGTCCATGACAATTATTTGTCTACATATCATGGCATCCCTTGAGGCCAGAAAATTGTGGACGTTAGAGCCTCTTCTCTTCATGTATCGCTGCTCTTCACATTCATCCAAAGGTCAAATTATCTGGGTTTACAAGGATGAGACGTTACAGCTGACCATGTGAGTTTATATAATCTGTCATTGAAAACTTTAAATATGTGTGCGTGTCCTTCCTGGACCAAAACAAGACCTTAACTTTAAAGTGTATACAGAAGCCAGCTGTCAGTTAATCTGAGGTTGAGCACTGCAACCCAAAAGCATCAGCCAGGTTAAAGTTGAGATTGTTTCTCATAGTCCTGCTCCTTCCAACTCCTCCATCACCCTTTCTCATCATAGCAACAAACTCAGAATAATCTATTCTGCCATCCTACAAAAAATGCATATAAAAAGGGTAAGAACACCATCTACTCTTGACTAATCATATCATAGATTTAGAAAAGAAGAAAAATCAGGCACGTACTAATTATGCAAGTCTTAGTTCTATCAGCAAATTTGATGGGGGAAAACAGAAGCAACGAAAAGAGAAGTACTATCCCTAAGTCAAGCCTAAGAAGTCAATTGTCGCAAAACTGCATGTGTGGATGTCTACTTTGTGCAAGCAGAGGCAGATGATACACATTTTAGCAGCCCCCAGGTTTTCAGAGCATGTGTAGATGTATATTTTGTGCAAGCAGAGGCCGATGACACACACTTAAGCAGCCCCAGGTTTTCAGACCATGTAGGCCGTAGTTTCAGTGCACTACAGCAACATTTAAATGCACTACCGTTAGCCATCCCCTCATAATGGCAGTACCAATTTAATCTGAATATTTTGTGGTCTCCTTGTTTTACTTCAACATGATTAAAAATGACATTTTCCTAGAAGTTGCAATAATTTAAATCTCAATCATAAAGACTCGCCCCTTGTGGCTAAAGGGGCTAAATCAACACAAGGAATCTTTATAGCACGACATTTAGATTTTTAATAAAAACCTCAGTTATGGAATTAATACCGGTAGTACAACAAATAAAGAACAGACTGATATTCATGATGTTGGCTTATTAGAAAAGACAAGGAGATAATGAAACTATAAGATTCGAACCTAATTTGAAATAGTAGTCTTACATTATCTTGGTCGATTTCTTTGATCATATCATCCAGATGAACATCACCTAGGCCAAATTCTTTGCAAGCCTGCTGAACTTCATCGATGGTGATATACCCGCTACCATCTTTGTCAAAGTATGCGAAGGCTGCAACTAAATTCTCTTCTCTCTCTATCTTATTTAGGTGCAATGTAGCAGCAAGAAATTCACCATAGTCTATGGTTCCGCTGTTATCTATATCAGCCTATTCAAGTTTCCATTAAAAGAATGACATCATTGAAGCCAATAATGTAAATTGACAAGAAATTATATTAATATAATGCAGTCAAAATGAATATTCATGAGTCCTCATAACTTGTTTACCGCGTCCATTAGAGACTTGATTTCAGATTCCATTAGCTGGGAATTTACTCTCTTCAAACCGTCTTTAAGCTCCTCAAATGTTATTGACCCACTATCGTCAGTGTCAATCATCTTAAACAATTCTTTCAAACCACCAATTTCTTCTTCAGACATTCGCTCTGCTATGACCTTCAGAATGATAAAATATTAATGCAAAAATAGCATAGGAATACAAATGCCAGAACATTTGTTAATGAAAAGTGAACAAAGACATCAGAGAAATGGCTAACTATTGGGATAGCTTCAGAAGTTAATAATGCACAATAACATGGAAGTTACAGAGTTCAACATAGAAAGCTCTAAGAATATTCTTCCCATTGAAACCATTTTTTCTCTTTTGAGTATGGGTGTATCCTAAGGAACACATAGCATCTCAAACAAATATTTTCAGATTGTCCCCAATGATAACCTTATTCATATAAAAAAGAAGTTACAGTAACTGTTATAGTCCCTGGTTCTGGATCTGATTACATGACCCAACAGTTGGAAGTCCCCTAATAACTCTGCTTGCACACTGAGCCTGGAAGACTTCCTGCCTTTTCTACCAATCTTGTGAGTAAAAGATAAAGCTCGTTAAGAGAGAACTCTGGATCTCAGTATGTATATTGGTTTGAGTGAATAAAAGTCTCTCTTATTACTTTACTGCATCCCCTTATAAAGGATACAATATCTTGAAACCAAATCTACTAACAAATTGGCTCTTTATTATAAATACAGAAAATAAATCTATCTAGACACCAACTGCAAATTCATTCAAACTTCTAGCCTACTTTTCTCACTGGTAAAACATTTGTAACTTGCTCAAAAGCCACCATCTTCACTGAATCAGGTTCAGCAACATGTCCAGCAGTAAAAGAAATTTTGAATAATGAGTGTAGCATTTGTCCTTTTCCAAATCAAAGGAAGAAAACAGTTCAATTCCAAGAAAATATCACGGGGAATCAAACACTTGAGAAGACAGAACACAGCAAGATTAAAGGGAGTGCGTGACTAAACTTGAAGCTACATAAACCATGTAAGATGTCAAATAAATCTAGTTATGTTTCTAAACCAAATTTCAAAGCTGAAATATCAATTTATCACAGGTACCCAGAATTAAACAAATTAATGTTCAACTTAATATATAAATATCTTTCAGAAGCATAAAACTTCTTTTAAAATGTCTATTTTTCCAACAACAGAAGGTACAACTTGATCATGACATCAAGTACATGACTAGTCAATTGTATTATATGTTTTTGTTGATTGGGCAATAATTTAATGAGACCTTGTAATTAATTCCAGCACAACTACATTTCAGCATCTCAGCACAACTTTGTTTCTTATTTTGGCATTCCAAAGTTACTTCTAATTTTCTATTAATAAGCTTACTGCATGTTATTTTTGGTTCACATAGATACTTGTTAAGTAAAAAACATAATGTTTCAATTTACATAATTATTGATATCTCCTACTGTTGGCCCATGGTTCACACTGGTTTATCCTAGTTGCACCTTTAAACCTCGACTCCTCCATTCAGTTTATCAATCAGTCCAGTTCAAAAAAACATTGTTTCACATTGTAAAACGACAAACGAGTAATAAGAAGAAATTATGAGGTCTGACAGGGCAATTGACAGAAGTCTTCAAAACGAATTTCAAATGTACATCAAATACAGATGCTCAATAGGAAAAGTAGTACATAAAGACAACCAATTTACGAAAATAATACAGAGGAATACCTCAGGATCAATTTGTTAGGTGATGAGTGTCAATTTATCCAATCAATTGTGCCAGTCAGTACTAATATGTCAAAGAAAATAAAGCAAAGAATAACATCCTGTCCTCTTGGCCATGAACAACATACAAGTCACTGCATCAAAGTTCTCCTTTCAAGTGATGCTAAGTGTTCTTAGCTTTTGCAAGCGTTGAAACAGTACCATGCTAATCAGGAATGTGAGGGTCATGCAAGATTTGGCACATAACAGGAGAAAAGACCTAATCCTTGTATAATTGGGACTCAAGACAAGATGACTTTTCTAAAGCACCACTCCGACCTTCATCTACGACTAATGCACCATCAGCAGTATGATGTACTGATTAAATGACTTTTAGGCAACATCAGCAGCCTAAAATTCATTTCAACTCTATATCAATTGAGTCAATGGATCTGAATAAGGTAATAGATTCCCAAATTTATGTTGCTCAGTAATTTTCCAAAAGTTGCACTTTGACTAGGAAGTAGAGATACAATAGTCTTATATGCATGATATCAATAAATCCACATTGAAAGTTCTCATGGAAGAATGATCCAATATTCTTCTCAGTTGACAAATGAATCAGTAACTGACAACCAAGTTAATGAGGAAAAATTCTTCAAAATGATCCATTAATTTTGAGAATTAAACCAGAGAAGTTGTATTGTAACCTACACGAAGAGCCATTTTTTTAAGCTTATGCATTGCTGAGAACTGCTTCAAACGCGATAATACTGCAGAGTCCAAGGGCCTGTCTGGAGCAACTCTATCGTCGACAATCCAAGGGTGACCTGATACATAACCAATCCGATTGTTAGCCCACATAATATATTAAAGTAATTTGCATGGTTACCGACATGGACATATCAAAGTAAACAACTGAATAAACAATGTGTTGTTATAATGAGAATGCAACAACTGACATAAAACTTCATGAGCTGAACTCCTTTTCTTTGGATCCCTCTCCAGCATTTTCCTTATTAAATCTTTTGCACTTTCTGAGATATTAGGCCATGGCTCAGATTCAAAATCTAATTTTCCCTTTAAAATCTGTTTGAAGATTCCTGATTCAGTTTCTGCAAGTGACAAGAAAAAGTAAATGGCAATGGAAAGAAGAAAGAAAGATATAAAACTTTTGGGAATAAGAGAAAGCACCAATTGATTTTAATACCCGCCCAAAATGGAGGAACCCCACTTAGTAAGATATAAAGGATAACACCAGCGCTCCATACATCCACTTCGGGTCCATAATGCTTTAGCAGAACCTCAGGAGCAACGTAATATGGACTTCCAACAACATCTGAAAAATATTGCCCTGTGTGGAAGACAAAGGAGGAAACTTAACTGTTCATTCACATTGATGAAGTATCAACCAGAAGCCGAGGGAGAATTTTCACAAAGAAGAATGTTTCTGTGATCCAGAAACACAAATAGTAAAGATATATATTCAAGCATAAAATTGAAAAAGCCACTAGGATGTGAGTACACTTGCTTGTTTCAATTATATTCAAACATATGCAGAATATGCAGTGTGCTCTATTCAAAAGTTAATCACGAAGGACTTTTCAGATTCTGTCTGCAGGAGAGGTTCTTGGACCAATTAGTTAGATTAGAATAAATCTGAAAGGCAAATTAAGGAACAATCAACGTGCTCACGGGAGGACCCCGTAAAGATCATTGAAGGAAAAGGTGATAACCAGACATTACAGACGGAAACAATGGGATGTGCAATTTCATCCCAACGAAATGTAGAGAAGAAATTATAAAGAAACTAGCCAAAAATTAACGTAATAGTGCTATCTAACAATATCGTTTCGATATGGATTCCAACATTTTCAAACAACGTGAAACAAAGGGTACCCATCCACCAACGAGGTCCATAATCAAGAAATCGCATTCCAAGATGAATCCAAACACAAAAATATCAAGAATCGCAAACCAAGATCCAAAAACACCACCTGGCTTGTAGAAAACAGAGAGGCCAAAGTCGGTAGCTTTGAGCTTGGCATCATCATCAGTGCTATCAAATAAGAAATTCTCAGGCTTAAGATCTCTGTGCATGACCCCCAAAGAATGGCAAGCCTCAACCACCCCAACAATGGTCTTGATCAACTTGGCAGCCTCTTTCTCACTGTAATGACCCTTTGCCACGATTCTATCAAAAAGCTCACCACCTGCACAAAGCTCCATAACAATGTGAACAAACATGGAGTCCTCATAGGTGCCCTTTATAAGGACCACATTTTGGTGTTCAGAAAGGTGGTGCATGATCTGGATCTCCCTCCAAACGTCCTCATAGTCCTCTTTGCAGAAGAGTTTCCTCTTGGAGATGGATTTGCAGGCGTATTGAGCGTTGGTGGCCTTCTGGGTGGAGAGATATGTGATCCCAAATTGCCCTTGACCAAGTTTCTTCCCCAAAACATAGTGATCCCTTAGTCTTGGAGTTTGATATGGCAAAACTGTGTGGGTTGGTTTTGTTGATTCACGATGATTCTTCATTTCTGCATTGATTCTCCTTTTCTCTCCCTCCCTGCCTCTTGCAAAGTTTATGTTATATTTGGATCTAACTGTTCTTGAAGATATTTCTAATCTTTCCTTTGACGTCGTTTGAGGCAATCTCACAGTCTTTACAAAAGTTGGTATTATTTGTTTATTTTTATTTAGGAGGTGATTATATTTAGGAGTTGACTTTATTCTTATTCTTATTATTTTTCATCGGTTACTCAATTTTATTTATGAACTTCATTATTCTTTATTTAAGTAATTGATGTAATTATTAATTTCCAGGACTTTGTCGCTATATTTTAGCTAAGAGATATTTCTTAGAAGCACTAAAGGTATGTTAATTTGCTATAGTTAATCACAACACATTCTAATTCTTGTAATGGTAACTTTTAGTCACCTAAATATTGAAAAATAAAAGATGATTTTATTTAGACATTAACCAAAATATTACATAAAATTGACCGTTTAGAACTGAGTTTTAGGGTTTAAAATAAACATAAAATACCTATAATGTGTCTTAAGGTCTAAAATAAAAATAAAATGCCTAAAATGAGTATTAGGACTTGAAAGGAATTTATAGTTACTTGAAAGGAATTTATTTGAAGATGAAGAATGCAAAAGGTTTAGTTACTTGACTCCTAGGACTTTAAATGACTTTTGAATTGAGCTTTAATGAAAATTAAGTTGGAATTAAATTTCATATAAACAATTTAGGTTTTTCTTTTTATTCATTTCTCTCATTTATTAAAATCATTTTATTCTTTTAAATTGTTATCTCCCACTTCTTTTTCTTTCCTCATTTGCATCATGCATTATAAATTTAACATATCAAGCATAGAAAGGAAGACAAGGAAAGAGAAACACTTTTTAAAGATTTATTCTAAGTTTGGACTTCGGGTATGACTCTTTTGAACCAGGCTCATTGCCCAATTAATTTTTAAAACCATCATTTGAATTGTAGTCCTCTGGAATCGAGGTCAAGGTGAATATTTCGTAACATATTGTAGAAAAAAAAGGTGATCTGCCATTACTAGGCTCAAAAGAAATTAAAGATACAAATTACAATCTTACAACAATCTAAACTAAGATAGAAATGAAAATAAAGAAGAGAAAGAAAGAGAGGCTATTTCTTTGGTTGATTTTAGGGCTTGGGTCTAAGTATTGTATCTACACCTAAGAATCGAACTAATTCATCCAATTTATAAGAAAAAAATGTGATCTTAATTAATTAGAACTAAGGTAGAAAGATTAAACATATAAATATGAACAATCAAAGCCCTTAATTATATAATTGAGAAAACTAAGATGACTTGCTAAAAGTTGGACGACTACCTTTAGTTATTTTTCTTCGCTAATCCTTGTATTTGCTTTAATGATGTTTGAATCTTGCTTTTCTGTTTTTGTATTTTTAAGCCCTGACTTTATTTACTTTCGTTACAAAGACAAAGAAAAATAGAAAAGAATAACCAAATGCCATATGCGATTAAGACATCAATATCAATTTGTGCTTTTCTTTATTTGTGATATTATTCTTTTTGTATCTTTAAAACTAACTTCAAATTTGAAATTACATTGTTATATGCGTGTATAAAAAGGATAAAGTCCATCTTTGAATTAACCCATTTAGCTTAAATAGCCAACTTGATACAATATTCTTTTCAGGTCCTTTGATAGTTAAAACTCCCTTTTTT
>JANITW010000003.1:38842859-38856597 GCA_027564335.1 Erythroxylum williamsii
CACCCTCGTCGTAGGTTATGCATCAGTACGACCTACGGGCGTCCTGGTGTATACTCTACGGTAAGGGGGCGCTACACATATGGTTAGAGTGGTAATAACCTTTATTCTAATACTTATAATATAACAGCTCGGACCACTCGCTTGCAGATATTGTCCGCTTTGGGCTAAGGTCTTTGTGTCAAACACCCGCACAGTTTGTTTTTCCAGCGTGTAGACCTTTTTAGGGCACTACTCCGGTAAGACTTCCTAGGAGGTCACCCATCATAGTACTACTCTTACCCTAGCACGTTTAACTTCGGAGTTCTGATAGGATCTAGTGCATTGGGGCATATAAAACATGTCTTCAAGGGGAATGTATCCACAACCTTATAAGGCATGCTTCATTCTCCTTCCCAACCGATGTGAGATAGAACCTATAGCCTTAATGCTACCGGGATATCCCCTCCCTCATGGAGGACTAGCGTCCTCGCTGGCCCATTGGCCCGGGTACTAGCTCTGATATCAATTGTAATAGCCCAAACTGCCCGCTTGCAAATATTGTCTGCTTTGGGCTAAGGCCTTTGTGCCAAGCACCCGCATAGTTTTGCTTTTCCAACATGTAGACCTCTTTAGGGCACTACTCCAGCAGGACTTCCTAAGAGGTCACCCATCTTGGTATTGCTCTTACCTTAGCACGTTTAATTTTGGAGTTCTAATGGGATCCGGTGCATTGGCGCATGAAAAACGCGTCTTCAAGGATATCAGAGTACACAGTCTGCAGATATTGTCCCCTTTGGGCCAAGGCCTTCGTGCCAAGTACCCTCAGGGTTTTGTTCCTCCTAAAGCCCACCCCGTTTACCACAGGAGAACACGTCTGTAAGGGGAAGGTATCCACACCCTTATAAGGAGTGCTTCATTCTCCTTCCCAACCGATGTGGGATAGAACCCATAGCCTTAGGGCTATTGGGATAAACGGTGCAGTGTTTGGCAAGAAAGCATTAGCCCAAAGCAGACAATATCTGCAAGCGGGTAGTCTGGTTTGTTGCAATTGGTATTAGAGCTAGTACCCGAATCAATGGGCCAGCAAGGACAATATCTGCAAACGTGTGGTCTAGATTGTTACAACTGGTATCAGAGCTAGTACCCGAACCAATGGGCTAGTGAGGATGATGGGCCTCCACGAGGGAGGGGATATCCTGGTAGCACTAAGGGATATGGGACATAATTTGACATAGCTCGATATCCACTAAGGGATATGAGCTAGTAAAAAGACACTCGATCATAACGAAAATAATAAATAAAAATGAGTCTCATGTGTATTACGTTCAAACTTGATATGTGTTTTTTACATGAATGAAATGATTATGCTAAGTGTTCTAAAAGTGAAAATGTGATATTTTATGAATATGCAAAAAGAAGTGAAATGATATGTTATATGTATTGATGTGATGCAAGAATTGAGTAAACCATCAATGATGGTTATCTCATTGGGTTCACAAAACTCATCAAAATTGCAATGTTGACTTTTCAGGATTGAGGGACGACTCTCACCATTGAGAGACGTTACAAGTAGTGTCGACTTGTGATTTGGGAAGTGAAGTCATAGCTCAAAGGTTGGTTAGCTGGGTTTTGGACAAGTTAGATAGATTTTGTGTATTTCCTCTTTCATGTAGCACTTTTGTACTAAGCTATGATGATGTACATGTAGGGAATGTTGAAAGACATACTGTAGAACTCCGGTTTTTATGAAATGAAATGAGAAAATTTTGGGTTTGAAATTATTGTGACTTTCTTAAGGACGTTCATAAGAGAATAAAGATTTTTGATGCCATGTTAGTGAATGTGATGATTGATCATAGCATGTCATTATCATAGATTATGTACCGGAATATCCTCAGGGTGTCTCGGTATGTACCCTAAGGTGAGGGGGCGTTATAGTTAAGCCTGAGGCCCTAATCACAATCTAAGCTTTAAACTCTTTTTCACTGGTAACTCCGATCACAAATTCCCTTTATCTTATATGCATTCATGTATTGAAATGCTTCACATATCAATTTCTCAATCACTCATATGCTTGCACATTCACATTCAGATCGCAAGTTTCATTGGACCTAAGGTCCGGCATTCAACATCATTGTTAAGTAACATTTATTCCGTCATATTCACATACAAGCAACACTTCTTATACATTCCCGAATATGACGTCGATATTGCACTGTGGTGATATATCTCTGAATGTGATATAGATGTGAAGGTATTTGTCCTGGATTGTTTGAGAAATATAGGGATATAAGTATAAATGATGAGATTAGAGTATCCAAGAAGAATGCAATGAAAACATAACCTTGTTATGATCTTAAGAAGAGGAAATTGGAACCGAAGTGATTGTTCGATTAATGCAACAAGAGCGATGATCCACCGTAAGAAGATATTGGTAAAATTGAGATCAGAATTTCATAATGATTATGCACCAATAATTCTAAATTGATTGAGGATATACACATGGAAGATGAAAAAAAATGACAATAGGAAAATAAGACAGAAATGAGGAAAGAATAAAGGGGAAATGAAATAGACATAAATGACTTTTCATAAGATGAATGATGTATAGTAAGGAGAAAGTTAGAAATGTATACGAGATAGGATTTTATGTATGAATGAGATTAAGAGAAGGATGAAAAAATAAATGAGAAGAGTTAATGCTCTCAATATGGTAGTTGAACTATTAAGATATAATGTAACATTAGAAGAGGTAAATCCTAGAAATTTTAATTAGAATTGATGTTAACACGTGTGCTAATGCAAGGAAGAAAGCATAGGGCATGATGGTGGCTTGATAAAAATAGGTTTTTGTCATGATCGCGGAAAATTGAGATACCCCGATCATGGGCAAGGATAAAGAGAGAAAAATTGTCTAGGATCAATGGAGATCAAAGTATCATTTGTGTAAGATATAAATTGGTGAATTGTCGGAGATAAATCTTTGGACAAAATGGGATGACATTGATGATACACACCTAAGCGTATGCAACAATAATTATGTTTACTACTTCATCAAGTTTTGGTAAATAGAACATTATGATCTTGTAAGAACGATAGAAATTGGTCTTCTTGAGGTATTAAGAATGGCTGATAATGCGATGATGATAACAGTTGGTTGATAAAGATTGCATGAACAGTATAGATGATAGTAGCAAGAAATCTTCTTTCGAAGAAGAATTTCAGTGAATTAAGTTAAGCAGATCAGATAGTTTTTATGAAGAATGATCAATGAAAGAACACATCAGAAATGAATACAAAATGATTCAAAAGTGAGTATGGGTCCTGACAGAGACACAAACATAAAGTATGGAATATGCTATTGAGAGTGTAGGCATTATGTTTGATGTAAAGTGTCCAACTATGTGATTGGATTCTTGAATTTAAGGTGACATTATTGTTAATATGAGGAGATCAGTTAGGTAAGAATTTCGAGGACTAAATTCTTTTAAGAGGGGGGGAAATGTTGGCCCCTGAAGTTTTATCTTGTTGACTTAATTATGATTTAAATAATTTTAGAGATTTTGGTAGATTAAATTTTTAGAGTTATTTTATTATGTCAATGTTAGTAGGATTTTATTATATGGTTTAATTGAATTAAAGTAGTAAGAGTAAGAATGTTCAAGGGTATTTTTGGAAGATAACTTAAGGGACCATAAGCTTATAAGGAAAAGCAAAACCGTGCAGGTGCTTGGCACGAAGGCCTTGGCACGAAGAGGACAATATCTGCAAGTAGGTGATCTGGGTTGTTACATATAATCCTGGGTGAAAGAACCACCCAAAATTTTCTTGGTCTAATAATGTTTTAGAGAATCTAATGAGAGCTTAAGGCCTACCAAGATTTTACTAAGATAGGCTCAGTTCATTGGAATCAAAGATGGAAGTTGATGGATGTGTTGAAATTCCAAATTCATGAGCCAATATGAGAGCTAAAAAAGAATGAAAACTAAGTTCGATCAAATTGCAAAGAACCATGCATCTTCCATTAATTTGGAGGTTTAAGTGGGGCAATTAGCCATTGTATTATCTATATGAAGTATAGGAAGCCTCTGAGTAACATGAAGTCTAATCTAAGGGAGAAGTGGGAAAGAGTTAGAAGAACAAAGAAGAAAGTTGAATACTGCTAATGATAAGACTAAGAGAAAGAGGATAAGAAAGAAAAGAAGAAAGAGAAAATTTCATATGTTCCTCCCTTCTATGTTCACCAAACATTCCAATTCCAATAGAAGTTGTAAAATAAATGTGCAATTTGCAAAGTCCATAGAGAAGTTAAAGAAATTATAAATCCATTTGTCTTTTATTGAACCTTTGGAAAACATGCTAAGAATGAAAAGTTCCTTAAGGATATACTATCAAACAAGTGAAATTAGGAGGATAATCAAATGGTCTCCTTTACTGAAAGATGTAGCTCTATAATTACTATCCATATGCCTTCAAAATTAAAGAACCTAGGGAGTTTTACTATACCTTTTATCTTTGGTAATTTAGAGTTTTTTAAATGATTATATGACTAAAGTGCAAGTGTTAATCTTAAGCATTTATCAATTTTTAGGAAATTGGGTCTAGGAGATGTAAAGCTGACTTTTATTCTCATCTAGTTTGTGGGTCAATCTATAAAGAAATTGTTTCGTATGTTTGATGATGTGATAGTTACGATGGATAAGTTTATCATTCCGATGGACTTTGTAGTATTAGACTTTGAAAAGGATAAGAATTGTCCACTAATTCTTGATAGACTGTTTATGAACACGGGAAGAGCATTGGTATATATCCATCTTATTCCTTGAATTGGCGATAAGCAAGTTGAATTTAACATGAATAATATACTAAATAATCCAAAGGAAAGTAGCTCTTACATGAAGATTGATACAGTGGATAAATGTATATAAGAGAAAGAGGAATGCAATAAAGAAGAAGTTATTATTGGGAAGGTAGAAGATGAAGGACAATTAGAAAAGGAGTTGGGTGATAAATTGAAGTAAGAGATCTTAGTGAGAAGCACCCGTTCCACTCTCTATTGAGAAATCACCCACTCTTAAGTTGAAGCCCTTACCTACACATATTAGGTATACATTTCTAGGCAAGGGTCACATTTTATCTATTATAATTTCAAACTGGCTAGATGGAGAATGAGAAAAGAGAGTGATAGAGACCATTAAGAAAAGGATAAGAGTCATAGGTTGGTAAATTTCTAACATAAGAGACATAGGTCCTAATATAGTGATGTATAAGATTAACCTTGATGGAGGAAGTAAGATGGTGAGGGAAAGACAAAGAAGGCTAAACCCTTAAATGAAAGAAGTGGTCAAGAAGGAAGTAATGAAGTTATTGACGAGGTATTATTTACCTTATTTGAATATAGAATAGGTTAGCCCAATAAAATATGTACCTAATAAATAAGGCATAACAATGATGGAGATTGAAAAATGTGAGATGATCTCTATTCATATAGTCACAGGTTAGAGGATTTGTATTGATTACAAGAAGCTTAACATGATGACTAAGAAGGATCTCTTCCCTCTACCATTCATGGATCAAATGATTGAAATGGTAGCTAGCCATGCATTCTATTGTTTCTTTGATAGAAACTTATGATATAATTAGATTTTCATTTATCTAGAAGACCAAAAGAAGACTACTTTCACTTGCCCTTATAGAACATTTGCCTATAAACAAATGTCGTTTGGGATGTGTAATGCACTAGTAACTTTTCAAACTTGTATGATTTCTATTTCTTCATATATGATTAAGGATATTATGGAAACATTTATGGATAATTTTTAGGTCTATGGAGATGTTTTTATCACTATTTGAAAATTTTGGATAGAGTTCTTCAAACATATGAAGAAGCACATTTGGCTCTAAACTTAAAGAAATGCCACTTTATGGTACATAAAGGTGTAATTTTGGGGCTTAAGATATCATACGAAGGTATAGGAGTAGATATATCTAAGAAGGAGGTTATTGAGAAGCTTCTACCATCGAATAATGGCAAAGGTATTCGTCCATTTTTGGGGCATACGGGATTTTATCGTCTATTTATCAAAAACTTCTCTCTTATTGCTAGACCTCTAACTAATGTATTAGTTAAAGATGTGTTGTTTAATTTTGATGACAGTTTTTACCTGCTTTTAACAAGTTGAAGGAGGCAGTTGTTTTAGCACCTATACTAATGTCGTTGAATTGTTCATTTCTATTTGAGGATATATGCAATGCTAGCGATTAAGGAATAGGATCTATGTTAGGGAAACAAAATAGTCAAATGGTTACATGCTATCTATTATAAAAGCAAGATATTTGCAAGAGCTCATCTAAGTTACATCACTATGAAGAAGGAGTTGCCAGCAGTTGTATTCGTGTGTGACAAGTTTTAGTTTTATCTTTTGGGATCTAAAGAGATCATCTATATGGACCATCCGGTATTGACATATCTCTTTGCCAAGAAAGATGTAAAATTGAGACTTGTCCGACCGGTGCTGCTTCTTTAAGAATTTGACATTGAGATTAGAGGCATGAATGTAGCAAAAAACTTGGTGACTGATCACCTATCACATATTAAAGGAGGGGAGGTACAATAAAGTGAAGATATCAGTTGGCAACTCCCTAATAAATCCTTGATGATGATAAACTGCCTATTAGTTCCCATGGTATGTTGACATAGAAAATTATGTTATAGGTGGTATCCTTCCACTTAATTTGTCTTATCAACAGAGAAAAAGGTTCTTGTATAAGTGCAAGCACTACTTGTCGGATAAACCAATTCTACATAAAACTTGTGTTGATGTTTTAATTAGGAGGTTTATTCTAAAGGAGGATATGATAGAAATACTAGCACATTCTTATGATTATACTTATTTAGGACATTAAAGATGAAATAAGATGTTAGCTTGAGTATTGTAATGTAGATCCTTTAGCCTAACTTATTCAAAGATGCTTAAGAGTTTGTGATGTAATATGATGGGTGTTAAAGAGTGGGGAACTATTCGAAAAGAGATGATTAGCCCTGTCTAACATTTTGGAGGTAGAAGTATTTGATGTATAGGGATTGAATTTCATGGGACCATTCTCATCCTCCATAGAGAACATATATATATTAGTAGGAGTATATTATATCTTGAGATGGGATGAAGAAATAGTAACTTCAACTAATGCAAACAAGTTGGTGCAAAAGTTCATAAAAAGGTTATATAGTATATTTACAGTGCCTAAGAGCAGTAATATATGATGGAGGATCCCATTTCTGTTATAAATCATTTGAAGCTCTTCTTAAAAGATACAGAGTCTATCATTAAGTGGCCACACCTTATCATCCGCAACTAAGTGACCAAGTAGAGGTTGTTGATCACTAGCTAAAAAGGATCTTGAAGAAGACGGTCAATAGCTCAAGGAAGGATTGGGCATTAAAGATTAATGATGCTTTATGGGCATATCAAATTGCCTTCAATAGTCCAATTGATATAATACCTTTCCAAGTTGTTTATGAGAAGGCTTGTCACTTGCCTATAGAGTTAGAACATAGGGCATATTGAGTGATTAAGGCTTCAAATTTCTATTAGAAGATAGTCGATAAAAAGAAAATCCTACAACTAAATGAGTTAAAAGAGATAAGGTTGAATTCTTATGAAAATGCCAAGTTATATAAGGAGAAAGTTAAAAAAATGACATGATTCTTATATGAAGAAAAAGGATTTCAAAGTTGGAGAGGTAGTTTTGTTATTCAATTAAAGATTAAAATTTTTTTCGAGAAAGCTCAAGTCATGTTGGAGTGGTCCTTTCAAGGTGACCCAAGTATTCAAACATAGAGCTTTAGAAAAAGGAAACATTCAAAGTGAATATCATTAATGCAAACCGTATTATGGATGAAGATATTCACATAAAAAGGAAATAATGTCTTTCATGTCTTTTGATTTACAATAATTGAATTGAAATGATCAGGCTAGTGACCTTAAATTAACATGTTATATTTTAGTTATTTTTTTTAATTATTGAATGATAGCATATTACTTTTTTCTACCTTTTGGAATAGTTTGAATGATGAATGTTTATAATTTGAAGTGCATAAAATGGTTAGGGTATCAAAAAGTCATGCCTACAAAAACCCTAAACTATTTATATCATGCTTCTTCCTTTCTCCTCTCATCTTTCTCTCTCTAGTTAGTAGCCCTACTCTCTTTTCTCTAGTTTTTTTTCTTCTTAAATTTCAAATTTTTCTCTCATTTTCACATTGTTTACCTACAAATCTAGTGATTCTTACACTAGAAAATATCTTTTTGAGGGTTTTGTAAAAAATTTTCTACACTCTCTCTTCTACATTTTTTTTGGTGTTTTATGCCTATTTTGTAGGTTTTCCAATACAATGGCAATAAGAGTAAAACAAATTATGCTTCGATCCAAACCTAAGGAAAAAAGGTATATGAAAGTGGTGTGTGCGATTTGACAACATGTTTTGGAGTTTCTTTCCCAATCTTCTCACAAGAAGAAGGTGAGAAGCTCCAAAAAATTCAATCTAAAACTTTGCACCTAGATATTTTGATTTTAAAATCTTGGAAGATTTAAGTTTGAAAGAAAAGTTGAATATTTAAGTGCTAATATTTATTAAGATAAATTCATTTACAATGTTCATATTGTATATGAAGAATTAACTCTTGAAATTTACATTACATTAAGTTATGAGACTACAAATCTAGATAATTTTTGATTAAAATTAAAAAAGATTCCATATGACTTTGGATTATTTTATTATGGAGGAACTATTTGGATTCCCTAAAACAAAAATTGTTGAAACACATAATGATTTTCATGGCACCTCTTTTTGGACTAAATTGACTAGTCTATATGTGTTTGAACTGTATAATGCACCAAATAATGTCACTCAGAGTTCGAAACATTTTTTAACCTATAAATTCATGTGTCACACTATTTTTCCTAAAAGTCAAAGTAATAAATGTTCCAAAAAAAATTTATTATTACTTTGGTGTATGGAGCATAAAATTAATGTTTGCATATTGGCCCATATTTTTCAAACAATAATTACTTCAATTACAAAAAAGGTAGCAAATTAGGCATGAGATTTTGAGCAACTACTTTGGCTCAATACCATGGTGTTGTTGTTGATGTATAACCTATGTTTTGCTTAAAAGGTTAAATAAAATTCAATTGAGGAGAGCTGAGTCCTTGGAATCCCATGGTGTGGAACTCTAAGATCCTATCCCTAAATCTAAAAGTTATGCACATGTCAGGATAGGTGAGATCTAGTTCCACACTGCCACAATAACATCCAATGGTATCATTAAGTGAAGAATCTGAAGAAGAAGAAGAAGGTTGGGAAACAGTGCTTAACAAATTAGAAGAGAACGACAAGACATAAAGGACCAAGTGGACACTATAGAGCAATAATTAAAGGAGGTAGTATGACATTAGTGTTAACAAAAAAAGAAATTATTGAAGTTTTTTTTAGCGTGAGGATTTACACCATCACCACCATAATTCCCATAAGTATTCTTGAACTTCTTTTCTGTTTCTTTTACTTTTTTTAAAATTAGTTTGTGTTTGATTATGCTTGAGTTATATTTTGTTTCTACATTGAGCAAAATGTGTTGTTTAAGTGTAAATACATATAGGTAATTGTATATCATTTGTGTGTGAACTTGAATTTGCATTGTGTTAGTTAACCACGTTAGCATTATGTGAAATTTTTGTATCATGATGTTTGCATTGTGTCAATGTGTCAATGACATGAAATTGAAAGGAATTAGCTTATTAATTGACTTAGACTAACTGTTCCACTTACAAATTAACTACAAGTGTACGGTGTAACTATAATTAGTATCGGCAAGTATGAGTCGATCCTACGAAAATGATAAATACTAGTAGTTACCATTATCCTATTATCTAGTTTATGAATTTGATTTGATTTTTAATTAAAGAAAATAAAACTTAAACAAATAAAATAAAATAGGCAGCAATACTTAACAGAGAACTAAAAAATTACTTAGAAACTTATCAATATAAAAAAATTAGTGTTTAGCTTACAAATCCCACTAAAATCCTTAACTAGTTGTTCATTATTATGTAATTGTTTTATTGACTTTTGGACCGTGAAAATTCCTACAACATGCTAATAACTCTCTTAAATTTAATAACAACCAATCCTAAGGTTATTAACGGAATTACTTAAGTTAAATTTTATAGGATTGTTTTACCGAATTGTGAATTTTGCTATTAGGCTTGACCCTAATATGGAGGATTTATGTTATCCTATCTCTAGGGTTGCAATCAACTCCTTCTAATTACTATATATCTATTCATACAAGGATTTTCCAATTTCTATGTTATGAAATTAGATTATGAACTAATATTTCGGACCTATTAGAACATATATTAAACACGTAATTGAATCACAATAGATCACTCAAAACAATTGCATTAAATAAAAGAATCAAAATATGTTATATCATAAACTAGGGTGCATCTTACCCAAACACTAAAGAAATTTAATTACACATGATTGAAGATGAAATAAAACAAAAACAAAAAGAAAATGAAGGTCATAATTCTAAATCTCCATTTTATCTCCTATCGAATATTCTTTACAAGGTAGAGGTTTGATTTTGTATTCTCTTGAATCTTTCGATGATTTCTTTGCATTTTTCACTTCGCTGGATCAAAATCGCCCCTTGAGTCATCTGTACATGTCTCTTTTTCTTTTTTGACTCTGAACATATCTTTTTATAGTAACTTTTAGGGTTCTAGGTGATACACGATTTGATGCACAACCATTTACTAGAGCTTGTATAGCCCAAAATATCCAAAATTCACAATTTTGCATGGCCTGAGAGAAGTACACAGGATGATGTACAACCATGTATCCTTTCTTTGCTCCAAATCATCATTTTATGTCATATTTTTATCTGAATTCTTTTCTATTTAATCCATCAAAGCAGTTATAACCTATAAACACACTTGAAACAAATTAAGTACCAAATATATAATAAAAGTATAAAATATCAAGCAAAAGTGCAACAAATATGGGGAATAAATATGGTTAATTATGCATTTATCAAGTATCTTCGCACTTAAACTTTTGCTTGTTCTCAAACAAACCATAGTAAAAATATAAATCTTATAACATCTATCCTTCCTTAGTTTTGATCTGTCTATTTATACTATAAATCATCATATCTTGTTGAATTAAATTAACATACAATTAGAGTCAAGTTATCTTAACATTAACTTCCTAGGTAATATTAATAGTAATCACCTCAATAATTGCATTGGAATCAAAAGCATAAATCTTTACACCCTCACTAAGATTTCACTCAATGCACTTAAGTGTTTAGGGTGAAAAGTATCAAAACTCTCAATCAATATATAGTAAAATTCTTATCTAAGCTTGCAATATTTTCATATCTTGCCACTCATGTATAAACAAGAAATACAAATTAAAAGGTCTTTATAAAAGTTGTAATGAGGCTTAGGTACGGTATGATTGAGGTAATAAAAATGGTTAAATTGAAGGAAATTTACTAATAAATTTCAAGAAACTTGTTTAAAATACGCAAGCCTTTTTATTGCAACTCTATTGGTACCTTTTTCATAAATTTTTTTATTAATCAATTTTTCTAGCATTCAATACCACAATTAAAAAAATAATGGACTATTAAAAAATTTTCTAAGTTTCAAACAAACACATAATGTACATAACCTTCAGAGATCAAAACAATAAAAAACGCTTCAAATAAAAACAAGATAAAAGTTGATATGAGATTTTAATCAATAAGGCTAAGACTTAACTTGGTTATTCCTAAAGGATAAAATATAGATAAGATAACAATTAAAGAAATATGTTAACAAAAATTGTTAAATCTAGGTGTCTTTTTCTCTTCAATGATTCTAATTTAATAAACATGATTTTAATATATATAAAAATAAGTTCTAGAATCATTTTACAATACACGATAACACACGTTAAAGAAAAAAAACTTAAAAATTTTAATTTTTTTTTACTCTTAGGCTTAAAAGCTCATAAAAAGATAGGTTTATCTATATAAATAATATGCAATCTCATTCAATTTGATTATATCAATGAATACTCAAAATATAGCTTAAAAAAGTAATTCTATTCTATCATCCTTTTATATACAAATTCAATTAATATTCAATAATGAAATACAATATTGATGTCAATTAAGCCAAAATATTAGTTCATAAAATTTTATAACAAGGATTATAATAAGTTTAAAGAAAACATTAAAAATCCATTAACCCCTTCCCTACACTTAAAGTTTTACACTGTCCCCAATATACATAATATAATCTTCTTATCAGACAATATACAGAAATATTTTTTTCCTAATTAACTTTTTGTACGTCATACGTCTAATAATCATGGACATTATACCCCACCGAAACAATTATCTAAGTCCGAAAAATTATATAAATTTTAAGAATTAAAAAAAATTCCATGAATTGAAGAAAAGCATGTAGTGAAATTGAAAATAAAGAATGTGACTTATCACTATCCACGAACACGAGGTTTGTTTATATTATCCACTAAGCCCTCAAATCTTCTGGCCCAAGTACTCTGTAACTACCTTGTGCCAGATCAAAGTACCTGGGCCAGAGAATCTGATCTCATCCACTAAGGGATTTTCCAGTTCGTATATGACGACCTAAACTTCATTCTAGTACAACAGACCTCAAGTGCAAAATCCACACAAAAAATCACCATAATGTGTGTGTTTGTATATACATAGATATAGAGAGAGAGAGAGCGGGGGTGTGGGGGGAGACATATGATCAAAAGTCTAAACTAAATTCGGACCCAAACTTTATTGATATGTTTGCTACAGTTAGTATACATACGACACTGAACAAGACTCATTCCATAAAGTGTGCATCTTTTGCTATTTATTTATTTATCATATAGTTTTACATCCTGTCAGTTCCCATGTCCTCCATGCAGCTGAAGAGTTCGACTGGGTACAACTTGAAGTACACCTGCTTGTTCTGCAACAGGAAGCACGTGGATGGAAAAATGACGTTCTAGTTACAACCACCAAGGGTATAAAACTAAAAAGTTCAATATACAATACCAACCAACAGAAAATTTAGAAGGAAACAAATACATAATGCAAAAACCGAAAGGCAATAAACCGCAAACATGCCAACAAATAATAATTCCCAAGCCGAACTCAATAAATAGATTGAAAAACTGCATGCTACATAGGCAAAAACAAGAGCTCTCCATCTAATCAACAAAACAACAAGCAGAAGTTCGAAACTTGTCTGAAGGATGTTAAGAGTATGCAGAATGAGAAAGGTGCAATCACCAAATATAGTGAGGCGTAAGATTTGAAAATATGAAATTGCTCTTTCTAGCATCTAGTCAAGCTGAATGCATTTCCCAAGGAATAGGTTATGAATTATGAGATTAAATCTTAGTTTGAAACTAATGTAAAACTATTATAATTAAGCAAAATCTGGACTCGAAGATTAGCGCATGAAAATTTCCAGTCAATCAGAAAGAAGAAACTCCCCCAAAGAAGTTAAAGAAAAAAAGAAGGCCACCTTTATGAAAGTATAAGAAACTAGATTAATGTATATCACCTTCAAGACCAAGTGCAACCTCATACAACAACAGAAACTTTTCCTTTCCTTGTAGTCAAACTAAATGCATTTCCCAAGGAATAGGTTATGAATTATGAGATTAAATCTTAGT
>JANITW010000003.1:38858732-38869429 GCA_027564335.1 Erythroxylum williamsii
ATAAATAAATTTACTTGATAATTTTTAATTAAACTTTAAATTTTTTATAAATAAAAATAATATTAAATTATATTTTAAATTATTTATTTTAATTAAATTTTAAACAATTTAATAATAATCTAATTTAAAATTCTTGTCTATTTAACTTTCTATTTGATTTTTAAAACATTCATCATTAGAGAACCAAAACGAATTGAGAGATTATTCCTCAGTCCAGAATTTAGCGAGCAGCTTAGAATTGGGTCACACGCCGCTTCTTTATTATCGTAAAATCAGAAACTTATACAACCTCCTATCAAGTCACTGTATGCGAACCGCTTGAACAAAAGTTATCTTTCAACCTTGCGAGTCCTTGCTTAAGGACCCATTCCTCCAAGTACTGTCAGCCTTACTAAAGGGATGCAAAGATTATCACTCTGCTTCAATTGGATGTGCTCCCAGAAAATCTGGCGGTGTTATAGCTATAACAAGTAGTAAAACATGGCTGGAGGATTAGATTACAATCACAGGAGATACAAAAGTCTCGGATGAGGTCATGGAAAACTGTGGCCAATTTCAGATGATGTCCACAGGACGTGCATATCGTGCAACTGACTTAAGTTTTTGGACTTTAAGGACATCTTGTAGAGCTCTCTGAGTTTTCCAACATCTCTGCACTTATTGGATCCTGTAGTTTGCTGGGAATTGGCTAGAGACTTGTTCGTATTTACATTCAGCGTCTGTGCCAACAATTTCTTTAGAAGCATTTGCAGCTGTCCCCAAAATCTGGCACATACCTCAGGATATTCAGTTTCAAAGGAAGCCAAAATTGTTTCTGGCATATGGCGTGCTCCTAGCATCCGAAATAAAGCAGATTCTAACATCTGAAACCAACCAATCATCATAAAGCATTAGTCATATGAAACATAAGATTTATTTTCTTCTTAAGATATACTTTTGGTATACTAATGTGTATCACATTACTAAATAGTACAAAAATGGAGAGAGAAAATATTTTACGATTTTTAATAGGGATATTCACTTTGAAATGATATCGCAGATGAGCATTGAACAGTGAAATTCTTCAAAAAGAAAACAGTAGAAAAAATAAACAAAAAGCAAGTGGGTGGACGAAGCAGTCAGAACATTACATACAACCTGTGCACACAAACCTTTCATATTCATAAATCTAGTGGTTATTAAGGTGAGGAATTTCAAACACATACCGGATTCGAGTGCAAGGCACTTGACAGGCTTAATGGAAGAGCTGATCTTTCCATTACAATGGTCAAGTACATCCTGGGGTGTGTCTCAGGGCCATAAAATTCTAAGGCTTTCTGCCAGTTCCTCTCAGCCAAATAAGCATATTGCTTCACCCGAGGAACAACGCTGCTTTCACTTTTGGGCAAGCTGCTTTTCTTACAATCCAACTCCAGAAATTTCAAACAGCAATCTCTTTGATGGCAAGCAAGCTGATAATAAGCATATGCAGCTTCTTGTTTCCGTAAATCACCTAGCGATTCATACACTGATATTGCCTCCCTAATGGCATCATTGGCCGAAATTTCATACTTCCTTAATTCTTTCCTGGTCTTTTTATCAGTAGTACTAACATCAACCAGAGAATTATCACCCATGGCCTCTTTTTCATACACGTCAGCTGTTAAATCTTCAGTTGCCAAAAGCATGCCAAGCCTCAAAAATGTATGAGCAAATTGAGTATAAACCTCATTTCTGAAGCCATTTGGTACCCCATCAACCTTTTGTACAACATTGTTTAATTCCGATTTTGCTGCTCCATAATACTTGAGTGCCTCACTGTATTCTATTTTTGCACTTTCCACCGCTTGATTGTAAGCATCATGGAATATTGGATGCAATTTCAGGTCGGCAATCTTTGATACCATCTCTTCAGCCAATGCTCTTCTTCCATGGCCCAAGTTACAGTAAATTAATATAATGTTGGTATGATCAGAAACTTCTCGAAAAGCAGAAATGGCTTGTGCAAATGCATGTTGAGCTTTGTTCAACTCTTTCCTCTCAAGTCTATTTCGACCCATTTCATTGCAGACCCATCCAACTTTTTTAATCACAGATTGAAGTTCCAAAGATGCAGTAGGAAGTCCATGCAACGCTTTTCTTGCCTTTTCATAACAAGTAAGGGCAGCAGAAAGGTTATCCTCTGCATCCCCCAAAACAGGCTCTCTTAGATATTTGAATATCCCACCCTTCTTTGATGTAGGCCCTTCTTTTGAAGCAGTTTCAACTACACAACTTGTCGTAGATCCTGTATCACTGTTATTCAAACTAACCACCGGCTCAGTATAACTAGCAGTAGTCACCGAACATCCTGTACCATTATCTCTGCTTACTCTAGAATTTAAGGGGTTATCACAATTTATACCAAATTGAAGGCTATCTGTTTCAGAAATATTTCTATTATCCAATTTTGGATGACTCTGGCTGTCATCAGAGTCTCCCAGGGATGAATACGAGGTAAACTTAGAAGAATATCTTTTAACATGCTTTCTGCTGTAAGGCACAGAGTCTCCACTACTGCAGCTTGCACTGTTGCCACTGCTAGCCCTATCACTCTGGCAGCTGCAATTTGCTAGGGAGCATGAACTGCAATTCCGATTATACTGCCCTAGCTTCTTTTTTAGCCGTTGAACTTCCTTTAAGACCTCAAATGACATTTTGAGGTCTCTGGGAGAATACTTACCCTCTGTCTGCAGAGTAAGCTCCTTTCCCTTTATAAAATGAAACTCAATGTGGACATCCCCAACTAGTGTCCATGCTCTAGCCCAGAATAGATAAGTAGAAGAGAAGCACTCAAAAGAAGGAATATCATCTTCTGAGCTAGATTTCACATCTTTCGAATCAGTATTATATGATTTTTTCATCTCATTTCTTTCAGTATATTCCCTTGAGAACTTATGTTTGACAATAGATGATATGTACCTAGCATCTTCAAAGTATTGTGGCATTGATCCATAGACAGAGCACGCCACCTCAACTACCTTCAGCACTTGATGCAATTGTTTATCCTCCATGTATGCTTGTGCAAGCGCCAAATAAGACTCTCCAAGCAGTAGAACAAGTTTCCATAACCTATGGTCTATTTTCGAGGTTGGAAGCCACTCTTTTATGTCACAAACTTGAATACAGTCAGCATCACCACATGCACAAACAGAAAAATTTAAATTTGAAGGTGGAATGTCAAGACTACCATCATGGTCAACCAATTCTTCACTAGTTTGCAGCTGGCGCATCCATCTTAGAGATTTAATAGCTTGAGAAACATGATGTACTGCAGCTAACTTTGAGAAGATTGGATCTGAAACAGATTGAACCATTTGCGTAGGCATTGAAGAAATTTTGCAAACAGCCAGTGGTTCATTAGAATTTTGCATATTTCCCGTTTGTTTCATGGCTTCATCATCTGATGTTGAATTTCTAGTAGAAGATACATTTACCTCCAAAGTCATCCCTACTGATGGTTCGAATGGCACATCACAAAATCTTCTTCCATCTCCACTTAAATGGTCTTCTGCAACTGATAAGGACATATTTTCTCCAAAATTTGCTTCTGAAGAGCTAAAATGTTCCAGTGAATCTACTGAAACCATAGCTTCAGATTCCAAAGGAAGAGAATCAGAAGTCAATTCCAGCTCTTGATCATGATTGAGAAGGAGCCTTGCAAATTGCTCATGAGCAAATGCACGCACCACCTATTCACACCAAAAGAAGTCAACACATTGGAAAAGCTCCACAAACCACAAAAAAAAAGGACAAAGAAAGAAAAACAGCAAAGCACAAACTTTAGACAAATGCTTGCACACACACACACACAAACTTGAGACATTGATGCTATTATGGAGAGAATAATACCAGGTGATCAGGCTCATCCAGAAATTCCAAACACTTCCTGAAAAAGCTTGCACACTTTTCCCTGTTATTAGGAGCCTGTAGTGTAACAATTAACAGTTAGTAACAGCTAACTCAGGGATACATCACCATCTAGAAGCATAATCGCAATTATTTCATACCATTGAAAGGGAAAGCTTGTGAGCAATACGATAAAGGAGAGTTCCTAATGAGAAAAAGGAATCACTTCTGGCCCCATGTCTTAAGGAAGGCTGGGTAATTGAGCTATCCTCGCACTCATTAGAATCATGGGTCTTAGGGATGACAGAAAGATCAAAAAGTTGGATTACATCATCACCCGCACTTTTATAAAGCTGCAGAAGTAAAAAATTAGCGCTTCAGACAAATGTTTTCCAACCACTTTCAGGAAAAATATTACATACTATAAGAAATTGAGAATATTGTACCCAGTAAGCACCAGGATCTTGCTTGCAGTTTTCTTGCAGGAATCTCAAAACAGACAGGCCATTTTGTTGAACAACATAAGGATGAAATGCTGGAGTGCCATCTTCTGAGATACCTTTTAAGAGAAATATGTCATCTGTTTTAAGAAGTTCATAACCCTGGACAACGCCATCTTGATGATAACAGATGGCCAATTCAGGCACACTTGCCATGACATTGTCAAGCCAGGCTTCAAGCCAATTTAAGGGTGTGACCTATTAAAACCACAGCAAAGAAACAATAAAATCTTTTAGAGAAAGAGTGAATACTGAAAAGATTATGAACCTTTTGCGTTACCTGTCTTTTTACATCCCACAAGTGCAAGCTCACAGAAACATATTTTTCATTACTAAACAGAAGCAAGTCACTTCCCAGGAGCATGCGAAAATTATGAAATTGCCAGAACAAGACCCTCAGAAATCCATCATTACTGACTCTTTTATGTTTTTCGGACTCTTGCATTGAGCAACGGGGCTTTTCACCAACATGGGAAGCCTTTTTTATCGAATGATGTCCCTTATTTCTATTTTTCTTCTTTTTCCAGAAGATCTCATCTTGTTTGAGCTGTGAATAGTCAGAACTCTGGCTGAATGCCCCATCACTTGTGACCTCATCACTGTTCCCCACAAATGGGGACATAGTTGCCCCAGGAAGGAAGGATGAATTTGACTGACCCTCTGACGAAGCATGATGAGTAGGAGGACAATCACAAGCTTCCATTCTAACTGAATGCATTGCGAAATTCAAGAAAAGAGTTTGATCTGCACATTTGGGTTGATTGTTGTGTCTCCTAACCAGCTTTTCTCCCTCTTCTGGATCAGGCCTGGGCAAGAAAGTTATTAGACTTCAAGCATTTAAAAATTTAAAAGAAAACAAAAAACAACTATTAAGGTCAATGATGAAAAGGTACCAACCCAGTATTCAGAACAAGAGTCTGCCCAATTCTACGAACTGCAATTGATAACCTGGCCTTAGAGTATGGCATTTTAAATATCTGTTTCACAATGTCGGCTGGAGCAATAACATCGATCTCATCTCCATATTCCACCAAACCAGTTACAGCAAGGGCTTCGCATCTCCTCCTAAGATTTGACGAAACAGCATCAGTTTCCCAAGCTAATTCTGTCAAACAAGAGACCAAATTTCAAAATTCAAAATATGCTGGTTAAGTACAGAATCCTGATTTTATCTGTGTTTTGGAGGCCTAATAGTAGTTTCGTGAATCAGTGTCAATAAGCTGAAGGATTTGTATATCATATGAGATGTCGACTATTAATCTCAACTCTGAAGATTGTAGATCCAAAAGCAATGAAACTGTATAAAAGCATCTCTAGTATCTATGTTCACGGAGACTTCTCTGAGTTTCTATGTTATTCGCGCAAATAAGCCATTTGACCACTCTTTGTAAGTGGATATGACAAAATTAAATCAAGATATTCAACTGTTTTAACTATTTAGACAAATGGAATATAATCGAGGAGGAATTTCACTCTTATAACATCAATTCAGCTCAATGAACATAACTGCAGGTAGAATATAAAGCATCCAACTCCTGAGGGGAAACAGGGAATGAGTTCAATTGGGTTCTTCATTATCTTTTCAAGTTTATTACTGTCTGCTTGCTAAAACTTCCCTTTTCAGCAGGAACATTGTTTTCCAACATTCATAATCACAATGCATTCAAATCAATACCAGTCTCCAAAGTTAATGTATTGATTTTGTAAACGTTATAAATTCTCAGGGCAATAAGTTTCAGTTTCCTCTCATCAACAAGAAAGTGTGTTTAAGAGACAAACATTATTATGTGAAAAAAAATATAAATAAAACGTACCTCCGGCGGGCTTAGACTGTGCTGCAACGATTGGAAGGACCTTGTCAGGAAGGTTGGAAACCACAGGAAGCGCGTTGAGATCAGTCTCCGTTGGTAACATCCGGTAACGTGGAGCACTAACACTACACAGCATAGATTTTTAAGACCAACACAAGAGGATGATAATAGTAATTTGAGATTGTTGAATACGTACGTTTGGGTAGAAGGAAGAAGAGCAGAAGAATTGAAGGAATGGAAGGAGTTGTCGGTGGGGACTGGTATTGAACCGCAGAGGAATCCCACTGGTTTGGGTCTTACGATTTCCAGAGTCCCCACGCACTGCAGATCTCCACAGCTCTCCATGGAATGAGTTGTCGAAGGCGACGCTGCTTTCTCCATCCAATTTTTCATTATTCATTCTCTCTTTGTATTCTTCCTGCCTTTTCTGGAACTCACTCGAACATTAGCACGCCAGTCCAGGGTCTTGCCCTTTATGTTGGTGTCCTTATGCACAAATAATACATATTTTCAATTGATCATCGCCGACTTAGGGGGTTAACATTCAGATAATTTAGGTCCAATTTTATTATTCGAGTTCAACTTGAATTATCCGAAATTTATCCAGTCTGAACTTGAAATTTCATTACCTGAATTGAATTATCCAAAATTTTATTCAAATAAAGCTCGAATTACCCGAAATTTTGTTTGGCTCTCTTTCAAAAATTACACAAAATAACTAAATACTTGAATTACATTTTCATATCTCAATAAATAGTTAAATTTACTAATAATATAACTAAATATTTCAATTAATTAGCATAATTAATCTGTTCATTCTACAAGAAAAATAACAAAATGTATTTTCATAATTTTTTTAAACCTAATTCAGATAATCGGGCCGGCCCGAATTTTTTTAGAGTTATCCGTTCCGGCCTAAAAATTATTCAGATAATACCCGTCCCGATCTGAATTACCTAAAATTTAATATTTTCTTACCCAAATTAATTTGAGCCGAGTCGGATAATTAGGCCGACCTGGATAATACTCATCTCTAGTCACCGTTTATTTGAATTATTATAACTGAAAATATATTAAAAATGCATGGTTAGCGGTGCGAATAATACAAGTGGACGTGTAGAAATCCTATTAAAACATGATTTCGTGTGTTAAGTGCTACGATTGTGACACATAACAAGTTTTATTTATTTATTTTATTAACAACTTAATAGAGAATAAATATTAATAGAAACATAATAATTTTTAAAAGTCAAAAAAGTCAGCTAAGTGTAATTAACCTTAAAAATACTTTATTGTTTTTAAAATACAAATTGATCTTTAACTCAATGCATAATAAAATAAACAAAAGAATTGATAAAAGCACTTATGACAAAACTGTTGATAACCATCTCCTAAAATTAAATTGATTCTAAACTATTAACAATGCTTGATTCTAAATTTAAAAAATTAAAAAAAATCTATTAAAGGATTTTGTAAGAAAAAATAAAATTAACATAAATTGAGATTAGCTAATAAAAATTTGACTATAAAACGTGTCAATAATAGCAAAATATTAGTTAATCTAAAAGATTTAAGATTATACTCTAATTACCACCAATTTCTTGTTTTTTTTCCTTACTTTTCTCTTTCGCTCATCCCTCAATTTCTTTTAGCTCCATCTAGTAAGATTAGTTGTTTAAACCTTGCACTTCTCATCTCTTGTCTCTTTACTTTTCTCTTTTTTTAACCGTTGCTTCTCTAGTTTGGTTTTAGTTCTTCTCATCCATTTTATTTTAAGTCTTGCCTTTCTTTGTGCTCTTTCACAAGCCCCTAACTTGAAACGACTAGGTGGCTTACCTGGTACCCCATGATGGCCCTCCAATAGGTATCTGATTGATAATCTGTGTTGAGTACACTGCAAAATTTACTTAAATATGTACATTAAAAATTTGTAATTGTGGTGAATCGGGATCGTATCCACAAGAAATGTTTGGTTAATTCTAGTAATGAAAATAATTGATGTAAAATAAATAACAATGAGTTTGGGGTATTACGTAATTAAGAAAAAAAAAGTAAAATTAAACCAGCAAAAACAAATTATAGCAAACAATCGAAAGTGATAAAAGTGATTAATGTGTGTGAAACCTGATTCTTGGATCAATCTCAGTCTACGCACTATTAAACGTCTTTTAATGTTGTAATGTTTTCACCCCTCTCCTAGAACTATTAATCGTAGACTAATAACAAGCTCTGGTAATCTCGGTTTTTCCTTATATCGTGTTTAATTAAAAGATGTTCGTTAATTAAATCAAACTACCAAATAACCTAGAATATAATCTCTAGATTCAATTAGGTAGCCGTATTACGAAATGGAAAACAGAAAAATCTAAGCAACAACCACACAAGCTTAGGTCATTTAACCTAAGTTACATTATCCCTAATGATTAAAAATCACTAGTTTTCACATACGAATCCAAATAAAACAATTACGGATTGCATTAATGATTCTAGCAATGGGTTCACTATATAAACAATCTAACGATAATGAGAATACGATTATCCATACATGAATATCTAAATCAATTTAAACAAAGGATAATGCAAACAATTCCGAACAAGAGATCCAACATTAAACAAAGATAAGATAAGCTTAATCGGGCATCTTATATGTCGATTTCACCTTTTAGTTGGTGTCGAGAACTTAGCCTTTCATCTTCTCTATCAATCTCTAAGAATCAACTCCAATAGCCTCCATTCTTGTTGAAAAACGAAGAGAAAATGATGAAGAGAGTGGTCTGTCCACTGTTGTCCCTATTGTAGTTGTCTCGGTCTTCCACTCTTTTTTTCCCCAGCCATCACACACATCCTAGGTTCATCTCTTTATAATAAAAGCTAGGTTAAAAGAAGTGGATAGGTGGGCTAAACTGAAGAGAAGGAGTTGTCCATTCTCTTGGTTATTCCTTTTTCAGCCCGCCACTTTGTCGTCACAGACCCCTTCTTTGTATATTCCAAAACTAGTTTAAAATGTGGCAGCTAGGTTAAATGGACAACTGTCCACTTAACTAACGTTGGTGGTTGGTGTTTTATGTTACAGTTAAGGTCTTATGGCTGTAACATTCTAATTGATACCATGGCTATAACATTTTAATTGTTACAGCCATGAAATAATGCTCACTCTCCATTTTTATGCTCTATTTTGTCTCCTCTTCTTATAATCTTCTTCCTTTTCTTGCTTTATTAAGACAATAGGGTATGAACATTGAGAAGATGACTTCATGAGTATGCTTTCGGGTCACTTTAGCTCCTTCACTTCTAAAATGTATCTAAAATCAAATATGAGCTAAAGTGAGTGTCTTTAAGCATTTTAAGACATTAATCACTAAGTGCAATGGATTAAATGTGTCAACATTTAAGCATAAAAAAGTTTCCCCCTTACTTAACTTTTGATCTTCTTTGGGCAAATCATCGAAATCAGTCACAAACCAAAACTCTTACTCTTTTTTTGTATTTCTTAAGAATATGTAATCATACGTAAAGATGAATGATTTTCAAAATCCATAGCAAGAACCTAACATTTAAAGCTTTTACTAATGATCAATCAACAATCATCACCTTTAGAAACTTGTCAATCTAGAGGTAGACTTGGATAAAATGCGTTTAAATAAGATAGATTCATAGGTAAACTCAAACACTATTTATGATCATAACAATCCATAATTGTGCATATCATTTCATTTGTCCACTACTAAAATTCACATGCATAATTATGAATCAAAGTACTTTCTAAGGTTATAATGTGGACAAGGGTAAGGTGAGATGTAATTGGATAATGTGATGTAAAAGTCATTAAAGCTAGTGAAACAAAAGTAACACTTAATATAACATCAAGTGCAAAAACTAACACTCATTCAAAATTAGGCACCATCAACTATGATGAATGCAAAAATCATGTCTCACTTCTCAAATTCAAGTCTCACATCTCAAACCATATGAAGCATAACCAATTAGAAGGAATCACTCATACAATTGATGATGATATATTGAAACTACACAGAGTGACCCTTCAAAGCCACATCTACCTCATATGCATTATATTCAAATTATCCTTTCATTATAACTTTAGGAGGGTAAATAATCATTAATAACTTTTTAAAACAAATGTATTTCCTCCTTGATGCTTTTATTCAAACATTGTTTTTTTTTCCTTTCCTTTTCTTTTCTCTTGCTTTTCTTTTCTGTTATATATAAAAATTGAAAGAAGCTACATCAACATAGGAATTTCATTGATATGACATACAATGACATCCCAACAGTTATAATCATCCCACGCATATGCACACCCCCACATTTATACTTTTGTACATCCACAAACTCAAGAATCAATGAATGCTCCACTAGCTTTAACACTTAGGTTGGACATTTGGTTAAGTATAAAAGCATGTAATATGGTTAGCACATAAAGAAAGTGTTGGACCAATGGTGGTTGACAAATTAAATCCCACTTATGTTTTGATAATAATAAAATGTATAGAATTGGTTA
>JANITW010000003.1:38893672-38911985 GCA_027564335.1 Erythroxylum williamsii
TCATCATGAATTCTAATCTCAATTTCATTATCACAACCTAAAATCACTCAAATTTCTTATCACACATATTCTTATCTCTTATGAGATTGAATCATCACTATCATATCAAAAAACTATTTCTTCACATATGCCAATGATCAAATTTATTGAAAACCTTAATATGAACCAAAACCATTCAATCTCAAGCTTTTTAACTTCTATACATGTATTCCTATCGTCAAGCTCATCTTTAAAGATTCATATTCGCATCTCACATATATTTGAAGTCACATCATCTAATTTCACCATGAATTTCAAATCTTAATTTCTTCACCTAAATCAAACCATCACATAGGTCCTTCCAATAATTCATGCAAATGTCATTCATGTTGCTAATTCCATTCTATCTCAAATGTTTATCAATCTTATATGCCCAGTTAAGACCATAATACTGGGCTCTGATACCACATCTGTTGGATCCCGTTACGGAACCCAACCTCTTACACTTAACACTCGTAACCCCACTGCTTAACTTCTTACACGTAACACTTGTAACCCCACTGCTTACACTGAACATAATCTCTCATAACCACTCTTGAAGCGGAAAGAAAATCAAAGACCAAAGCGAAAAGAAGCGAAACAAATGTGAAGCTAATAGGATCAAATACAAATCTGATACAAGTGGAATCGAATACGAAAGCCAGACAAATAGATCAATTTAAACTGAAATGATAAATCCTGAGGTCTTGGGTTCGAGGCACTAACTCACCCAAGGCCAGAGGGGATAATACTGATTAAGGTTGTGGTCGCATGGGTCGGGCTTGCCCGATATGTGCATCCCGTGGACCCAACATTAGACCCTATGGCCCTTCCACTAATTCAAAGCTCTTTTAATTTCTTCCCTTATAATAAGTCAGCAATAAGTAAAGTTACGATACCTTTCAGAAATACTAGTATCACCTAAAGAGATGTACGTCTTCATTAAAAAGGATATAAAAATATCTCTGTCATCTTCTCTTGTTGTTATTTTTAGCCACGAGCACCTGTCCTAATTCATCTTTTATAAAGCAAACTTGATCTATGTCTCTCAATTTTTATTATGTAACTCTTATTAACTTAAATATATCCTTTTCTCCATATTTAGTTTCCAATCTTTGGTATAATCTATCGTAAGCTTTAGTTTTAACTTTTGGGATTATCTTCTTCATCTCTTTCTTTTCCTTTTTGTAACTTTCTCTAATAACTACTCTTTTTACCTTTATGATGCTATCCAGTAGAGTTTTATAGGTACCTTTCTTAATCTTAACATTTCTTGTATATCTTTATTCTACCACCAATACTCTATCTCACTACCTCTAGGCCCTTTAGAAACACCCAAGATCTCTTTAGCTGTATTCCTTAGAAGAGTTGCTACTCTCTCTTACATCTAATTAGTATTTCCTTCCAATTTTCATTATTCTTTATATATTACTTTATCCCTAAATCATTCCATGGTATCTCCTTTCATATTCCACCATCTGACTTTATTACACTTCCTATGACTTATCTGCTTCCTCTAACCCATGAAAGAACGAATACAATCAGACCTCTAGATAAAAATTTATGGCAATCGCGCCAAAAGAGTTTCAACTGGATTTTGAAAGTGAGCATGTTCCATTGTTTTGGGTATAAATCCCTCATACGACCTCCAAATGAGGTGAGGCTTGAACCATTAGATTTATAAGACATATATATTTCTTGATATAAAATTTGATATCATTTGGAGTTAAATTGAAGAAGTTTGCATCAAAACAAGTGAGAGGTCAGTCAAGAGAGTATGTTTAAGGTATGAGCTCTTTTAGGTTTTTGGAGTGTATCTTGAGTTATACAACTCCGATTGACGTGATTCTTGTTTCTAATCGATCTAGAGACATAAGGCTACAATTTTTATGAATAAGTTAACCTATGATTTTGGTGTTTACATAGTGTGCACTCGCCACGAATGTTGAGTGACAGCTTATGATCCTGCAAGGAAATAAGAGCAGGGTTTCAGGACTCCAGAAATTGGACTCTGGAGACGGGTCCGATAGATGTAGAATGAAAGCAAGAATAAGAGTGTTAAGTTAAACAATAGTCATAAGGCTATGATTTACAAGAAAATTTCAAATGAATTTAAGATCTTAAGTTCTTCAAATTCGGTGAACGCGTAGTGGAAATAAGTTCAAGTAAGATGATTAGGTACATGGGCACACTACGAAACTTTGGTAAATAAATTTTGGGAGCGTTTTGAGCATGAGAATGAATTCATGATGTCTTTAAGGCTGCAAGGGATCAAAAAAAAAAAAACCTTTCAAAGTAATACGCACGCTCAGGTTTCACGATTTTAAGTAAGAGAGTTGGGTTCCGAGAACGGGATCCAACAGTCGGGATCCGATCTCCGGGTCGGGTTCCGACACTCTTCACCTTTTTCTTCATCATTTAACTCCTCTAGTCTGTTATGTAAAGGTAAAGAGTTAGTTTCAAAAATAATTATGGACTCAGTACTTACCTCCGAGCTAAAAAATGTGTCCTTTTTAGCTTCAAGCTCGTTCTCAACTTCTTCGGCACAAACAATTCGTTGAGGATTGACCAAAATTCTCAAGCTTCTCATCACTTTGCAAATTTTCTGCACAGACTTCAATTGGGTACACCTCAGGTTGATACGGCTACTTCTCTTCACTTTGCAATTCTAGACGATCAAGGCTTATTGCCATTTGACCCATTAGGTATTCCATCCTCTGTTGGCTTGTTTTCGTCTCTTGTCAGAATTCTTGCATCTGTTGCTACATATCCTGTAGAAATTGCAAATTGTTAGCAGCCATATTATTAACAAGTTCTTCAATAGATGCAACTGAATCATGATGGCTCTCCGAATCTTGGGCATTAGACCATGTGTTTTTGAAAATTACCCTCCATCCTTCTGGAATTGTAAAGTATTCTCCTGCAATTGCAACATCAACTCTTCCAGAGATGGACTGGAGTTGTGATAGGAAGCTTCTAGTCTGTTCGAGAATTATTGTGCGTCCTGCAGATTATCACGGAAGTAATTCTGATGATTATTCCATCTATAACAAAAGTTAGGTTGATCAGTCCAAACATTGTTATAGGATTGAAAATATAAGTTATAAAAGAAATTACTTCCGTCCATATCGAAATTTTTTTTTGGGTTTCAAATACAAAAATAAAAAATGAAAAGATCACCAAATAACATAAAGGAAATTAATCATGAACAAATATATATAAAACACCAATTAAATCATAAACAAAAATAAACACATCGTAATCCCTAGCAACGGCGTCAAAATTTGACTGCGTGTCGTTACACCAGTCAAAATAAAATAACTAGACTACTACTATAGCAGTGGCGAGTCTAGGTCGATCCCACAGAGAGTGTGTGCAAAGTTTATGGAATGAAATTAATCGATGTTTAGGAAAAAGGGGGTTTTGGATTTTTTAAGAAGAAAATAAAATAAAACTAACTAATAAAAACAAATTAAAGAAAACATGCTAAAATTGACAAAAGTGGGGAATTCGGTAGTGATCCGATTTTTTGGTTCAATCTCAACCTACACCCTAATTAATCATGTTTCATTAATTTGTTGTACTTTAACCTCTCCTAGCAACTATTAATTGTGGGTTAATAATTAACCCGAGTTTTTGCTTAGGTTTTGTTTAATCAAGATACGATCGTTTATTAAACCTAACCATCGAACAACCTAGGATACAATCTCTATATTTAATTAGGCAGTAGCATTACGAATTAGGAAAACTGATTAATCAAGGCAACAACCATATACGATGCGTCATTTAAATTAGATCATGTTATCCTTAATGATTACGAATCATTAGTCGCTACACATGAATTTCAACATAAGAATTACGAATTATATCAAAATTCTAGCAATAGGTTTGAAATTAATGATTCAATGAACACATTAAACTCATCAATTCAAAATACCCAATGGGTTCACACAAAAATAACCGAATAATAATGAAAATTCGATTATCCATACACAATACCCAAATCAATTAAAATAGAATAGCATAATCAATTTCTAATGAGAGAAAGAAACAACAAAATAATAAAAAATTACTTAACCCGGGTCGTTGGCATCGATGTCACTTCTGAACTGGTGTCAGGATATCTAGCCTTTCATGGATCTTTCCCAAAAATGCTTCAACCCAAAACTGACACTACCAAGCTCCCTCATCTTTCTACCTAAGTTTCTTACTGTCCACCATTGCCTCCACTATTCCCTGACGTCACCATTTAAATATGAAGTTCTTCACTATTCATTGAACTTCTATTCTCTGGACCAGCCACATCTCTTCTCCAGCCAAGCCGGCCAGCTAGCTACGCCTGTTCACACCTGCTGTGCCTGCACCTACTCAACTGCTGTCGCCTCCCTACTGAAGCTGATTTATTCCTCTCTACTATAGCAATTGATAAGACAAATAAGTTTGATCATCTTTTAAAACCCTCTCCTCCAGTGTTTTAAAAAAATGTTGCCTATGCTACGTTTAAACACAGTATACGATGTGTTTGCGTACGCTGCGTTGTTACGCAAAACACAGCGCACAGACCAAAATTGTTTTTTTTTTAAGTTGTGCCTTTCACTTAATAAACAGTTGTGCTCCAATTTGCTTTATAAAATTTTGCCTTTTTGGTCTAAAAAATATATCAATATATCCAACCTAACAGTCAACACAAATTGAGCATTTTATCTTTAAAATAGGATTGAAATCACATGTAAATACATAAGAAAAAAAATAAGATAATTCAGTCCTATCAACTACACCACTATTAAGTGTGAATACATATCCAGACTAGGATTTGGAGTCATCCCTATCAGATTAGAAATCGGCATCAATATACTTGCTTACCCCAAGATCACCTTCCCTATATACCAATAATACATCTTTAGTTCTTCCCAATTACTTAAGGATATTCTTGACAGCCACCCAATGACCCTCGCCAGGTTCTAACTGGTATCTGTTCGTAAAATTTAGAGCATATTATATATTGGGTCTAATACATAACATAACGTACATGATTGATCCTATAGCCAAAGCATAAGGAATCAAACTCATGTGAGTCCTCTCATCTTGTATCTTTGGACACATAGATTTAGAGAGTGTAATCCCATGTACCATAAGAAGATAACCTCCCTTGGACTGCTCCATGCTAAACCTCTTTAGAAACTTCTCTATATATGTAAACTAAGACAGACCAAGCAACCTCTTAGGTCTACCTCTATAGATCCTTATCCCTAAAATATAAGTTGCTTCTCCAAGGTCTTTCATAGAGAAGTTCTTAGCTAACCAAACTTTGAATGATTGCAAAGCTGAGATAGCATTTCTTATTAGCAATATTTCATTTACATATAGTACAAGGAACATGATTGCATTCCTCCTAACCTTCTTATACACACACGAATTATCTGAATTTTGTAAGAAACTAAACTCTTTGATTCTCATCAAATCAGATATTCCAACTCTTGGATGGTTGCTTCAATTCATAAATGGATTTCTGAAGCTTCCATAACTTTTCTTCATTCATGGATATGAAGCCATTAGGTTGTGTCATATATACATCCTCGGTTAGGTTTTCATTAAGGAAAGTCATCTTGACATCCATTTGCCATATCTCATAATCATATTGAGCGAAAATGTCTAGAAGTATCCCAATGGATTTAAACATAGAAACTAGGCTAAATGTTTTGTCAAAGTCAACACTTTGCTTTTGATGATAACCTTTAGCTACAAGCCTAGCTTTATGGGTAACTACATTGCCCTCTATGTCAATTTTCTTCTTGAAAACCCATTTTCACCTTATGGGTTTTATCCCTTCGATTGGGTCAACCAAATTCCATACTTGGTTTTCATAAATAGAATCCATTTTAGATTTCGTAGCTTGAATTCATTTGTCATATTCTAAACTCTTCATAAACCCTTCATAGGTAGTAGGCTCATCATCATCTGTGAGCAATATATTGTTATGTTTATTTATGAGAAATCCGTATCTCTCGTGAACATGACATATTCCACCTAACCTATGAACTTATTGTGTGTTAGAAGATTGAACTATTGTTTCATCTTCATAAACAATAGACTAGGATCTAGGAAATTGATCTGTGTCTGTTTGAGTATCTTGAACTTCCACAAGTTTAATTTTGCTCCCACTGTCTTCTCTTAGAAGAAACTCTTTCTCTAAACAGAAAACATGTTTTGAAATAAACATCTTTTACTCTGAAACATGGTAGAACTGATATCCTATAGTTTCATTAGGATATCCTACAAATAGACACTTGTCAGATATAGCCTTAAGCTTATCTGACTGAATCCACTTCATATAAGAAGGACAACCTAAACTTTCATATAAGAAAGATACGGTTTCTTATTAGTCCATATCTCATATGGAGTAACATCAATTGACTTGGATGGGAATCTATTTAATATATAAGTAGAAGTTTCAAGTGCATAACCCCAAAACAATTTTAGTAAATTTGTTAAACCCATGATAGACCTTACCATTTCTAACAAGGTTTAGTTTCTCCTCTCAGCCACAACATTGTGTTGTGGCATGTAAAGTGGAGTCCACTGGGACAATATTCCATTATCCCTAAGATAATCTAATAACTCTTGGCTTAAGTACTCACCACCTCTATCCGATCGAAATGATTTAATACTTCTTCCAAGTTGTTTCTCAACTTCATTTCTAAATTCTTTGAACCTTTTAAAGGCTTCAGACTCAAATTTGTTAAGATACACATACCCATATCAAGAATGATCATCGATAAAGGTAATGAAGTATACGAAGCCACCTTTGGCATGTATGGACATCGGATCACATACATCAGTATGTATTAGGTCTAAAAGTCATCAGATGCCTTCTTCTGCTTCAAAGACTCCAAATAGGCTTTATAGTTTCTCTTCTAGTGGCCGTCCTTGCCACAGTGGAAGCTTGCATACCTTTTCTCCATTCGTAGATATAAAACCATTAGGTTGTGTCATATATACATCCTCGGTTAGGTTTCCATTAAGGAAAATCTTCTTCACCTTCATTTTCCATATCTCATAATCATAATGAGTGGCAATGACTAGGAGAATCCTAATGGATTTAAGCATAACTACTGGGCTAAATGTTTCATCATAGTCAACACCTTGCCTTTGACGATAACCTTTAACTACAAACCTAGCTTTATGGGTAACTACATTACCCTCCATGTTAGTTTTCTTCTTGAAAACGCATTTGTGCCCTATGGGTTTTATCCCTTCGGGTGGGTCAACCAAAGTCTATACTTGGTTTTCATACATGGAATCCATTTTAGAATTCATAGCTTGAAGTCATTTTTCAGATTCTAAACCCTTCAAAGCCCTTTCATAGGTAGTAGGCTCATTATCTTTTATTAGCAATACATCGTTAAGTTCACTTATGAAAAATCTGTATCTCTCAGGAATATGATGTATCTTACCTGACCTACAAACTTCTTATGTGTCATAAGGTTAAACTATTGTTTCATCTTCATGAACAATAGTCTCAGGTCCAGGTAGTTGATTTGCATCTATTTGAGCATCTTGAACTTCCACAAGTTTAATTTTGCCTCCACTGTCTTCTTTTAGAAGAAACTCTTTCTCTAAAAAGACAACATATTTTGAGAAAAAACACCTTTAGTTCTAAAACATGGTAGAATTGATATCTTATAGTTTCCTTAGGATATTCTACAAATAGAAACTTGTCATTTTTAGCTTTAAACTTATCTGATTGAATCTGCTTCACATAAGTAGGATAACCCTAAACTTTCATATGAGAAAAATAAGATTTCTTATTAGTCCTTATCTCATATGGAGCAACATCAACTGACTTGGATGAGACTGTTTAATACATAAATAGAAGTTTCGAGTGCATACCTCTAAAAAGATTTTGGTAAATCTGCTAAACCTATCACGGGCCTCACTATGTCTAACCAGGTTCGATTTCTCCTCTCCATACAATATTTCATTACCCCTGAGATTATCCAAAACCTCTTGGCATAGGTATTCACCAACTCGATATGATCGAGGTGATTTAATACTTCTCCCAAGTTGTTTATCAACTTTATTTTTGAATTCTTTGAACCTTTAAAAGACTTCAAACTTGTATCTCTTAAGATACACATACCCGTATTAAGAATGATTATCGATAAAGGTAATGAAGTATACAAAACCACCTTTGGCATGTATGGACATTGGACCACATACATCAATATGTATTAGGTCTAAAAGTCATTAGATGCCTTCTTCTGCTTCAAAGACTTTAGATATTCTTTACAGTTTCTCTTCTAGTGGCCATCCTTACCACAGTAAAAGCAAGTTCCCTTCGAGGTAGTCTTCTTTGTTTTCTTGACATCTCCCTTGGGCCCTCTAGACTTCTTCTTCTTTAGGCTCTTTTTCTTCAAATAAGAAGAGTTCATCAGCATCATAACCTTGTCCTTGTAGACAGATGGTTCAATTGCCTTGAGCATGTTGACAATCTCAGGAATTATGCTAGATATATTGTTTATCTGATAGTTAAGCATAAATTGTGAGTAACTATCGGTTAAATCTATCGAAATTAAGTCAATACTTAATTTATGATCCAAAAGAAAACCCAAGGAGGTCAACCACTCAATGTAGTCATTCATCTTTAGTGCATATTGCACCATAGATGTCCCCTCAACCATCTTGGAGTGGGAGAGCAATTGTGAAGTCTAGAACCTTTCATGTAACATCCCATCACTGATGGGAAGGATAAAATAGTAATTTGGAATGGGTTATGAGTGTTTAGAATTATCTTGGTATGTTCATGCATACACATACATGTAAATAGTGATTTTTGTATATGTAAATGATTGTACATGCATTCATGACATTTTCTCAATATATTGTCATAAATGTGATTTTTGTGAAAAATATGAATTTTGTGCTTGAAAATTGAATTGGAGTGGATTTTTGTGTGTTTTACATTTTTGGAAAATTTCAGAAATTTTTCTGGAAAATTTCAGAAAAATTTTCTGGACCAAAAAAATTGCCAAGTGGCGGACTGATTTGATTTCCGGTACTAAAAATGACTATCTAATGACATTGGAAAAAGTAGATACATGATTTTAAGATTTATTATTTTGAGCCGTTGGAATTTTGTGACAAAATTGGAATAGAAATTGAATTGGAATTGGAAAGGAAATAAATGAGTGGCTAAAAACAAGACATGTGGCAAGTGACGCTTGTCACTTGCCTATTTAAGTCTTAGATTTAGTTTTTCTTTTTACATAAGTTCACCTTTGGAAGCTTTCCACGATGCTTTTGTTTGAAAGAGTCAAAATCCTTTTTAAATGCCAATTTTTCCTTCTCACCCGTAGCTTCCTCCTTCCTTTCCTCCTTCGTTGGTCTCCTTCACCCACACAAAAGCTCTTGTATCTTCTTTGATTTCTCTTCTTTTGTTCACTAAACACCTAAACCCTCTACCCTTTTCAAGTGATGATGATCGTGTGTGGGATGAAGGGAAGAGACTTGGTTGGTTTGGAAAATTTGAAAGCTTAATAGGTAAGAAACTTGTTATATATTATGGTTTAGTAGTTTATTGACTTATTTGTGATGTTATTTACACTAAATTGTATGAGAGTTGTGTTGGTGTAGATGGGTATGAAATTTCCTTATTTAATTGATGATTGATGAGGTAGGATGTGATAAATGTAAGTATAACTTGTGTTGTATGAAAATTGAGATGGTTTGAAGTAAAGTTTGTGATGTTAGATGAGTGTTTAGTCAAGAAAGAAAATTTGTGTGTGTGCTGCCATTTTGTGGCTACTTGTTCAAGTGAAGATCTTGATGAAATTTTGGCTGATTTCTTGACTAAATTGGATGCTTATTAGTGTAGAAATGGTATTGGAATGATAGGAGTAGAGTTAGGTGTAAAAGCTAGAAAACGGAATGTGAATATGTTTCAATGTTTAAGTCATAACTTTTGATATGGTTATGTTATTGAGATGAAGTTTGGCTTGAATTAAACTTGAGAAGTTTGGCTAAAATTATTATGAAGGAAGTCTGTCTAATTGTGGCCTGAAGGGTTTTGAATTTTACTTTGAAAGTACGATATATGTGCAGGATGAATTGTGGTAATTCTAGCATGTAGAGATTTGTGACCTGAAACTTTGGAGAATTTTTCTAGGCTAAAGTAGACATATTTTGTGAAATTGGTATTCATTAAAGTTGAAGAGTTTCTTGTTAGCTTTCTATCGCCACTAAGTATGATATTTTTCGAGTTTTATATTGAAAGTTATGACTTGTGAACTTTCAGATGGTTTTTCAAAGAATGAATGTGTTTTGTTTGTGAAATGTCCCTAAGTATAGGTTTAGTGATTTCTGTGCTTCGAAGCTAATTATGGACTGTTATGGTTTAAATTAGCTCAAGTGATCTTATGAAAATTTATTGAGGAATGTCTTAGCTTTGTAATAAGGTATAATATGCTAATTTTGGATGTAGGGATTGTAAGTTATGAATATTTCAAGTATGGTTATGCATTGCGTGATATGTTGATTTAATACTCTTTAACAGGGCAGCTACAATCATGTGTGAATTTGATCTAGTTAAAGGTGGAATTTGCTTTTAAGTCCTTCATGAGAATTGTAGCATGTTTTTTGATATTTTCAGTGAGATAAAGTATGGAATTTGTGGACAATAGGTTAAGAAGTTATGATTTTTGGAAGATTGTGTTATTGTTGAGGATGACACTTATATGGGCAGAAGCTTTGGTTGAGAAATTGATCTGTTTAGAGGTTGAATTTGCTTCCAAGTTATTCATAAAAATTGTAGAATATGTTTTGGTCTTTCTTTTCATATAAAGCTTGAAATTTTTGGCAAGGGAAATGGGAAGATATGATTTTTGGAAAATGTTGCACTGTTTTGGATGATAATGATTAGGTAGTAAATTTGATTGCATTTTAGACACCCTTAGAGGTGAAATTGGTTTTCAAACCCTTCATGAAACTTATAGGGTTTTCTGTGATCTTTCCAATGAGACCTTATTTGTCATTTTCGGTTACTTGTGTTAAAAGATAGGGTTTGGGAAAGTAGAGGAGGTATTAAGTATTTTATTATTAAAAAAAAGGAAATCGGATTTGGCAGGCGAGGGACTGACCCTCGCCCTCGCGAGGTCTCGCAAGGACGAGAGTCAGACTCGCCCTCACGAGTAAGATGGCTCGCGAGGGCCAGCTGTGTGTGGGTCGCGGGGATTGACCCGGCCCGATGCGGGCCTACCCGATTCGGCCCAACGCAAACCGTCTCCTTTTCTTTTGTGCATAACTTTTTCGTTCGACCTCCGACTGACCTGGTTCTTGAGGCATCGGATTCGTGAGCCCTTTAATTTCATATCTATGTAAAATTGTGAATTTTTCTAGTTCTGGTCCATGTTTTATTAATAATTGGACTTTTAGAGATCCAAATTGAGTGATTTTAGTGTCTATGGATTCCTGATGCATGGAGGAATTTTTCTATCAATGAGAGGCTGCCTAGGTTACTTTTGTGGACTGGTTTATCGATCGGGAGTAATAGACCCGAAAGTATGGTTTTAGGAAAATTTCAATAAGCATACTTGAGTTGTGATCTTAGAATTTAAGTGTTGCTGAACCCTAGGCATACTTGAGTTGCGATCTTAGAATGACTTTTGAGATAAAATTTATAGATTGATACCGGGATAGTCATGAACATGCATCGTGCATATATATGCGTCAATGATTATAATTGTGCGAAATTATTAATGTGTGTGCAACGTATTGCATAAATGGGTTATGCAGGTTACAAGCTCGTAGTCAGGCGTTTTCAGAATGTCGAAGCAATTGCTAATCTAGAGCGTACTGTGAGTAGACCGAGATGGTCTCCTTTCATTATGTTTCTATTTGAATTTGCAGTGATTGCCTGCTAAATGTTTCATATCAATGGTGATGAATTGTGAATTGATTGTGGATTCCGGATAGAAGGTCTGATGATTGCATACTGGGAAGTTGTGTTATTGAAGTGCTACTTGTATGTGAATTTGGGACCTACGTGTTGTAAATGTGATTAATTGTGACATATGCATGCATACGTGCATAATAATGTGAGTTATTGTGACATATGCATATTCAGATAAAGACAGTTGTGACCTAAGCAACCGCCGATTAGAGCTTTAAGTTCAACGAGTGAAATTGAGCCTTGAGCTCATTATTGATTTCAGAGCCTTTGGCTCAACGCTTAATAAGTCCTATATGGGACAGTTCAGGCGCTCGGTCACAACACCTTAATAATTGGAAAAGTGTCACATGAACATTGCATCTGCATTTGATTAAATATGTTGGCTTGAGTGAAAGGCAAACTGCCTTGTACTTATAGGAAATACATGTGTTCTGAATGTGCACCATATTATCAATGCATTTCAACGCATAAGTGTATGACAGATAATGACTGTTGTGACCAGAGTCGCTACCGATCAGAGCTTTAAACTCAACGAGTGAAAATGAGCTTCGAGCTCATAAGTGACTCAGAGCCTCAGGCTCAACGTTTAATGAGCCCTGTATCCTACAAACTGATAAGGGACAGTTATTAATGAGCCCTACATGGGACAGTTTAGGCACTCAGTCACAGCAAAGTAATAAATGAAAAGTGAGTCTCATGTGCATTGCATAGGCATAATAGGAATGATTGAGTGTATCGAATATGAATAATCTGGATGTCAATATTGTATACGCGTGAATATGCAATACTGTGAATGTGAATTATGAAATAAAACGAAATGTATAAATCTTGTATTGTGTGACTGGGTGAACCATAGATGATGGTCACTCACTAAGTTCGCAAAACTCACCCAAAATTTGTAATTATTTTTCAAGACCCAGAAGAATACCCTGTTAGGCAACGGGTGTATAGCAACCGCCTGTGAGTGGGAGAAGAGGTCGGGATCAGTTCGTGTCTGCATTAGTGTCTATTAAATTCTGTATAAAATTGTATTTTCTGAATTTTTGTACAAATGATTAGGTCAATTTGTTAAGTCAACGGGTTAAATTAATTTGTATTTATGAAAAGGACCCTCGTGGTCATTGTACTTACTAGTGAATGTGTATGTTAATTAATTTCCGCGTATTGTATGTTTGTGTTTTCAAAAAAAAATATACTGAGTTTGAACTGAGTGATGTAGCACGCCACCCTCGCAGGGCACAGACTCGGATATCACCATCGATGTCAGGTTCGGGCCATGCAGGAGTGGGGTGTTACAACAGTTGTATATGATGCATCACCTGATATTCCTAATGCTACACCATCCACTACTCCTACATCATTCACTACCCCTATAGTGAATGAAGGAGACGACCACCAACCTGGAGCTGATGAACCTGATGAAAGAACTTACCTGATGGAAGAAAAAAAATTATATTTATAGTTAAATTATAGGCATTTTACTTTCAGGAGTTTGAGGTATAATAAAAATTATTTTCTTTTTAAATTGGTTTGTATACATGAATTAGATAAATATTATTATATTATAAGTATTTACAGATTTTTTTCTTTTATTTCAAAAAGATTTTTTTTAGATTCTGAAATTGATGCAGTCATACATAAACTGTAGGAAAGATGAGCACATACAAGTTATCATGACTTTATTGGTGCGATATATAAGGTTGGTGTATGACCGCCTTATATTTCTAAACAAATATGGAGTCGTTAGTAGTAGTATTGGACATCATCTGAGGCAATGTCTATTTCAGAGCGTAACTCAATTAACAGACATGGAGGATCGGGGAGAGAGAGTCTTCCTGTACATATGGGAGGACAATTACCCAGTACTAGCATGCAGAGAGACTTGTAAGTAACTAAACTTTACACTTATATTCTAATTATTTTACTTTGTTGTGTTTCAATTTAAATTGATGTGTGAAACTCTACTGAAATTTTTATAAATTCTAGTTCACTTATAACATTCCATTCTTATGCAAGAAAAGTCTTTGGGCATAAGGCCCACATCTCATCAGCTCTTTTTGCACACTCGCACCAAAAAGTTTGATGATGTGACATTCGTCAACACCCGATGTAGAGAACTTAATGTATGTGAAATTTATGCTTTAATATTAATTCTTAATGATTATCACTTACTAATATAAATATTGCCTCCTAATAGGACCAAATACAAGAAAGCATTCAATGACAGTTTCAGCATGAAAAAGCTATTGATGAGAGTCAGACATATCTTGATGTAGTGGATAGTAAGGACCGTCATAGAAGGATCTTCGGATTAGGTTTATTTGCAAGCACATATTATTCACAATCCTCCAGGTCTAGCAAAACAACATCTAGTAGATGATCGTCAACCAATGAAGTTAATGAGCTTCAGACCACAGTGCAGACATTGATGGAGCACATAGCTCAGCTAAGACTTAAGATGGATGAGTTGAAGGGGAGGACTAGCACCTCAGAGCATCTGCGATCACCAGAACAATAGGATTATTGTAGTCATTTGCTTTGAATTAGAAAGGCTTATTATGTACACTATAATGTTTTTATTGTCAATTAAGATAATTTTAACTTTATATCATCAATTAACTTTCTATTTAAACAAATTAAATATATAAATAAATCAAAATATTATGCACATATAATTCATAAATATTGAAATTATGCATTAGTCATAAGATCATGAAATAAAATTTAATGTTGGGATTTTTAAAATTTTTTAAAAATTATTTATCGGTGGAAAATACAAGTACGGTGGTAAAATCCATTATATTTTCTGACAGAACACCATAAATAGTCGGTAAAATCTATTATATTTACCGACAGAATAAAGAATAATTGTTGGAAATATTGACAGTCGTCGCCAACTTTACCGTCAAGATTTGTTGATTATAACTGTTGGAAATTTTACCAATGGAATAACCAATATTGTCAGTAAATATTCGACAAAAAGGAAAAGTCCTAGGTAAATTTACCGATGGTAACCATCAGTATATTCACTGACGGTTATACAAAATATCATCGGTAAATTTACACACGATCGTTTTAATGATGCCTTTGTCCATCGGTAGATTCCATCGCTAAATTATATTATTGACGGATTCTTAAATTTTTCCGTCGGTAATATCCGTCACTAAATGATAGATTTTTTTGTAGTGAAATGCAATGTTTTATGTAATCATCGCTAAGTAAATCTTTTTTGCGACAAATTTTTAGAATCGTCACAAAATGATTAACATTCAGTGATGAATGGCTTAATTCGTAGCTAGTGTTAGAACCTTTTACAACGATTCATATTACTCGTTGCTAAAAGTTCTCCTTTTGGTGACAAAGTTTTAAATCTTTGCTAAAATTTATACTTTTAGCAACAAATTGTCATATCATAGCCAATAATGATTTTATATCTTATGTATTTTTTAGGAGAATTGTGATGAATTTTTGTATTTAATAGTATTGTTAAAAATAATAATGTTAAAAAGATAAATTTTTAATGATGAGTGTGCTTAATAATCCTAAGGTTAATTGTAATTGACATTTATATGATTTTTCATATATTCTGATTTACCTTCTTTATAAATTTGTTTAAATAGATAATGCAATCAAACTTTATAATTTTTTTTATATCTATGGATTTATACACAAATGATTCTTTAGTGATACCTATTATACATAATACTACACCTTTGTTCATATATACAAAAATAATGAGACATGTAAAAACTATAAAATGTTTTCAAAGTTTTAAACATATTATTAAAAAATACATACATGGTAGGTAATTTTAAATTTGAAAAGTAAATATTTTTTAGACATAAAAGGATAAACATATGTAAATTTTAATGTTAATAAGATCAAAATATCATAAATTTAAGTTTACTACTATTCTTAATCATTAATATTTATTGATAATAAAATAATAATACATATAAATATAGAAATATGTTAAGCAATATAATATCATGATATATGGTATATAGATACTATAAGATGTTAATTAGAAGTTTAATAATTCTTACAGACAAAATAATAAATAAAATTTCATAATAATTCTCACAAACAAAATAATAGATAAGGTTTCATGTCTAATATTCCATTAAAACAAAGAAATAACTATGTTTTTAGATTCTAAGTGACATTAGAGTCGATAGAAAAGGTAAAGGAGTTTCTAACGCCAGGATTACCAAGAAGACTTCTTGCACATTCCAAGCCATCAATTGAAACAGTTAAAGATCTTCCCTTAGGGTGAATTGACACTCTCTTCTAGCAACTACTTCGCTTTAACTAAATTTTTAGAAGATACAGTGAACAATTTCCTAGATGCAGTATGCATGACGATACTAGATGAACCACACATAACATGCATTTTAGCTAATGAACAAACAATATAGAACTATCAACACTAAATCAAATGTTAATAGGAACCCAAATTCAAACACATGCATATCCGACTGATAAACTTTATCATCGTCACAAAGAACAAAAATAGTTTTTACAATGGACCACTATTCTGGAACAACTGATTTCCCTAATGTTGTATACATCATTGGGACATCGCCACCTCCTCCTTTTCAATCTATGATCTTGTGAAGATTCGAGGAAGCTTAATACAACATATAGTATATAAAATTAGATGTTCATATAATAACTTCATAACAGAAAATGAGATACAAATAATAAAGAAAGAGAGGTAGTTCAGATGATATTAAAAACCTTGAAGGAAAAGATCGACCATGGAAGGCAAGGGTTGATTAGTATTTGATAAAGAGATTTATTATGCATCGATTTATTCTTCATTAGGGAGAATTTTGTTACATTCCTCCTAGCAAAACCTATTTATGCCATCAGGAACTAGTCATCATATCGACATTTCGTGATGAATTAACGTTAACAATTTTATTATGAAAAAATCAATAGAAGACTTGTTATTTGAATGTTTCAACATTCGAGCAATGTTAATTTTGTGATATATCAAATAAGACTACTTCATGTGATAAGGTTGAGAATGTTAAGTGTATATGTATTATATTTAGGAGATGGGTTAACATCCCTTGCAGCTCCGAAATATGATTGCTTATATAAATATAAACATCCCTTGCACAATCCTCTAATGTAAATAGTTGTGTAATTGTGATTTCGCTTTAATTTATGTTAATAATTAGCTTGTTAGTTTTGAGCTACTCTATTATATATATGTTTTCATAAAAAATATATTCAATAAATTCAAATGTGTGTATTGTTGGAATTATTCCCATGACCCAATCGTTATGTAATAAATTAAACATTTTTTGGTAATTATTGACTTTGTTTAATAACATGACAATTGATTATATTATTATATTACGTTTATTGTATTTATTCTAATATGATAACTCCTTGATTAAATTTATACACTTGCCATCATAATAGAGATTATGATAATGAAAGTCAAGTTTTTAGGGTTTAATCTAAAATTGTTAGGATCATCAAATAAAGATTTTAATGATCTAGTTTGATCAATGTGCATGTAATAGTATCTATTGGATGAATATTAGTAGATCTCTTTTAATGCCTGTTTAGATGGGCTTATATCAGTAGAGCTTTTGTCAATAAAGCTTTTGTCAGTAGAACTTTTCTAAAAAGAGTTTTCTAAGAAATTAGTTGGCCGTTTGACTGTCATTTAAAAAAGAGCGTTTTTAAAAGAGCTTCATACAACAGATTTTTTGACAACATAAAAATAAAAAGTACTTTTAATTTTAACTATATTTTATTTTATAATAAAAATTATTTATGCATATAAATATTATTTAGAGTATATTCAATAATATGCAAAGCACAATATGTTAATTATTATATAATTTTAATCCATATGAAACATAAATGAAAATATATCTAATCAAATCTTTTATGTGAATTATAACATAAGTAAACTAATATAAAAAATAAATAATAAAACATATGAAAAAAGCCAAATAATAGTATATAAATCCCAAAATAAATATTCAAGTCGAGTAATAGTTAAATACATAATAAATGAGAAGATAAGTTTGTAAGTATTATAGAAATTATGTATAAAAGATAAGGGCAAAAAAAACTAAAAAATAGATTCATTAATTGATCTAAAAATTTTACCCGAAAAAGTCATTTGAGATATTTTTTTGAGAAGTTTCAAATTTGAGCTTCTTAAAAAGCTGTATTTTGATTGCTAAAAAATCATATATATTAAGCAAGTGTTTTGTTATTTTACGGTCAAATGCCTATTTTTCTTAAAAAATGTTTTTGTGGTAGAGAAAAGTACTTATTAGCCTCCTAAAAGCCTATCCAAATAGACACTAAATCGAA
>JANITW010000003.1:38933144-38948311 GCA_027564335.1 Erythroxylum williamsii
TCAATAAAGTTTTCTGAAAGAACAAGAAATTGTTATTGAAGGGTTTTACGAAAAGATTATCACAATTCAACCCCCCCCCTTCTTGTGTATTTTATTCACATTATTACTCAATATATTAACGTGTGATTTACTTCAAGAAGAAAAGAATATAACAGTTGCGAGACTAAGAGGAGTCTTTAGCTAAGACAATTTCTTGGGGTTGAAGCAATTATTTTTGGTAGCTCTTGATTTTATTGAAGATGAGGGGTAAAGCTCTCAAAAAGGAGAGACTCGTGGAGAATTAGACGTCTCGATGCCTATTTAGAGGTGACATCGTCGCCAACTGACATGTGCTTAATTAATTGTTTTATTATTTCATAATACTTAGTGATTAATTACATAAAATTGCTTAAGATACTCACTTTAGTTCATATGTGATTTTAGGAACAATTCGGAAGTGATAGAGTCACAAGTGAGTCAAAAGCATGATATTTAGGTCTAAGTGATAGAGTTTAAGTGAGTCTTGACGCCAGTTCGAAGGTGACATTTACACCAACGACTCGGGCTAAGTGTGTTTTACTATTTTTGTTGTTTCTTTCTCTTATTAGAAATTGATTGTGTTATCCTAGTTAAATTGATTTGAGTTTTGTGTATGAATAATTAGATTTTTGTTATTGTTCAGTTATTTGTGTATGAACTCATTAGATATTCTGACATGATGATTTTAATGCATTCATTGAATCGTTTAATTATAAACCTATTGCTAGAATTTTGATATAATCCATAATTGCTATGTTGAAATTAATGTGTAACTACTAATGATTTGTAATCATTAGGGATAACATGACCTAAGTTAAATGATGCATCGTATGTGGGTGTTGCCATGATTAGTCAGTTTTCCTAATTTGTAATGCTACTGCCTAATTAAATGTGGAGATCATATCCTAGGTTACTCAGTAGTTAGGTTTAATTAACGATCGTATCTTGATTAAACAAAACCTAAGGAAAAACTTAGGTTAATTATTAACCCACGAGTAATAGTTTCTAAGAGGTTTAAGAACAACAAATCAATGAAATATGCTTAATTAAAGTGTAGGCTGAGATTGTTCTAAAGAATTGAGTTCCCACAGAATTCTCCACTTTTATCATTTTCCGTATGTTTTCTTTAATTTGTTTTTATTAGTCTAGTTTCATTTTTTTTTAAAAAATCCAAACCCCTTAAACCTAAACACTGATTAATTTCATTTTATAAAGTTTGCACACACTATTTGTGAGACAGACCTAGACTCACCACTACTATAATAATAATCTAATTATTTTATTTTGACTAGCGTTACTCAGTGGTTAAGTGTACTTCTTTGTTTTTGTTATTTATTTCTCTTTAGAAATTGATTATGTTATCCTATGTTAATTGATTTGGGTTTTGTGTATGGATAATCGTGTTCCTGTTATTCTTCTGTTATTTGTGTATGAACTCATTGGTTATTATGAAAACATGATTTTAATATGTTCATTGACAAATCGTATGTGGTTGTTTCCTTGATTAATTGATTTTCCTAATTCATAATGCTACTACCCAATTGAATCTAGAGATCGTATCCTAAGTTATTTGGTAGTTAGGTTTAATTAACGATCATATCTTGTTTAAACAATCCTTAAGGCAAACTCGAGTTAATTATTAACCCATGATTAATATTTTCTAAGAGAGGTTTGAGAACAACAAATTATTGAAAAATGTTTTACTAAGGTGTAGGCCAAGATTGAACTAAAGAATCAGGTCTCTATCGAATTCCTCACTTTTATCATTTTTTTACATGTTTTCCTTAAATTGCTTCTATTATTTTATTTTTATTTTATTTTCTTATTTCTAAAACAAAATTCCATAGAAACCTAAATACTTATTAATTTCATTTCATAAACTTTACATACACTCTATGTAGGATCAACCTAGACTCACCACTACTATAGTAGTAGATCTAGTTTATTTTGACTAGTGATATGATGCATTTTCAAACATGTTGTAAATCTAGTCACTTTTTTAGAAGCTTTTTCTAGACCTCATGTAGATTTGTGGTCGGATACTATAAAGGATGAGATGCAGTCATAAAGCATAATAAGGTATGGGAGCTTGTTGATTGCCCTCAGAATTACAAACCTGTCATTTTTAAATGAATTTTTAAGACCAAAAAAGGACTCTCATGGTAAAGTTGAGAGGTTTAAAGCTCGAATGGTTGTCAAATGTTTCAACTAGAGGGAAGGGATTGAATTTAATCTTACCTTCTCTCCAATATCCTCTAAGGATGCATTTTAAGTGATTATGCCAATAGTAGCTCATTACGATATGATGCTACATCAGATGAATGTCAAAACTACTTTTTTGAATGAAGACCTTTGTAAAGTGGTCTATATATAAAGTAACCTAAAGGATTTTAGGATTGAGATAGAACGGACATAGTTTGTAAGCTGAGTAAATTTATATGTGGTTTAAAATAAGTCTCCAAAGAGTGGTACCTTAAATTTGATGAGGTTATTACCTCATTTGACTTTATGGAGAATAAAGTTGAAAGTTGCTTATACTACAAGGTCAAGGGGAGCAAAGTTACCTTTCTACTTTTGTATGTGGATGAAATTTTACTCGCATCAAATGACTTGACATTGTTACATGAGGTTAAGCAGCATTTGGCCAAGCATTTTGACATGAAGGATTTTGGTGAGGTATCTTTTGTCCTAGGTATTTAGATTCATTGAGACAGATCTAGATACTTATCAAGCCTCTCAAAAAGAGCATACATTAAACAAGTACTATAAAGGTTTAATATGGCTTATTGTAAACTTGTTACAACACATATTTCTTATGGTGAGAGATTATCTTTGACACAATATCTAAAGAATGAGTTAGAGAAAAAGAGGATATGAGGAATGTTTGATATTCTAATGTTGTTGGTAGCTTGACATACGCCTAGGCGTGTACTAGATTGGGCATTGCATTTGTTGTTGGACTGCTAGATAGGTATCTAGCTAATCTAAGAATGGATCACTGGTATGCAGTCAAACAGGCTTAGAGATATCTAATGGACACTAATGATTATATATTGTCATTTAGAAAAATCAACAACCTAGATCTTATAGGCTATACAAATTTGAACTTTGCTATATGTACAAATAACAAAAAGTCCACTTCCGAATATATCTCCAAACTAGCATATGGTACAGTATTGTGGAAGTGTTAAGCAGATATTGGTGACTTCCTCGACTATGCACGTAGAGTGTGTGGCATGCTATGGGGCTGTTACACAAGTAGTTTGGCTTAATAATTTGATTTTTGAGTTGTTTGTGGTTGATTCAATGACTAGACCTACTCAATTATATTATAATAATCTTTCTATTGTGTTGTTCAGTAACAATAATAAAAATATCAAAGGGTTTAAGCATTTAGAGGTCAAGTATTTGACCATAAAGGAATTGATACTGAAAGGTGATATTAAGATAGGGCATTTGTGGATTGAGGATATGCTTGCTGATCATTTAACTAAATAACTTCGACTACTTGTTTTTGAGTATACAATATGAATGTATTAAAGTCCTTAGATACTGTTAGTTAGGGATCATTGTACTTGCTCTAGGTATATGTATACAGATTTCATGTATTGTGAAATTTTCTTTTGTACAAATTGATGATCATCATATTGTTCTCAATCATATATGGATGTACATTTTCATAATACAAGTGAAAGTCTTAAGATATGTGTCGATCTGAAGCAATTGTAACTAGTCATTGGGCATATATATACAGATTGACCTTAAGTCTATATCTTTATAACACATATAGTTTCATATGTGAATCAATAGTTTTGACATGACATAGGGGATACAAGCATTTAATCTCTTAAAGGTTTTCTCTAATGCGGTTTAGCATTCACTAAGAGAAAATAGATTTCTCTGATGCAGTCTAATATAAAGTTTAGAGAAATAAGACCTACAAATGGAAAGATGATATATTTCAAATCATACAAGTATCATCATAGTTTGTCACACTCCATTTTCCCATTCATATTAGTGAGGTATTAGACATGTGTGATTATATTATATTTCTGCCACATGTATTATATGTACTTGATATTTTTTAGCATAAAAAATCTTACAAGACGAAATTATGGACTTTCATTATCTTTGGATTAAATGATTTTTTTTTGTAAAACTTGGTCGACCTATACATTGATGTGGCTTAACTGTTTTTGTATTAATTTTGTAATTGTTACAACTATCATAATTAATTATTGTAAAAAAGGGAGAATGCTAGAAAAATCCTTAAAGTTAGACAACAATTAATTAAATTTTTGATATTTTTAATAAATTCACAATTAAGTGAATCGAATTTGATCCAGATAAAGTAAAGTAGCTCAAGGGTTAATGGGTTGAAGTTTAGTGAAGAAAATGAACTCTAATTAGTCTTGGTCGGACCTGTATTTTACTTATGATGGGGAAGCCTGCTATGAATACTATATATGTATGATTAAGGTCTCTTCTAGCTTAATCAAATCGTGAATATGTCGATTCTCTAACCCGTTAAGAGGTTCACATGATAAGAAAGTTGCAAAAATGCATTAATGAAACTCCAATGATCAAATTTCGAAAAGATTGTTGAGGAAACACATCTATTTTGCCTCTAAAAAACTCGGTTAAAGTTATGAAAACGAAATTAAATATGTTTCATGTTTTTCTCCTTCTATTCACATTCACGTTTGATCCTAGACATGTAACGAAGACTCGTGTTACGCTTACAATCCTGACTGTTGATTGGCCTACATCAAGCGTAAATTTTCATTTAGCATAATTCTTGTTAGGAATTAGGACAATGGGGAGAAGAAAGAGGATGAGCGCACAAATGAGGGGGGCAACATGTGAAACGGGATCTAGTGAAAAAGAGTTCAAACTTATATTGTGATGATATAAACTATAAAGTCAGCATGTAATCTACGTGCCAAAAATAATAGGTGACATAATATCACAAATTAATAATGTTAACGAAAAAATTAAGGTCTGATTATTTTTGTAAAAATTAAAATTTTAAAGATTTTATTACTACATTTTAAACTTCAGATTAAAATTAGAATATTCAACAAAGTTGAATTTTTTTTTAACTAACCCTTAATGAAATACATTTCTGCCGTCTGAGTTGCTTTACAAGTGTTGTTTTTATGTTGTATGCAGCAATTTTTGCACCAATTATCCATTTTTGGACAATTTTTCTGGAAGAGAAAATATGAAGAATTCAGCTGTACATACGCATCTTTCCTCGGTAGAAAAATTGAAGTTAGAGCTTTGTATGTTATGACTCGGAAAGAACGAGAAAATTTAAAAGGAATACAAAGGATCGATCAGAGATTGATGCGTCTTAATGCAAGGTAAGCCAGCAATCTATACCCAACAAACATGATTACCAAGATGCCAACACTAAATGCAGGGCTAATTTGCCGCAGCACATCTTCTTCCACAAATTTGCAGCTTGCAATGTCATTCCCCCGATGTGAGCAACCCAATAAATATGAAAGTTTTTGGCCTTCTCCATACTGGACATTGATCAGTAACCTGTAACTGTAAAATGTAGTAGAAACGTATTTGATCCAAGCCATGCAAGAGGGCACCTTGTGAACGTAAAATCCTCCTGTAAGTACAAACGCCAGCATTGTGACTGTAACAATAGTTGACGCTTGTTTAGCATCCATTATAGCTGCACCTAAGGCGAGGCCAAGTCCCTGAGAGACGAGGACATAACCAAGTAGGACTAGCAGGGTCAGAAGAAACGCACCCAATTCGGGCTTCAGTCCAGCCATCCAGTAAGTCATTGTAAGGAAAATGGTTGGGAGGATGATCTCCATTGGCAAATCTCCCACGATCCTCGACATGAAATACGACGACAGATTGTACATACCAGAGGCTCTTTCCTTCATGAAAATTGCTCTTTCTTGAGGGAAGGCAAACACAGCATTAAAAGATGGGAAGACACCCCAAAATATTGACATGAAGAAGAGGAGACCTAGACGGTCTTGAATGTCTCGAAAATCAGAGTGCCACCACATTAGGCCTGCCAATATCGCAGCTGTGATCACTTGGAAGATTCTGAGAGTATTGAAGGTCTCGTGCTTTCGCTCCTTCAGGCTTCTCTGAAGAAGAATGGTGAATTGGTTCAACCAAGTGGCCACCCCGATCCTAATACTGCATATATGTTCTCCCGTTGAACGGCTTGCAGTGAGAAATCTTTCATTTGTCTGATTAACGTTCGTCGCCAGACATGCGGCCTTGACTGTCGGAGCCAGAATTGTGTTATAAGATTCAATCAGGGATTGTTTCACACTGGCATTGTCTCTTTCATTTGAAGCGTCTGGACAGACACCTGCGTAAGTTTAGCAAGAGACGTTGATATAGGATCACAATGAACCAAAATGAAAATTAATTGACCTGTTGATGACAAACTCATTCAAAATTTGCGGAAAGAAACCATGTTTTCATTTCTGAGGTTTACAAGATGGACTTGGCCAAAGAAAGCACTAGAACTGATTTCTGGTGTGAAATTATGCCACTTTTCCATATCTTAAATAAGTTATTGGTCTGAACACAATAACTTGCATACTGCCACGGCTGAAGCTGAGCTTTATGATTATTAAAGAACTGCAAAGTTTGGGGTTCAGTGTTCTAATCAAAATAGGGTGATTAATTGACCAACCCACATTTAAAAAAGATATAAAACTACAAGTGACAAAAAAGTACTCGATACTTGTCAAATACAGAGTAAAAGCAAATCAAGGACTATTCTAAATCAAGGATAAAGTAAGCACAGGAACAAAGCTGTTGCGTAGCTGGCTAGAGCGTAGTTTCTCTACTTGCAATCTTAAAAAGTAGGCAGCGGATAACTTGGAGAGTCCTAATGGCATCGTAGGATCATCCTTCATAAAATATCACACCTTTGTGATATTTGTGAGCACCAACCACCAATCAAAACCAAACAAATCTCAGGAAGCTTTCTTGCAAAATCTTATTGGACTAAGGATATATATAAATAAATAAAACAGAAGAGACTAGACAATAGTGATTAATTTAATAAGCAAAAGATCCAGCGACATATATGTAAGCAGAAAACCAAAGAAAGTAACGATCTTGGACATATGTCTAGGCCAACGAAAGCTGAGCAACCTTTGCGGCAAGGTGGAAGTCCACTATCGGGAATATTGGTGGTGGCACTCAAGGTTTGGTGTCCAATCCATTACTACTTATAAGCATATACCTTGACTTTAATTTGTCACACCAAAGCAGCCAGCCCAATACGTGCTGATGTTCGACATGTCAAAATAAAAGACGTTTGAAGAGTTAACAACGAAGATGTATTATCGGAGATTTAAGTTACAACCATTCAACCGGACAAAACTGTTAATGTATCAAAGATGAATTACATGCATAGTATAAAAGTTGTCATTTTCCTTCATCACGAAGTCCTCATGGATGCATGATGGCATAGGTTTTGAACTTGGTGAAATTTTGGCATGTCATGTAAAAGATTTGAATAGAAAGGTCACTAATACTGGATCACATGGATTAAGGAGGACTGGGACATTAAGCATTCCGAAGTGTCATCACTCATGACCTCAAACGTCATACATGACGGCGAGGCCCTCTGCTCCCCACGTCAGTCCACTACCGACCGCAATATGCAGACAACTAATGACTACCAGATTTCGACTCTTAATATATAAAAGCTAAGTAGGAAAATTTTCGCTTCCAGTTCGGAAAACCTGGTTGACTCCGTTGGTGTAAAAAGTTAATGAAATTTTGAATAACCAACCAATTTTGGGTTTGATCAACAATACCTAGTCAAAGTGCACTTAAAAAGTAAAAACTGTGTTTGCACATGCCTTATTATAGACTTCAAGTTAGTGGGCAGGCGTATCCCCACCTATTTTACGAACACCACTACATATTTGGATCACTTCAAATTTAATTATCAAGAAACGCACATATGCTGCCCAACCCTATGGTCAAAGGTGAAGTCAACTCTGAAGATGCCCATACAAGGAAACTGAGTCCTTAATTTGAGGTTTTGTTAAAGTAGCCAAGGACATGTACGCTCCTTCCACTATTGATACTGATTAAATCCATACTTAAACTATCAAATCCATAAATAAATACATTTTGGTGCTTTGACACGAGAATTTTTAAAATTTTGCTATATAAAATCCCCAAATTAATTTTTTATCATGTGTTTATTTAAGTTTACACAATGTTTGTAACTTTTATTTTAATTTTTAATTTGTTTTGTTACCCACAAGATGTCACAGGAAGGTTCCAACTATAAGAAGGTATCTTTAACCCATCCACTCCCATATTAATCCTGTCTTGAACCGAGTAGGTCTCTTGCGGGAAGCAAAACTCTGACCTCAAGTTTTAAAAAACTGTATACATGAGGGCGGTTTGAACCCGCGATCTCACTTAAACTAGAAGAGCCTCTTACCAACTCACCTGCACCCTAGGATTTGTAACTTTTATTTTTTAAAATAACATTGTGAATTTTAAATAAATTTTCTTAAACATATTGGTAATATTTTACCAAATTTAAAAACATTAATAGGGCAACGCTATTTTATAAAAACTGCAGCAGAAAGTAAAAGCATAAACAGTTTCCTTTTAAGGGATTAAAACAAAAGAGAAAGCTCTAACATTGTTTATTCTGACCTAATTGCTCCACTAACTTGCAGTATTTCTTATCAAATACCCCATGATTATACATTTAATTTGGTTAATTATGCATAGTTCGATTCTCAAGGTCAAGAAGCCATGAGATGAAAACTTATCGACAAACAAGGATAATGCGCCCAAGGTAGCATAAAAAGAGAACTGGTGAAGAGGAGGTCCAATGGAAAGGAAAACAAGGATCGATTAAAGGAGTCATGGTGGGTTTGGCCAAAAAGTGACTCGTGAGGTTAAGCACAGACGACACTTGGAAGCTAAACGAAAATCAAAACTTCATACGTTTCTCATTGAATTTATCCACTAAAGTTCCTTCAGATCACCTTTCCATCTTGTTCAAACTTCAACCTATAAAATAATGATTTATGCATTAGCCCATTATCATCCTCCTCCACCTTTACGAACACACAGTCCCACCATCAGCCAACCACCACTCACTTGCTCAGAGATAGTTTCTATCAGCTTCTCTAAACAATTAACTACTAAACATTCTCAAATTAAGAATGCCAAAGTCAAAAACTGTAAGACACATACATGCCCCATTTTTACAGCTAGTGTTTGTGCGCCAGAGAATATTAAATGCACATCCAGTAGATATATTTAGAGGCGGTCATACTTTTAAGGTTTGTATGGGAAACGATGGCTCTTATATGTAGTCAAGACATCTGACAACAGGATAAAAGATGGGCATGGAAAAAGTATATACTAACTACACGCCACATGGTGATTTTGTCTTTAATTATGATAAGAAACCTTTACTCTGTGGACAAGTTCTTCAACTATTTCTTCAGTTCCACAAACCAATCCCCAGTTTTTTTTCTAATTGATTGTTGGGGATACATATTAGCCACCTAGAGTAGGGATTCAAATATCTAAAAACGATATCTTCTCGGATTAAGGAAAGAAAACTCCGGTATGTCATGCATATGAGTTAACTAAACAGAGCTGACCCGACTTAGGGAGAAAAAACAAGAAAACAAATTATGAAAATCAAAAAGCATACGTACCATTAGCGAGATCGAGCAAAAAATCCGCAGGATTCATAGGGAAGGACGGCGAGAAACCAACCGTCCTGAAATAGTCCATAGCCTCACTTCCCTTGCCAAAGTACAAGCATCTCCCTTCACTCAACAACAGCACCGAGTCAAACATCTGGTAAACTCGGCTAGAGGGTTGATGCATGGACGTCACTATTGTCTTTCCTCTCTGTGATAGTGACCCCAAGGTTGAGACCAGCCGGTACGCCGCCGTGGAATCCAAACCCGACGTCGGTTCATCCAGAATAAGCAAACTAGGGTTTGTTAACATTTCGTGAGCTATACTCAATCTTTTTCTTTCACCACCCGAAACTCCACGCACAAAACTGTTTCCTATTAGGGTGTTCTCACATTTGGCCAAACCCAGCTGGGCTATCACTGACTCAGCCACCGAAATTTTCTCTTTCTTGGACAGGGAGTTGGGTAAACGAAGCAAAGCACAGAATACTAGTGTTTCTCGGACTGAGAGGTGAGGGTAGAGCACGTCATCTTGAGAAACAAACCCAGTACGTCTCAAAATTTGCTTGGTTACTTTCTTGTTGTTTGCGAGAATTGCTCCGGTCAAGCTCTGTACTTGAAGTCTTCCAGCTAGTGCATTTAGGAGTGTCGATTTTCCACTTCCTGATGGACCTAGAACGGCCAAGATTTCTCCTGGAGACACCATACCTGTGATACCATTTAGGATTGTGTGTTCTTGAATTGTGGTAGCTGATCCTAATCCAAGACCGACGGGAAGTCCCATATTGCTTCGCTTGCTTTTGTTCTCAACCTTGACTCTATAGCAGACGTCCATGAACTGCATGAAACAGACAGACAAAAAAAAATACCGAGTCAAAAGAAGAGTCAACATGATTGACTCGGGAAGTCCAACTCGTTTAGAGTAACGTTAATTTACCTTGAGAGTAACAGGATAACAAGAAGTGAAGATTAAAGATGAGAGGTGGTGATCACGCGAATCTCGAGAGGAATCTTTGGAATGATCACAGCTGTCTGCGTTGGGAGAATTTTGTTGATCATCATGGGCTGGCATTGTAGTTTTCGTAAAAGGATAGAAAGAAGTGAAACAGAAGAGACAAAGAGAAGGAACGATGGGAAATAAGGGAGTAATTTTGAGAGAGAACAAATGGGATTGTAACACAAGTAGAGGGTATTTATTTAGGAGCAAAAGGTGGCCAATGGTTGCCACGTCAAAGCGAAACGACTATGGGAGGTTTTGATACGTGGCCCTCTAAGGAGCCAGTTGGCAGCTTTTCGATGCGGGGTTGCTCGTTCAAGGGAAGTGCTCAATCAAAGCACCGTTCACTTTTTAAGGCAAAAGTAATGCTTTTTTCTTTTCAATTTTGATTCTCTCTCTCTCATATTTTATTTTAGAATGAGTCTCGATTTTTTTAATCTAATTTTATAATATTTTATTCTATTTTATAAAACACAGCTATTTATTTATGTAAGTCTTGCTTGGATCTTACATAAATAAATGTGAAACCTGCATAAATAAATAGTTGAGATTCATAATACAGAATAAGATATCATAATATTAAACAGAGGATCCTGTCTTTTTTAAAATACTAAATAGAGATATCCACTCTCGCACGACACACAAAAGTTTTTAATTTACTCATGTATATACAGCTTCCGTTAAAAAAAAATACAAAGCTCATGTAAAGAAAAGTTGTTCGATATTGGGAGTCATTATTAAGTTCATCTCTTAAGATTCTTTTGATAGAAAACATCTTTAGTTTCGATACAAGATTTTCCTCCCAAAATTTTTAAGAGATGTGTATAATGTGAGCTTCCATTAACTTGTTTATTGTAATTTTGAGTACATCACATGATATGTTATTTAGCATGAGAAAGAATTATCTTATCAATCCCTTTTTCTATAATCATTGGCTTGGATGCCTTATTCTCCAAAAAAGTATATAAAAAAGAAATGAGAAAAAATAAAGAAACTTTTTCATATTTCTATTTTTAGTTAAGACTTTTTAGGCACGGGTCTTTTCCTCGTGGAATCTTCCTAAACAAGTGACTCAACTCATTGCACTACAAGAAAAACAGGAATTAGTGACGGAAAATTACCGACGGAAAAGAAACCATTACAAATTACAAACGAAAATTCTATTTTCATCGAAAAAATTGTCGGGAAAAATTTTGTTTAGTGGCAGTAGTAATATTCGTCGCTAAATACGGAAGGAAATCAATTCGCGAAAGAATTTAGCGACGGTATCAAATGCCCGTCAATAAATAAGGTGGTAATTGTTAGCGGAATAATAAAATTTTGAGTTTGTCGACGGAAAATTTTCGTTGGTAAATTTTCAAGCTATACGTCGTCGTCTGCTTCATCTTGAATGTTTTTAAGTTAAATAAAACGTTTTGTTTAACTTCAAACTCACCTTAAGCTACTTCCCTCCCTTCTGCATTGTCTCCTTCTTTCTCCAGATCTACTGGGTCTTCGGCGTTCTCTCTGGCATTGTGGAGCTATTGCGTCTTCTAGTCATTGTCTTCTCCGACCGTTGTCGTATTTTCGTGGACGTATTTTTGTATAGTAGATGATAGTTATATTTGAGTATTTGATTTATTTCATTTGTTTGTGTATTTTGTGATTAGAAAACAACTTTAACGTAGAAATGTTAGTGATAGAAGGGACAAAACATAGTTTTGATTGTGATATTGAGATAAATTTCTAATGCATCTAAGGTGTTTGATGAAATGTTAGTTCATTGAAAAAATGTATTCGTGTGACTATTTGAGTTCTATTTGTTTTGTTAAATTAGAGAATGAATAATGTGTTTGTGTGACTATTCGAAGGCTATGCATAATCTATAGAAAGTTGACTCATTTTAATCGAAAGTTAAGTGACTAGTGTTAAAGAAGAAAGAAAAGACGTAGGTGAGCAATTTTGACAATGTAAGCGATAATTTGCCATTATTTTTAGGGTTGTGTTGTGACATTAAATTTTGGGTATTCACTAGTAATTAACAAGTTATTGTTGGAATAATTGAGACACAACACTAATAGTTGGATAATGTGATTTCCCTAGCTGCTTTATTGATGGTAAGATGAAGCTATGAAAATTCGTAACATTATAAAGCAAATTTGGTTTTACAATTTAGAGCAACAGAAAGAAGTATAGAAAACTATATCTCCATTAACTTGTCATATGTTACATACATTACATGTTAGCCAGGCAACTATTTCTATCTAAAAGCTTCTTTTATGAAAATTTAAATGTATTTTTAAAATCAACCAAACCCAATAATGTTAAACTAACAAAAGATTAGATGTAATACCTAATGGAAAGAGCTTGAGCATGCAATTGAGGAAATGTTCTTTTCATACTTATAAAAAATACATAAATAATGTTTATCACAAATGAATCCCTGAAAATGAAAACATAGATTGCAATCACAATAAACCAACTTTTAAATCTTTCATTAATTGTATTAATGATGCATGTTCTTATAAAGTTAGAGCATTAGTTTAGTAACTTGGTGAAATATGTGCCCATTTGATGTTGCTAGAACAACCACCTGAATAGGCTTTTTTATGCGATCAACACAAAACTATAAGCTTAATAAGTGAAAAATAATGACAAAATATATATTGCAGTAAACTATGCTAAAAGTTGTGTATTATTTTTTTGTTGAAAATAAAAATTTAAATCTTGATTACATAAGTTACATATGCGAGTGTCATGTCCTTTTACAATTCTTTAAAGTAGAGAAATTGTTATCTATAAAAAAAGAATATTCTCTATTCAAGTATGATTGTAACTTGAATTGTAAGTATCTTAAATTATGTGATACCTATAGTAGGAAGTTTGGTTCATTCTAATTAAACTCATGAAATGAGATATATTATCATAAGTGATATGATTACTTAGAACATACCTTACATTCAACATGGTTAAATATTTCACCTAGAAGAGCTATTATCAGTTATCTTTTTCCAAAACCAAAAGGTGTTTTAAACAAGATATGAGGGATACTTTTTTGTAGCACCTATGATTGCACCAATGTAAAACAATGTCAAAAACTATTAAAATATGTTTGAAAAGATGAAATTTTATATCCAATGAATATGATTAATTTTCATGCTTTAAAGGCCTTATAAGCATATATAAAGGGTAACTCAATCAAGTAAGAGGATTATAATAATCTCATTTCTCATTCTTTGGCATTTACAAATTGTTTGAGGAATTGAGTTTCTCTTTTGATTCGTTAAACTTTTGTAATAGTCATAAAATCAGTTCAAATCTAAAAAAACTAAAACTTACTTTCTTAATTTCAATTGATAATACAAAATGGAGGGTTTATGATTAATTACCTAAACAATTGAATTTAATAAAAAATCAAAATAAATCAATTAAGTAGATAAATGAAAAGTTCATTGGTACTTAAGTCTGATTCAAGAAATATAACTTCTCATTAATTCCATCAAAATAAAATGAAACAATATTTGACACTCTTATAGATTTTATTCTATACACATGAAGTGTCATGAAACTCTCAAATTAAAGCATAACAAGTTATTTCTATAAACTTGCTCATGAATCATATCTCTACCACTAATAAAAATAATGCATAAATCAAAGGGATTTGATAAGGATGTAAAAGTATGTTAACAAAGAGTTTTTAGGTTAAACAAATTGAAGGAAATCATACAAACTTATCCATATAAGATTAAACTTAAATTCATCCAAAACTCACTTGATTCAAATAGCATCCTTTTAATAACCTCATTTTTTCTTTATTTTATTATCATTTTTTATTTTTAATACTTCTCCCCTATTATATAAAAATGAAAAAAATCAAAAAAATATAATTTAAATCAACGAATTTATTTTTCATAGAAATAGTAAAAATATTATGCAAAGATGCTTTATAAAATTCCTTTAATTTAGAGGTTCAAAACTATTAAAGACATTAACACAAGAAGGGTTAAAGTCACTTGTAAGAAGATTAGTATTTAAGAAAAGAAAACTCAATGCTCAAATTGGTTTCTTAGGGCTAAAAATTAGGGTAGGCTTATCTAGGTCAAAAAGGGCTATACTTAAGTACCCTTATCATATGTATGCACAAATTTATCCAAAATGTAGTTTCAACATGCATTCAAAAGGAAGTTAGCATAAATAAGTCATGCTTGTAACAAGGTTAATGTTTTAAAAAATTCCAAGTTTAAATTGATTTTCTAGGGGTAAAAATTAAGGTAAGCTTCTCTAGGCTGAAAAGGGTTATACCTAAATGCCCTAATCATCTTTATACACAAAGTTTAGTCTTTATGGGTGTCGAATGCATTAGAAAATAAAATCTAACTTTGCACAACTAAGATTTATAGCAATGGTCAATAGGTATCATATCCACAAGGAATGTACATGTAGATTTTGTAATGAAAAGAATTGATGTTTAAGAATGG
>JANITW010000003.1:39213792-39226011 GCA_027564335.1 Erythroxylum williamsii
AGTCCTTATTTGATGATCCTATGATCAAGAACATTTTTAGATTAAATCCTAAAGACTTGACTCTCATTATCATAATCTCTATTATGATGCAAGTATATAAATTTAATCAAGGACTTATCATATTAGAATAAAAACAATAAACGTAATATGATAATGAAATCATTTGCCATGTTATTAATCAAAATTAAAGCGTTCAATCTATTACATAACGATTGGGTCATGGGTATAATTCCAACATGTCTTTCACTTTCTAACATATAAATAAATGAATATGTAAAAGGGTCAAGTTGAGTCTTTCCTTTCACTAAAATTCAATTTGAAATCAAATGTTTGGGAATGTTTAAAATAAATCTTAAAATTTTAAAAATATTTAATTTAACACATTTATTAGTATTTAGTTAAATAATTCCTATTTGAATAATTTTTGCAGACTCTATTGCTATTTGCATGGAGTATAAGGGCCTATAAAGAGCCCTCTTACCTTCTACCATAACTTTTTTTAATTTACCATACAGAAATGCTTTGCAACCAACTGCTACAACCTTTTTCTTTATTCTTTTCTCTACTCCACAAAAGATGATGTAATTATTAAAACTTAAAGAAGAGTACAACCACCTTTTTCTGCAACATAGTTGTTTTGTCCATTATTTCATTGATGATCAAACTTTTTTCTTCTTCCTTCCTTTTGTATATATTTTGTTTATCTGTTTATTGTTTTTTGGGATAGAGAAGCAATGTTTCAAAGCAAGAGTAAGGAAGAAGATCATGCCTTCAAGACTATCCATAATAGATAAGTAACTTATTCACCTTAAATGGGAGTAACATCAACCAATTTGACGGTTTCTATACTTCATTAAAACTATAGTTGACAATTCCCACATCAAATGCCATACTACCACTAACTACAAATAAGTAACAAGTTAACCTTAAAATAGGAATACAATATCTTAATTAAAATTATACCATATTTTTATACATACAATATCACATATATTTTTAACAAATATCACAACCTTAAAATGGGAAGTATCATCACTTATTACGAAGAAAAATAAAAATTAGTTAAAACTATACTCAATCTTCATATATTCTATACCATGCTTATGTAGAAAAAGGAAATACCAAGATCAATATCTTCTTCACTTTTAAATAGGGATACTATCATCAGGTATGAAGAATACCATGCCCACTTTAAAAATATACCACACCTTCATACATCCAATACCATGACAATATAAAAAATTTACTATCACCCATAATAGAGAAGTCACAAGTTCACCTTAAAATGGGAAGTACCATTAAACAGTATCATGCTTCAGTTAAAACTATACCCGAAATTAACATATCCAATACCATAGTTATGTACAAAAATTACAACAACTGATAATAGATAAGTTCTTAGAATGAGAATACTATCAATAGGTTCAAAGAATATCTCAGCTTAGTAAAAACTACAATAGATCTTCGTACATCCAACACCATGTTTATATACCAAAAGTATCGCCTAACATATGTCAAACGTTTACCTTAAAATGAAAATACCATCACGAGGTATGAACAACATTATGTCTCAATTAAAACTATACAAGGCTTTGATCCATATGACATTATACAAAAAATTTCACCACCCATAATAAAGAAATCTTACATTCACCTTGATATTGAAAGTACCATCATTTAGTATGAAGAATATTATCCTCAGTTAAAACTATACCAAACCATTCACACTCCAATACCATGATTAGTATAAAAATACCACCACCTATAATAGATAAGTCACACATTAATCTTAAAATAAGAATACCCACATCAAGTTCGAAGAGTGCTTCACTTTAGGAAAAAAATACGATTAGCTTTCATTCATTTAATACCATACTTGTATACCAAAAATACCACCATATATAATATACAAATCATATATTCCCTTTAAAATAAGAATACCATCACTAAGTATAAAGAATAATGTCTTAATTAAAACTATACTAGACCTTTATTAAAACAAGTTTTAATCTATTTTAAACCCTCAATATACTGCAAGCGCATAGGTCATGGGTGTAGTATGTGAGGTGTCAATCTCTCGAAGAGTTGTTAAACTAATCTAATTCTAAGTTATCTAAGGGCTAAAGAATTATTAAAATAAAAATAAAAATGAACAAAAAAGTAAACATGTAAAGATGATTGACAGGATGTTGATTTGCAAAATTAACCCAAAAAAATCGAATATTGAGCACCATCAAATTCACAATGGAAAATCACACAAGAAAAATTACCAAATTATGAGAAAGAGATTTATCCTATCATCAGTACTAACCTAATCACTTTTTTGTTAATGTGGTTTCGGTTCTAGACTATCAAATGGTGTGTTACTCTCTCTTGAGTTACAATCACCAAACCCCAATTAATGAACCCTAGTTACGTTGAGTTACCGAAAATGTCATCTCTCAATTAACAATCAGCTCATAACTTAATCAATTCTTAAGCCTTCTAATAAACAACTGATCTCATATGCGATCTCTCTTTGTTTAATTACCGATTTGATTATTTACGTGGTCTATAAGATCATTTAACTCTGCTTAACCAATCCAATCATTTTACAATTGGTTCACTCTCTCAATTTATTACCAAAGCATGAAGTTACAATAAATAATCACAAAACCAAATGAATTAACATAAAAACAACTAGATTAACATTGAATCAAGTTTAAATCCCTAAGAAAATTTAGAACATCATCATCAATCGCAAATTGATCAACATCATCATATCCATCTTACACATTCAAAGAAGAAGAATAATAAGATGAAAAAAAATGTCACTTGGATAGGATCGGGATGGCTCAGGAAAGCAGCAGTAGCAGCAGAAGCCTGCTCCTCTCTCCTTTTCTTCCTCTTCTCTCTCTTCTTCTTTTCTCTTCTTGGAGTTTTCCCAAAGTGGCAAAAATTGGAGCTCTCCCTTAGGCCTTCTTTCTTTTCTTTATATCTCTTTTCCATTTAGGGAAAGCATTAGGGTCTACCTTAGCCCAAAAGTCATAAATATCCCTAAAAAATTTGGACTTTAAAGGCCAGCTTGCATCCATTGTCCCACAAGCCACGATCATGACACTTAATTTTGCTCTCATTTGCCACGATCATGGCCCTGGGACTTACTATGAGTTTTCTCCAAATTCTCTCTGTTTTTCGATATTTGATCTGAAATACTAACAAACTCATTAATTCACCTTAAATATATAATATTAAAGCTCAATAGCATGCTTTAACCCACAAAACACTCAAAAAACAAATATATAACCAATTGACACAATTTTAACCCTAAACATGCATGGATTAATTAATTGACTACTAAAAACATACTAAAATTCCTATTAAAACATCATGCAACCTACAACTATCAACCTTTATACATCCAATATGACTTCTATAAAAGAAAAAAATACTATCACGTATAACAGGCAAGTCACACATTAACCTTAAAATGGTAAGTACTATTACTTAGTATGGAGAATACCATACCTCAGTTAATACTATACATACCCATTCACACATCAAATACCATGGTTGTGTATAAAATAATTCATATATTAACCTTAAAATGATAATACTATCATCGAGTTCGAATAATATCTTTCCTTAGTAAAAACTACAATAGACTTTCACACATCTAATGCTATGCTTATATAACAAAAATATAACCACCTATAACATATAAGTCATTAGTTCACCTTAAAATGGAATACAATTAGTTGTTATGAATAATATCATGTCTCAATTAAAACTATAGTAGACCTTCATACATATAATACAATGTCTATCTATAAAAGGTACCACCATCTATAAGAGAGAAGTCCGACATTCATATTAACATAGCAAAAACGTCATTTAGTACAAAGAATATTATGCCTAAATTAAAGCTATACCACACCTTCACATAGCAAATATCGCTTTTATATATATAAAAAAACCACCACTCATAATAGATAAGTCACACATTCACCATAAAATGAGAATACCATTATCAGATTAGCTTCATACATCAAATACCACACTTATGTATAGAAAATACTACAACCTATAGCAATCACACTTTCACTTTAAAATGGAAAGCACCATTCATTAATATGAAGAATACCGTGCATAAGTTAAAACTATACCTAATATTCATACATACAATACTACACTTATGTTTAAAAAATATCACTACCCATTATAAATAAGTCACACATTTACCTTGAAATGGGTATATCATTACTTAGTATGAAGAATATCATGTCTCAGTTAAAACTATACTCAATCTTTATACATCAAAATACCTTGCTTAAGTTAAAAAAATACCATACCTATAGTATATAAGTTAGACATTTATCTTAAAATAGGAAGTACCATTACTCAGTATGAAGAAAACTATATCTAATATTTACATTACGAAATACCATGCTTATGTTAGAAAAAATATTACCACCTATAACATATGATTCCATATTTCACACTAAAATAGGAAGCACCATCACTCAATATAAAGAATACTATACACCAATTAAAACTATACTCGATCTTTACATGCCTAGTACTACAAAGATACCACCATCCATAACAAATTTGTGACACATTCACCTTAAAATAAGAAATGCTATCACACAATACAGATGATATCATATATCATTTAATATTATACCCAATCTTCATACAACCAATACCACCTATTTTCAAATAATACCACCTCCTATAACTAATATATGGATTGTTAAGCTTAAAATGGGACGTACCATCACTTAATAAGAAGAATACCATGAATTAGTTAAAACTACACCCAATTTGTATACATCCAGTACCACATTAATGCTAAAAAAATACCACCATCCTTCATAGATAAATCATATGTTCACCTTTAACTAGGAAGTAGCATCAATTAGTATGAAGAATATGATACCTTAATTAAACTATACCGCATCATTCACTTATCAAATATCACAATTATACACAAAAAAACTTATAATAGATAAATCATATGTTCACCTTAAAATGAGAAGTAGCATCAATCAATATAAAGGATACCATGTCATAGTTAAAACTGTTGGACCCTGAATTTTTTTTAGGTTAAACATGATTTAAAAATAATTTTGGAGGTTTAGATAGATTAAATTTTGGAGTTATAATTATGTCAAGGTTAGTAGGATTTGTTGAATGGATAAGTGGAATTAAAGTGTTAATGTAATAAGGATGTTCAAGGACATTTTTGGGAGATCACTTAAGCATAAAAGAACATAAGCTTATAAAGAAGGATAAGATGGACTTTTTGGGCTCATTAAGGGTAGAAATAGAAAAAGAATATGTTGTTTTGCTTGGTAAGAGGAGAAAAATGTGAATTGAAGAGGGAGAAGAGTGAGAAACAAAATTAAGAAAGAGGAAGAGAGGTTTCGGTGAAAGAAGGAAAGAAGAGAAATCAAGCTTGTTAAGGTAGGTTAACCATCTTTTCCTCTTTATTTATTAAAGGAATGGGTTGTGTTAATGATGAAGGAGTTAGGGAAAAAGAAAAGGGTTTTTGTGTAGAGAGTGAAAGGTTTGTGTTAGAAGAAGATGGATTAGGAGAACCTAATTGATTTTAGGGTTTCTAAACTAGGTCCTAGGTTTTCTAACCTAGATGAACTATGGGTAGGTTAGATTTGAGTTTAATTTGTGTTTACTAAAATTTTGTGATTTTTTTAAAATTTATGAATTTTATTGAAATGTGTTTTGAATGGAACTTTGGTTGTTTTAGGAAACTAAGGGAATCCCACTCAAGAGCAAGGGGAAAGGCAAGCTTGACTTGGATTTTTGCAAGCTCATTAGGTAGGTAATGTATGTATAGTTATTGTGTATTTGGGCAAATTCTTGCCTATGTATGTGTATGTAAATTTTTTTGAAATTATTTTGCAAGAAATTGAAATAATTGTGAATGTTTGGAAATGCATAATGCATTGTAATTATGTTATTCCTTGAAAAGGTTATAACATTTTGAGTTAAATAAAAAGAAAAAAAGGCATGATAGTATGATTGAATTGAGCATAAATTGGATGTGTTTGGGTGAGAGAGGAACCCGTTTTGTTAGTCACGTGCATGTTGGCCCATAGCCTTCTCCCAGCTGCTCGCTTGAGGCCATAAGATCCTAAAAATTCAGACTCGTTTTGTTCATGGAGTAAATCTCAGTTTCTCTGTTTCGTTCTATGAAACTCTCGAGCCATTGTTTGTGTATTGCATTTTAAAATTTCAAGTATGATGCATAGTTGAGTGTTATGTTTAATGGCTAAAGTTTATGCTATGTGTTATAAGTTTGAGTAAATTGATCAAATGCTTAAATTGCTAGATATACATGTACAAATGCTTAAATATATGGTCAATTGCCAATGGCTATAAATATATTCGCCATTGAGCTGTGTAACTCACCCCATTATTCCCTCCTCAGGTGCAAAACGTGAAGGTTAGCAATTCTTGCAAGGCATCAAAAACTCCAACATATTAGAAACTTTTGTAACTAAGTTAGTTCAATCACTTTTGGATAGCTTCATAAGCATGCTAACGTCGAACGTCCTATATATGTTGTATTTTGTGTTAAGCCTTTGTCTATGATGTTAAATGAGTTTAGAATGGAAAAGTTCCCCAGGTTTACGTGCGTGTTTCTTTAGTAGTTGTACATTTCAAAATCCAAGCCTTTTCTAGGTGTAGAAATTATATGCCGACTTTAGGTGAAACTAATTGAGGAAAATTTAGTTAAAATTGTCTTGTAGAAAGTTGTAGCTTATCTTTCTAGCTTTTCAACGATATATAATATGGAATTTTTGGACTTCTGGGTTGAAAGTTATGGTCTTTATAAGGAGAGATGCTCAGGAGTATAGAATGTATCGTCTGTGATAACATCATGTCGTCTATGATGACGTCATATCGTCTGTAAAAATGTATCATCTGTGATGATATCATATCATCTATGATGACATCATATTGTCTGTAAAAAAAATGTATCATCTTTGATGACATCATATCGTTTATGATGACATCATATCATCTATAGTTGACTTTCAACTTCTTCTGTTGTTGACTTCTCCTGTTGTATACTATAGTCTGCTCCATTTTTTACCCTTCAAAAGATAGAATTTGTCTTTAATATCTTCATAAAAATTGTAGATCTTGAATTCCTCTTTCAAACCATCTAAAGAACACACATATACGATATCTATAGGGGAAGTTATGGCAATTTTTTCATTCGTTTATTTTTTCCTTTGGTTTCATCTATTCCTATCATCTGCTCCATTTTTGACCCTTCAAACAATAGAATCTATCTTCAATTTATCTATAAAAGTTTTATATCTTGAAGTTCTATTTCAAACCATCTAATGATCGCCCTAATCCGATATCTGTAGGGGAAGTTATGGCAATTTTTCCCATTCATCTACTTTTTCCTTTGGTTTCTTTTGATTCTATCATCTGCTCTATTTTTGACTTTATAGACGGTAGAATCTGTCTTCAAGATCTACATGAAAGTTATAGATATTGAAGTTCTCTTTTAACATATCTAAATAATGACCTAATATGATATCTATAGGGAAAGTTATGACAATGTTTCCCATTCATCTACTTTTTTCATCGTCTGCTTTTTCCTTTGGTTTCGTCTAATCCTATTGTTTGCTCCATTTTTGACCCTACATACGATAGAATCTATCTTTAATCTTCATGAAAGTTGTAGATATTGAAGTTCTCTTTCGAACCATATAAAGAACTCCCTAATCCAATATCTTTAGGAGAAGTTATGGTAATTTTTCCCATTCATCTGCTTTTTCCATTCGTCTACTTTTTCCTTTGGTTTCGTCTGATCTTATCGTTTGTTCAATTTTTGACCCTATAGATGATAGAATCTGTCTTTAAGGTCTTCATGAAAGTTGTATATATTGAAGTTTTTTTTAACCATCTAAATAATACCCAAATCTGATCTCTTTAGAGAAAGTTATGACCATTTTTCCAATTCGTCTCACTCTTTTGTCTTAGGTTGACTTTTTGTTTCGTTTTACGTTGACCAAAACATATTTTGGTCCAAATTTTACTCTTTAGATGACAAAATTGGTCTTTAAGGTCTTCATGAAAGTTTTAAATCTTGAAGTCCTCTTTCAATTCATCTAAAGAAACCTTAATCTAAGTTCTCTAGAAAAAGTTATGACCATTTTTCCAATTCGACTCACCTTTCATCTTAAGTTGACTTTTTGTTTTGTCTTACGTTGACCAAAATATCTTTTGATTCAAATTTGACCCTCTAAATGATGGAATTGGTCTTTAAGGTCTTCATAAAAGTTGTAGATCTTGAAGTCCTCTTTCAATTCATCTAAAGAGCAACTTAATCTGAGTTCTTTAGAGAAAGTTATATCAAATATCCCGAAATAGGTTTAGTATGGTTGAGGGCAAGTACTGTTTCTATCAATGACTCCAAATGCTGAGCTCCAGAAGTGGGATCCATCATTGTTTGGTATCAGATTTTAGGTGTTTCGTAGGCTTAGAATGCATAGTAGGATGAATTGTTATATTATGTGATTACTTGTTGCATTGTAAATTGATTGAATTGCATTAAGTGAAATACATGTCATGCATACATGTAAGGGTTAGGATTTTTTTAAAATAAAATGTCAGCTAATGGTTAGTGTTTACATCAAAGGAGTAAGATACCACCTCGTAAAAGGACACGAGGAGTATTGCAAGGATCGACAGCACCTGACTCTCCGCCAAGAGAGGAGAGTACTGATGAGTCTGTAGCCCCAAGAAACGCTGAGGCTTTTGTAGGGCTCAGTAGTGAGCCCGTTTGGTCACAGTCGTAGGAGTCTCCTCTTCCGTAGGAGCAAGTGCTTGCTCCATTAAATCTGAGGATATTTCAGGCATTTGCTCAGGCTATGGGCCAGATGCTACAATCTTCTGTTCCGGACCCGATCAAGCAGGGGAAACAGTTTGACAAGCTTAGAAAGTATGGGGCAGTGGATTTCTATAGGATAACAGATCCAGAAAAAGCTAAGACTTGGTTGAGAAAGATCCAGAGGATACTGGATCAGATGGATTGTGAGGATAATGAGAAAGTTGTATATATTGCAAGCCTGCTACAGGGAGATGCTCTGCATTGGTGAGAGAGTGTGCCAGGGAGCCAGATGAGACCACCAGTGTTGACATGGAAAGACTTCTTATCTGTTTACAAGAAGAAATATCTGTCTGAGGTGTACATTCAACAGAAGCAGAGAGAGTTTTTGAGTCTCACCTAGAGGGAAATGATGGTGAGTAAGTATGAGCGTCGGTTTACATAGCTATCCTAGTATGTAGCAAAGATGATGATCAGTGAGGCAACTAAGTGTCGTAGGCTTGAATCGGGGTTGCATCTGGCTATCAGAGAGAAAGTGGTGGTGTAGGATCTTTGTGATTTTCAACAACTGATCGAAGCGGCTCTAAGGATTAAGAACATTAAGAACATTAAAAGTATTGTGAACAAAAAGAGAAAGGGAAGAGAATAGTTCAAGAGGCGAGGTGGTAATACTATGGCTGAGAGGAGTGCCAGGACTTTCCCTTTATAGTTTAAAGAGAGGAGCAGTGGGGCAAGCAGGTCTAAACCAATGAAAACTTCTACTATTTCTCATCAAGCCTCTACAGTAGGAGGTAGCAAAAAGGGAGATGGGGATAAGCCACCCATTCCCAAATGTGAGTACTGTGGAAGGTTTCATAGAGGGGAATGTTATAGATTAACAAGAGCATGCTTCAATTATGGAGAGAAAGGGAACATGGCAAGAGAGTGTCCGAAGTATACAAGAAGAGAGGGAACACATAAGCAAACTTTGAAGAGAACTAAGACAATGGGGCACAAGATTGCAACTAAAATAGACAGCTCTGATGCAGCTAGGAGGGTGAATCCTCTAGGAAGACCAAGGGGGCAAGCACCAGCTAGAGTGTTTACAATGACATGGGAGGACACAGAGATCGCTCCAGAAGTTGTGACTGGTATGATTAAATTATTTGATGATGATGTAATTGTCTTGATTAATCCAGGTTTTACCCACTCCTTTGTTTCATCGAGTAAAACTGTGTATGGTAGAGATTTGAGCCCATTGGATACTCCTTTGATAGTGAGCAATCCAATCGGCCAGTATGTTGTGATTAGTCAAGTTTATAGAGATTGTGAGGTACATATTGGTGGGGGAAACATAGTGGTGGATTTAATGTCATTGAAGATGGGAGGATTAGAAGTGATTTTGGGTATGGACGCCTTAGAGAAATATAATGCCAATTTAGATTGCAAACAAAAGATAGTAAAGTTCGAGCTGGATGGTGGAAGAAAGGTGATGTTTATAGGAGATAAAAAATTTAGTTCATCGAGAATTGTTTCGGCTTTGATGGCAAAGAAAATGATGTGGAAAGGGTGTGAGACATTTTTAGCCTATATGATAGACACGAGGGCAGATAGAGGGAAGTTAGAGGATATACTAGTGGTCATGGAATTCCTGAATGTCTTTCTCGAGGAGTTACCAGGATTACCGTCACCTAGGAAAGTTGAATTTCTCATTGAGCTTCTTCCAAACACAATGCCAATTTCAATTCCGCGTTGTAGAATGGCTCTGGCAGAATTGAAGGAGCTTAAAAAGCAATTGGAATATTTGTTGTAGAAAGGTTACATTAGGCCGAGTTCTTATCTTTGGAGAGCGTTGGTTCTTTTTGTGAAGAAAAAAGACAGATCTTTAAGAATGTGTGGGAATTATAGGAAGCTTAACCATGTCACCATTAATAACAGATATCCATTTCCACGCATAGATAACTTGTTTGATCAGTTATAAGGGGCAAGGGTCTTTTCGAATATAGATTTGAGATTAGGTTACCATCAGTTAAGAATAAAGGAGACGAATGTGTCAAAGACTACTTTTAGAACACGGTATGGCCACTTTGAGTTCTTGGTCATGCCTTCTGAATTGACGAATGCACCTGCAGCTTTCATGGATTTGATGAATAAAGTCTTTAGACCTTTCTTAGATCAATTTTTCATTGTTTTTATTGATGATATTTTGGTCTATTATAGGAGTGATAAGGAACATGAGGAACACTTAAAAATTTCTTTGGAGACATTACTTGTATGGAGTCACCACTAGGGTGTTTATAGACCATAAGAGTCTTAAATATTTGATGAGCCAAAAGGAGTTGAATTTGAGACAAAGAAGGTGGTTAAAACTATTGAAATATTATGATTTGATGATAAACTACCATCCGAGGGAAGCTAATGTAGTAGCGGATGTACTGAGTAGGAAGTCCACTATGGCATGTGTAGAAACAGTATACCTTTCTTTGTTGAAGGAATTAGCTACACTTAAAGTGGCATTGAGACAAGCCAAATTTAGTTGTGTAATGGCTAATTTTAGAGTGAGACTAGTATTGAATGAAAAGATTAAGGAGTTGTAAGAGCAAGATGAGTATTTAAGCAGGCTCTGAAAAGAGATTAAAAGTGGTAGCCTTCTGAAATAGAAATTAGAGAAGATGGATTAATGGTGGTAGGGAGTAGATTATGTATTCTTGACATGTTGGAGTTGAAAGAGGAGATGCTAGATGAAGCACACAATGCATCTTATGTTATGCATCCAGGAAGTACGAGAATGTATAGAGATTTGAAAGAGCATTTCTGATGGAAAGGAATAAAGAAAGAAGTTACAGAATATGCTAAAAGATGCTTAGTATGTCAGCAAGTCAAAGTTAAACACCAGGCACCTTCAAGCAACCTTAAACCTCTGTCGATTTTAGAATGAAAATGGGAGAAGATTATGATGGATTTCTTGATGAGATTACCGAGGACTAGCAAGAAGTATAATGCAATATGGGTAATTGTGGACAGGCTAACCAAGTCTGCACATTTATTGCCAATTAAGTAGGCAGATTCTTTGAATGCCTTAGCCAAGAAATATGTGGATGAAATAATTCGACTTCATGGGATTCCAAGCTCAATAGTTTCAGATAGAGACCCTAGGTTCACCTTCGAATTCTGGGAAAGCTTACAGGAGGCTTTGGTAACCCAGTTGCATTTTAATACAACTTTTCATCCATAAATTGATGGTCAATCAGAAAGGACAATATGGACATTGGAGGTAATGTTAAGAGCTTGTGTTATGGACTTCAAAGATTCATGGGATGATCATTTACCTTTAATCGAGTTTGCTTATAATAATTCCTATCACTCAGGAATTCAGATGGCACCTT
>JANITW010000003.1:39226111-39239211 GCA_027564335.1 Erythroxylum williamsii
TTTTGCTTATTATTTGTTTATTAGACATATTATCCACGAGCTCTCTAGCTCACCCCCCTTCATCCCCATCTCCAGGTCAAGAGGGAGATCGGATGAAAGCATGGCAAGGCTTTATGTTCGTTTTGTACTTTGTGTATTTGGTTTTAAATTACTGGAAATGGTTTATGGTTTGTATTGCCATTAGAGTGTTGTAAACTTTTGGTCCATAATGTATTCTTGGATTATGGTTTTGTATAAGACTTGTGGATTACGGAATTGAAAATGTATTGGTTTTAAATTGTGTATATTGAAATTGTATATGAGGTGATTTGATTTATGAATGTTTTTGGAATATATATGTGTAGAGATATAGATGAATGTATTTGATGTTGGGATGAGTTTGATGGATGTATTTAAATATATGTATATGGATATGGAGGATTATATTGGATTTTGAGATTTTAGTTTGAATGTGATCATTATGAATTATTAATGAAAATGACTTGAAGTGGATTAGAAACAGGTTTGCGTTATGCTGAGATCCCGGACGGAGGGTCCGGTAGATTATGAGTATGTGTATTTGGTTGAAAGCTATAAAAGTGAGTTTTACTATTTGCAGGTTTTTTGGATAGGTTATAGTGCAGCCGTTATGCTGCCGGATTTTTTTTTATGGGAATATGTGAATAAGTGAAATTATGAAAGATTTTATGAATTGTTTGACCTGAGTTATGAGTTGTTATGGTAAGAATAAGCATATGATGAGTATGAGGAAAAGAATGATTGACTGACCATGATAAGAAATCAAGAGGAAAAAAAAAATTCATAACGTTTCGGATAGGTTCGGTCTAAGGTATTCCAACGCGGCGCTTCTTAAAGATAAATTTATTCCTGGATGTCGGACACTTGTAAAACTAATCGATAGCATTTGTATTCAATCCCACTTGTATCCGATTTGTATTTGATCCTAATTGTTTCGCATTCGTATTTGATTCCTAATAGTATTCGATCCTATCGAATTGGTCTTTTGGTTTCGATTAAATCCGTAATTGTCTTATATTTCTAGCAAAACCTCCATTTGCAATCTTTGACTTCAAGATCATTTCCTAGTTGTAATTGAAATCTTTTGGTATCAGATATCGATCCATTTGTTCCGTTTTATTTGTTTCTTTTCGTTTTGAATTCTTTTCAAGAGTGCTCATGATCAAGTGGTTAAGAAGTTAGGTCTCGGGAACGGGATCCAACAGTTTCGGTGAAAGAAGGAAAGAAGAAAAATCAAGTTTGTTAAGGTAGGTTAACCATCTTTTCTTCTTACTTTAAAAGAATAGGTTGTGTTAAGAATGAAGGAGTTAAAGAAAAAGAAAAGGGGTTTGTGTGGAGAGTGAAAGGTTTGTGTTGGAAGAAGATAGATTAGGAGAACCAAATTCATTTTAGGGTTTCTAAATTAGGTCCTAGGTTTTCTAACCTATATGGACTACGGGTAGGTTAGATTTGAGCTTAATTTGTGTTTACTGAAATTTTGTGATTTTTTTAAAGTTTATGAATTTTATTGAAATGTGTTTTGAATGGAACCTTGGTTGTTTTAGGAAACCAAGGGAATCCTACCCAAGTGCAAGGGGAAAGGCAAGCTTGACTTGAATTTTTACAAGCTAATTAGGTGGATAATATATTTATGGTTATTGTGTAAATAGAAATTTTGCCTATATTTGTGTATATGTTAGAATTGCTAAATTATGAATTACTATGATGTGTTTTACGTTATGCATTGAAAGATGTATGACATTTTGATATAATTGAATTGTGATTTCGATCATATTATGCCTTGATATTTGTCATGGTATTTTGTATAAATGAAAAGAAAGGAAATAGCATGAAAATTATGAAAGCATTTGATAAAATGATTTGACCATGATTATATGCTTCTATTTGGGCGAGAGTGGAATCATTCTGTTCGTCACGTGCATGTTGACAAGAGCCTTCTCCTGGTTGCCCGCTTGTAGCTATGTGATGACGTCATATCTTCTATGATGATGTCTCATCGTCTGTAAAAATGTATCATCTGTGATGACATCATATCATCTATGATGACGTCATATCGTTTATGATGATGTCATATAGTCTACAGTTGACTTTCTATTTTTTCTGTTGTTGACCGAAACTTCTCCTTTTGTGTACTATTGTCTGCTCCATTTTTGACCATTTAGACAATATAATTGGTCTTAACGATCTTCATGAAAGTTGTAGATCTTGAAGTCCTCTTTCAAACCCTCTAAAGAACACACAAATATGATATATGTAGGGAAAGTTATGGCAAATTTTCCAATTCATTTGTTTCTTCCTTTGGTTCCATCTGATCCTATCATCTGCTCCATTTTTACCTTTTAGATGATAGAATCTGTCTTCAAGGTTTATATGAAAGTTGTAGATCTTGATGTTCTCTTTCTAACTGCCTAAAGAATGCCCTAATCTGATATCCGTAGGGGAAGTTATGGCAATTTTCCCCTTTCTTCTACTCTTTTCATTCGTCTACTTTTTCCTTTGATTTCGTCTGATCCTATTTTCTGCTCCATTTTTGACCCTATAGATGATAGAATTTATCTTCAAGGTCTTCATAAAATTTGTATGTCTTTTTTGAATCATATAAAGAACGCCTAATCTGATATCTATAGGCGAAGTTATGACAATTTTCTCCATTCATATGCTTTTTCCATTCGTCTGCTTTTTCCTTTGGTTTCGTCTAATCCTATCGTCTGCTTCATTTTTGACCCTATAGACGATAGAATCTATCTTTAAAGTCTTTATAAAAATTGTATATCTTGATGTTCTCTTTCTAAACATATAAAGGAAATAGAAATTAGATATCTATAGGGAGAGTTATGACCATTTTTTCAATTCATTTCACCTTTCATCTTAGGTTGACTTTCTGTTTTGTCTTACATTGATCGAAACATGTTTTGGTCCAAATTTGACCCTCTAGATGATAGAATTGGTCTTCAAGGTCTTCATAAAAGTTGTATATCATGAAGTTTTCTCTCAATTCATCTAAAGAACACCTCAATCTAAGTTCTCTATAAAAAGTTATGCTAAATGTCCAAAAATAGGTTTAGTATGGTTGAAGGCAAGTATTGTTTCCGTCAATGGCTCCAAATGTTGGGCTCCGGAAGTGGGGTCCAACATTATTTGCTCCGAAAGCTGAGCTCTAGAAGTGGGGTCCAACATTGTTTGGTATCAGAGCTTAGGTGTTTCTTAGGCTTAGAATGCATAGTAGGATGAATTATTATACGATGTGATTACTTGTTGCATTTTAAATTAATCGAATTGCATTAAGTGACATGCATGTCATTCATACATGTAGGGATTAAGATTTTAAAATGAAATGTAAGCTAATGGTTAGTGTTTATATTGAAGGAGTAAGATGCCACCTTGTAGAAGGACACGAGGAGTATTACAACGATCGATTGCACCTGACTCTCCACCAAAGGAGGAGAGTATTGATGAGTCTGAAGCCCCAGCGAACGCTGAGGCTTCTGTAGGGCCCAATAATAAGCCCGTTCGATCACAGTCGCAAGAGTCTCCTCTTCTGCAGGAGCAAGTGTTTGGTCCATTGGATCTAAGGATGTTTTAGGCATTTGCTCAGGCCATGGGTCAGATGACGCAATGTTCTATTCTGGCCCCTATCAAGAAGGGAAAAAAATTTGACATGCTTATGAAGTATAGGGCAGCAGTGAATTTTTATGGGACAACAGATCCAAAAGAAGCTGAGACTTGGTTGAGAAAGACCGAGAGGATACTGGACCAGATGGACTACGAGGATGAGGAAAAGGTTGCGTATACTGCTAGCCTACTTTAGGGGGATGTTCTACATTGGTGGGAGAGTGTACCAGGGAGTCAGACAAGACCGTCAGTGCTTGCATGGAAGGATTTCTTAGCAGTGTTTAAGAAAAAGTACCTATCTGAGGTATATATTCAACAAAAGTATAGAGAGTTTCTGAGTCTCACCTAGAGGGAAATGACGATGAGTGAGTATGAGCGTCGGTTTACACAACTATCTCGGTATGCAATATAGATGATGATCAGTAAGGCAGTTAAGTGTCGTAGGTTTGAATCGGGGTTGCATCTAGCTATTAGAGAGAAAGTGGTGGTGTAGAATTTTTGTGATTTTCAACAACTGGTCGAAGTAGCTCTGAGGGTTAAGAACATTGAGAACATTAAGAGTGTTGTGAGCAAAAATAGAAAACGAAGAGAACAGTTCAAGTGGAGAGGTGGTACTTTTATGCTTGAGAGGAGTGACAGGACTTTTCCTGAGCAATTTGAAGAGAGCAGCAGTGAGGCGAGCAAGTCTAGACCAATGAGAACTTCTACTGTTTCTCATCAAGCCTTTACAGTAGGAGTCAGCAAAAAGGGACATGGGGATAAGTCACCCATTCTCAAATGTGAGCACTGCGGAAGATTTCATAGAGGGGAATGTTACCGATTGACAAGAGCATGTTTCAACTGTAGAGAGAAAGGGCACATGGAAAGAGAGTGTCCGAAGTATACAAGAATAAAGGGAACACATAAACAAACTTTGAAGAGAGTTGAGACAGTGGGGAAAAGATTGCAACTGAAGTAGGAAGCTTTGATGCAGCTAGGAGGGTGAATCCTCCAGGAAGACCAAAGGGGCAAGCACCAGCTAGAGTATTTGCAATGACATGGGAGGACGTAGAGACCGCTCCAGAAGTTGTGACTAGTATGATTAAATTATTTGATGATGATGTAATTGTCTTGATTGATTCAGGTTCTACCCACTCCTTTATTTCATTGGCTAGAACTGTGTATGGTAGAGATTTGAGCCCATTGGATACTCCATTGATGGTGAGTAATCCAATCGGCCAGTATTTTGTGATTAGTCAAGTTTTTAGAGATTGTGAGGTACATATTAGTGGGGGACACATAGTAGTAGATTTAATGCCATTGAAGATGGGAGGATTAGATGTGATTTTGGGTATGGATACCTTAGAGAAATATAATGCCAACTTAAATTGCAAATGGAAGACAATGGAGTTCGAGCTGGATAGTGGAAGAAAGGTGATGTTTATAGGAGACAGAAAATTTAGCTCATCGAGAATTGTTTCGGCTTTGATGGCAGAGAAAATGATAAGGAAAGGGTGTGAGGCATTTTTGGCCTATGTGGTAGACATAAGGGCAGATAGAGGGAAGTTAGAGAATATACCAATGGTCATGGAATTCTCGAATGTCTTTTTCAAGGAGTTTCCAGGACTACTGCCACCTAGGGAAATTGAATTTCCCATTGAACTGCTTCCAAGCATAATGCCAATTTCAATTCCACCTTATAGAATGACTCCGGTGGAATTGAAGGAGCTTAAGAAGTAATTGGAAGATTTGTTGGAGAAAGGTTAAATTAGGCTGAGTTCTTTGTCTTGGGGAGCGTCGGTTTTTTTTTATGAAGAAAAAAGACGAATCCTTGAGAATGTGTGTAGATTGTAGGAAGTTTAACTATGTCACTATTAAGAACAGATATCTGCTCCCATGTATAGATGATTTGTTTGATAAGTTGCAAGAAGCGATGGTCTTTTTAAAGATAGATTTGAGATTAGGTTACCATTAGCTGAGGATAAAGGTGTCCAATGTGTCAAAGACTGCTTTTAGAACATGGTATGACCACTTTGAGTTCTTGGTCATGCCTTTTGGGTTGACAAATGCACCTGCAACTTTTATGGATTTGATGAATAGGGTCTTTAGGCCTTTCTTAGACTAATTTATCATTGTCTTTATTGATGATATTTTGGTCTATTCTAGGAGTGATAAGGAGCATGAGGAACACTTAAGAATTTCTTTGGAGACATTGAGGAAGAATGAGTTGTATGACAAATTTGACAAATGTGAATTTTGATTAAAGGAAGTGACATTTCTTATACATGTGATTTCAGAGCAAGGAGTACATGTAGATCTGAGGAAGATAGAAGACTTATGAAATGGGGAGCACCAAAGAATGTAGCTGAACTGAGAAGTTTCTAGGGATTGGCTGAGTATTATAGAAGGTTTGTGAAGAGCTTTTCTATAATACCAGCTCTACTTTCCAAATTGACAAGAAAGAATCAGAAATTTGTATGGATAAAGGAGTGCCAAATAAGTTTTGAAGAATTGAAGAATAAACTTACAACTGCACTGGTTTTGACCTTGCGTTCGGGAAGTGACGGATATACAGTGTATAGTGATGCCTCAAGGAAGGGATTGGGTTGTGTGTTGATGGAAGGCGATAGAGTGACTGCTTATGCTTCTAGGCAATTAAAGCCTTATGAGATGAATTATCCTACACATAACTTGGAGTTAGCGGCCATAATTTTTGCATTAAAGATTTGGAGACATTTCTTGTATGGAGTCACCACCAGGTTGTTTACAGACCATAAGAGTCTTAAAGATCTGATGAGCCAAAAAGAGTTGAATTTGAGACAAGAAGGTGGTTAGAACTGTTGAAAGATTATGATTTGATGATAGACTACCATCCGGGGAAAGCTAATGTAGTAGCGGATACACTGAGTAGGAAGTCCACTATGGCACATGTAGAGACAGTATACCTTCCTATGTTGAAGGAATTACCCACACTTAAAGTGACATTGAGATAAGTCAAATCTGGTTATGTACTGGCAAATTTTAGAGTGAGACCGGTGTTGAATGAAAAGATTAAGGAGTTGCAGGAGTAAGATGAGTATTTGAGCAGGCTCTGAGAAGAGATTAAAAGTGGTAAACCTTCTGAAATAGAAACCAGAGAAGATGGATTGATGGTGGTAGGTAATAGATTGTGTATTCCTGACATGTTGGAGTTGAAAGAAGAGATTCTATATGAGGCAAACAATGCGTCTTATGCTATATACCCAGGAAGTACGAAAATGTATAGAGATTTGAAAGAGAATTTTTGGTGGAAAGGAATAAAGAAAGAAGTTACAGAATATGCTAAAATATGCTTAGTGTGTTAGTAAGTCAAAGCTGCACACCAGGCACCTTCAGGCAAGCTTAAACGTCAGCCAATTTTGGAATGAAAATAGGAGAAGATTACGATGGATTTTTTGATGGGATTGTCAAGGACTAGTAGGAAGCATGATGCAATATGAGTGATTATAGATAGGCTAACCAAGTCTGCACATTTCTTGCCAATTAAGTAGACAAATTCCTTGAATGCCTTGGCCAAGAAATATGTGGATGAAATAATTTGACATCATAGGATTCCAAGCTCTATAGTTTCAGATAGATACTCCAAGTTCACCTCCAGATTCTGGGAAAACTTACAGGAGGCTTTAAAAACCAAGTTGCATTTTAGTACAACTTTTCGTCCATAAACTAATGGTCAATCAGATAGGACAATACGGACACTGGAGGCAATATTAAGAGCTTGTGTTATGGACTTCAAAGGTTCATAGGATGATCATTTACCTTTAATCAAGTTTGCTTACAATAATTCCTACCACTCAGGAATTCAAATGGCACCTTATCAAGCTTTGTATGGTAGAAGGTGCAAAACTCCTATTTGTTGGGACGAGAAAGGTGAAAGGAGACTAGTAGGACTCGAGTTGGTTCAATTCATAATTGATAAGATTAAATTAGAGAAGTAGAGACTTAAAGTAGCTCAAGACAGAATAAAGAGCTATGCGGATACACACAGAAAAAAGATGGAGTTTGAAGTTGGAGACAAAGTGTTTTTTAGAGCTTCTTCATGGAAAGGAGTTTTGAGATTTGGTAAGAAGGCAAGCTTAGTCCGAGATACATAGGCCCATATAAGATCATCGAGAAAATTGGGCCTTTAACCTATACGTTAGCTTTGCCATCGGAGTTGTTTAAGATTCACAATGTTTTCCATGTATCGATGTTGAGGAAGTACCGGTTTGATCCTCCACACATAGTTCAACCTTCAGAAGTTCAATTAAGAGAGGATTTGTCTTGTGAAGAACAACCAATGGAGATCTTGGATTCAAAGGAAAAGGTTTTAAGGAATAAGACAGTGAAGCTAGTTAAAGTTTTGTGGAGAAACCATTCTACGAAAGAGGCCACGTGGGAACCTTTGGAGGCCATAAGGGAGAAATATCCACTCCTTTTCAATGTCTTAGGTAAGAATTTTGAGGACGAAATTTTTTAAAGGGGGGAGAGTTGTTGGACCCTGAAATTTTTCTTTAGGTTAAGTATGATTTAAAAATAATTTAGAAGGCTTAGATAGATTAAATTTTGGAGTTATAATTATGTCAATGTTAGTAGGATTTGTTGAATGCATAAGTGGAATTAATGTGTTAATGTAATGAGGATGTTCAAGGACATTTTTGAGAGATCACTTAAGCATAAAAGAACATAAGCTTATAAAGAAGGGTAAGATGGACTTTTTGGGCTCATTAAGGGTAGAAATAGAAAAAGAATATGTTGTTTTGCTTGTTAAGAGGAGAAAAAAGTGAATTGAAGAGGGAGAAAAGCAAGAAACGAAATTAAGAGAGAGGAAGAGAGGTTTCGATGAAGGAATGAAAGAAGAGAAATCAAGCTTGTTAAGGTAGGTTAACCATCTTTTCTTCTTGCTTTATTAAAGGAATGAGTTGCGTTAAGGATGAAAGAGTTAGAGAAAAAGAAAAGGGGTTTATGTTGAGAGCGAAAGGTTTGTATTGGAAGAAGATGGATTAGGAGAACCCAATTGATTTTAGGATTTCTAAACTAGGTCCTAGGTTTTCTAACCTAGATGGTCTATAAGTAGGTTAGATTTGAGTTTAATTTGTGTTTGTTAAATTTGGTGATTTTTTTGAAGTTTATGAATTTTATTAAAATGTTGTTTTGAATGGAACCTTGGTTGTTGTAGGAAACCAAGGGAATCCTACCCAAGAGCAAGGGGAAAGGCAAGCTTGACTTAGATTTTTGCAAGCTAATTAGGTGGGTAATGTATGTATAGTTATTGTGTATTTGAAAAACTTCTTACCTATGTATATGTATGTAAATTTGCTTGAAATTGTTTTGCGAGAAATTGAAATAATTTCGAATGTTTGGAAATGCATAATGCATTATGATTATGTTATTCCTTGAAAAAGGTTATAACATTTTGAGTTAAATAAAAATAGGAAAAGGCATGATAGTATGATTGAATTGAGCATAAATTGGATGTTTTTGGACGAGAGAGGAACTAGTTGTATTAGTCATGTGCACGTTGACCCATAACCTTCTCCCGGTTGCCCGTTTGAGGCCACGAGATCCTAAGAATTCGGACTTATTTTATTTACGGAGTAAACCTCGATTTCTTTGTTTCGTTCTATGAAACTCTTGAGTCATTTGTATGTGCATTGCATTTTAAATTTTCAAGTATGAAGCATAATTGAGTGTTATGTTTAATGGTTGACGTTTATGCTATGTGTTATAAGTTTGAGTAAATTGATCAAACGCTTAAATTGCTAGATATACATGTACATATGCTTGAATGTAAGGTCAATTGCCAATGACTATAAATATATTAGTCACTGAGCTGTATAGCTCACCCCACTATTCCCTCCTCAGGTGCAGAACGTGAAGGTTAGTCATCCTTGCAAGGCATCGGAAACTCCAAGATATTAAAACTTTTGTAACTAAGTTAGTTCAATCACTTTTGGATAGCTTCATAAGCATGTTAAACGACGAGCATTCTATATATGTTGTATTTTGTGTTAAGCCTTTGTCTATAATGTTAATATGTAATTAAAATTATGTATGAACTGTTGATTTGGTAAATGAGTTTAGAATGGAAAAGTTTCCTAGATGTACTTGCATGTTTCTTTTGTAGTTATACATTTCAAAATCCAAGCCTTTTCTAGGTGTAGAAATTGTGTGCCAACTTCGAGGAAAAAACTGGACTAATTGAGGTAAAATTAGTTAAAGTTTTCTTCTGGAAAGTTGTAGCTTATCTTTCTAACTTTCCAATGATATTGGAAAAATGGTCATAACTTTTTTCTAGAGAGCTCGGATTAAGGTGTTCTTTCAAGTCATCTAAAGAACACCTTAATCCAAGTTCTCTAGAGAAAGTTATGACCATTTTTCCAATTTGTCTCATCTTTCATCTTAAGTTGACTTTTTATTTCATCTTACGTTAACGAGAACATCTTTTAATCTAAATTTGACCATCTAGATGATAGAATTGGTCTACAAGGTCTTCATGAAAGTTGTAGATCTTGAAGTCCTCTTTCAAGTCATCTAAATAACACTTTAATCCGAGTTCTCGAGAGAAAGTTATAATCAATTTTCAATTCGTCTCACCTTTCATCTTAAGTTGACTTTCTGTTCCATCTTACGTTGACTAGAACATCTTCTGGTCCAAATTTGACCCTCTAGATGATAGAATTGGTCTTCAAGGTCTTCATTAAAGTTGGAGATCTTGAAGTCCTCTTTTAAGTCATCTAAAGAACATTTTAATCCAAGCTCTCTAGAGAAAGTTATGCTAAATGTCTCGAAGCAGGTTTAGTATGGTTGAGGGCAAGTACTGTTTCCGTCAATGACTCCAAATGCTGGGCTCCAAAAGCGGAGTCCAGCATTGTTTGGTATCAAAGCTTAGGTTTTCCTAGGCTTAGAATGCATTGTAGGATGAATTGTTATGTTATGTGATTACTTATTGCATTGTGAACTAATGGAATTGCATTAGTGACATGCATGTCATGCATACATGTAGGGATTAAGATTTTAAAATGAAATGTAAGCTAATAGTTATTGTTTGCATTGAAGGAGTAAGATGCCACCTCATAGAAGGACACAAGGAATATTGCAAGGATCGATTGCGCGTGACTTTCTGTCAAGGGAGGAGAGTATTGATGAGTCTGTAGCCCCATGGAATGTTGAGGCTTCTATAGGGCCCAGTAGTGAGCCTGTTCAGTCATAGTCGCAGGAGTCTCCTCTTCCGCAGGAGCAAGTGTCTGCTCTATTGGATCTGAGGATGTTTCAGGCTTTTGCTCAGGCCATAGGCCAAATGCCGCAATCTTCTGCTTCGGTCCCAGTCAAGAAGGGGAAATAGTTTGACAAGCTCAGGAAGTATGGAGCAGTGGATTTTTATGGGACAACGGATCCAAAAGAAACTGAGACTTAGTTGAGAAAGACCGAGAGGATATTGGACCAAATGGACTGCAAGGATGAGGAGAAGGTTGTGTACGCTGCTAGCCTACTTCAGGGAGATGCTCTGCATTGGCGGGAGAGTGTGCCAGGGAGTCGGATGAGATTGTCATTGCTCACATGAAAGGATTCTTTAGCAGTGTTTAAGAAGAAATATCTATCTGAGGTGTACATTCAGCAGAAGCAGAGAGAGTTTATGAGTCTCACCCAGAGGGAAATGACAGTAAGTGAGTATGAGCACCAGTTTACACAGCTATCCCGGTATGCAGCAGAGATGATGATCAGTGAGGTAGCTAAGTGTCATAGGTTTGAATCTGGGATACATCTAGCTATCAGAGAGAAAGTTGTGGTGCATAATTTTTATGATTTTCAACAACTGGTCGAAGCAGCTCTGAGGGTTGAGAACATTGAGAATATTAAAAGTGCCGTGAGCAAAAAGAGAAAGGGAAAAGAACAGTTTAAGAGGGGAGGTAGTACTTCTATGCTTGAGAGGAGTGCTAGGACTTTCCCTGTGCAATCTGAAGAGAGGAGCAGTGAGGCGAGCAGGTCTAGACCAATGAGAACTTCTACTGTTTCTCATCAAGCCTCTACAGCAGGAGGTAGCAAAAAGGGAGATGGGGATAAGCCACCCTTCCTAAATGTGAGCACTGCGGAAGGTTTCATAGAGGGGAATGTTACCGATTGACAGGAACATGTTTCAACTGTGGAAAGAAAGGGCACATGGTAAGAGAGTGTCCAAAGTATACAAGAATAAAGGGAACACATATGCAAACTTTGAAGAGAACTGAGACAGTGGGGCACAAGATTGCAACTGAAGTAGGCAGCTCTGATGCAGCTAGGAGGGTGAATCCTCCAGGAAGACCAAGGGGCAAGCACCAGCTAGAGTGCAGAGACCGCTTTAGAAGTTGTGACTGCTATAATTAAATTATTTGTTGATGATGTAATTGTCTTGATTGATCCAGGTTCTACCAACTCCTCTGTTTTATCGGGTAGAACTGTGTATGGTAGAGATTTGAGCCCATTGGATACTCCTTTGATAGTGAGTACTCCAATCGGCCAGTATATTGTGATTAGTCAAATTTATAGAGATTGTGAGGTACATATTGGTGGGGGACACATAGTAGTGGATTTAATGCCATTGAAAATGGGAGGATTAGATGTGATTTTGGGTATGGACACCTTAGAGAAGTATAATGTCAGCTTATATTGCAAACGGAAGATAGTAGAGTTTGAATTGGGCGACAGTAGAAAGGTGATGTTTATGGGGGAGAAAAAGGCAAGTCCGTCTAGAGTCGTTTAAGCTATGACAACACAAAAAATGATAAGGAAAGGATGTAAGGCATTTTTGGCCTATGTGGTAGACACGAAGGTAAATAGAGGGAAGTTAGAAGATATACCAGTGGTCATGAAATTCTCAGATGTCTTTTCTAAGGAGCTACCAGGACTACCGCCACCTAGAAAAATTGAATTTTCCATTGAGTTTCTTCTAGGTACAACACCAATTTAGGTTCCACCTTATAGAATGGCTCCAGCAGAATTGAAGGAGCTTAAGGAGCAATTGGAAGATTTGTTGGAGAAATGTTATTTTAGGCCGAGCTCTTCAGTTTGGGGAGCTCCGGTCTTTTTTGTGAAGAAAAAAGATGGATCTTTGTGAATGTGTATGGATTATAAGAAGCTTAACTATGTCACCATTAAGAACAGATATCCGCTTCCACATATAGATGATTTGTTTGATCAGTTACAAGGGGCAAGAGTTTTTTCTAAGATAGATTTGAGATCGGGTTACCATCAATTGAGGATAAAGGAGTCAGATGTGTTAAACACTGCTTTTAGAACACGGTATGTCCACTTTGAGTTCTTGGTTATGCCTTTTGGATTGACGAATGCACTTGCAGCTTTCATGGATTTGATGAATAGGGTCTTTAGGCCTTTCTTAGACCAATTTGTCATTGTCTGTATTGATGATATTTTGGTCTATTCTAAGAGTGATAAGGAACATGAGGAACACTTAAGAATTTCTTTGGAGACATTGA
>JANITW010000003.1:39260878-39274770 GCA_027564335.1 Erythroxylum williamsii
CCTGCAAACCCTCGTTCCTTCTTTGGGTCAACTGCATTATTTCCAAGGCAGTCTTCTGTGGCCGTTTACTTGTAGCAAACTGGTTTAGGAATAGCAGCTTAAAATCCTCAAAACTGGTTATGCAATGCGGGGGCAAGCTGTTGAACCATCTTCGGGCTCCTTCTTGAAAGGTTATGAAGAAGGCCTTACATTGAATGACGTCTGGAATGCAATGCAAGTTCATCATTGATTGAAAGTGCTGTAGATAGTTGAGAGGATCGGTCTTTCCAGTATATTTTTCTGGCGTCGGTATCTTAGTACCGACCGCTGGGAGGCTATCCAAGATCTCTGGGATGAAAGGAGAGTTGTATTGTGTTGATGATTGGCCAGGACGGGAATTCATGGCTATATTGATCCGGTGGTCCACGATTTTTTCTAGGGCTTCCGCAGAGTGCCGATTGGCTATCACACCAACCTGCCGAGCGGAGGTTTGCTGTTGTTCCGGTTGAGATTGTAAGATTTGACGAATCAATAGATCGACCGCTTCTTCTACTTGTCTTTATGTGAGGAAGGCTGGTTGTGGTGTAGAAGGGTTCGTGTTGAGGGGGTATTGGATGTGAGGATGTGAACTGGTTCGAGCGTCATCTTCTAGGGCCACGCTTTGTGCTTCTTGGTCTTAGTTTTGGAATTGTTGTGGTTGATGTGAGCGTTGAGGGGGTAGCTCTTTTATGCTAGGGTTTTGGTATTGGGGCGGAGGGTGATCAGAATGCGGCGACGGAAGGGCGGCGGGTAATCGCAAGCCCATGCGCTGTAATGCAAGTGCCGCAATAACGGCTACATCAGGATTTGTCGCCGCCGCTTGACTGATCTGAGTGTTTCTGGATGTGGTGCCTTGATGCCCAGCCCCACGATGGGCACCAATGGGTTCTGTCTGATTTTGATGGGGCTGAGCGCTGCTGGTGGGATCCATGAGACTGGTTTACTCTAGCTTAGAGATACCTGCAAAATAGTAAAAGCACACCAAGGGTTGACTACCGGTAGGCCCTTCCGACGCTCAAGTTAGTCTTTTTTGGAGAGTGTTTGGTGGCTGGAAAATAAAGAAAAATAAGATTTTTGGAACTTGTGCTTTTTTTTTCATGATGAGGTAATGAATTTATATGGCTAATACCTATAGGAATTAGGTCAATTCCCAAAGGATGGACTAATCGGCCCATGCGTCGTTCTGCGTCTCAGCTTGAGCCTAGCACGACCGGCCCACCCAATATTTAAATCGATAACCTCGGAATATAAATAAACTGACAAAAGTTACTTATCAATATATATCATATTTAATTTAAATCGATAGCCTTAGAATATAAATAAATTAACCTATGTTGTTTTAATTGAAGTAATTATTGGTCTACGCCAAGCATATTTATTTTTCTTATCGTCATTATTATCGTGCTGAGTGATACCAAGTCTAGTAAGCGCGCATTGGGGGCCAGGAAGATTTAGTTTTACACATTAAAAAGCGGTGTCGTTTTCCTTTTCAGCTACAGGAGTAGCCGACAGGATTATAACAGCTAAAATGCTTTAGACCTTAAAGGCGGTCCATCGTAACAATTCCCTATAGCTCAAAATTTTATTTCACAGCTCTAGGGTTTCGAAAGCAACAGGCATGGGTCGCGGTAGAGACATGGACGACGAGGACGAACTAGAGGAAGAGGAGGAGGAGGAGGACTACGAGGAGCCGATGATGATGGAGGAAGAGGAAGAGGAGGAGGAGGTGGAGGAGAGGGCTGGGTCGGCCAGGAAGAGGCGGAGATCGGATTTTATAGATGATGTGGCTGAGGAAGATGAGGATGAGGAAGATGTAGATGACGACGAAGATGATGATTATGGAGGAGCTAACAGGAAGAGCAAACCTAGGAAGAGGCCCGGAATGGATTTTATTGATTACGAGGCAGCGGTTGACAGTGACGAGGAAGAGGAGGAAGAGGAAGGCGAGGATGGTATTGTCTTCTTCTTCTTCTTATACAACTACGTAATTTGCATAAATTTAGCGATAATTGGTCAACCCCAAATGCTAAGTGTATGACTAGGTTTTTTTTTCGGAGTTTGAAATTTTATTTGTGTTTATTTCTCAGGTTTAAGTGGTTAAATGTAGTTTGTTTTTCCAAGCTTATGGCTGCAAACTAGCTTCTTGGTTGTGGATATTAGGGGTTATTTGGACTGACATCTCTCTCTTCTGTTGCGCATAAAATTGATTGTAGATCTTCCTTTGATGTGCAGACTTTATAGTTGATGGTGGAACTGATCTTCCTGATGAGGATGATGGTAGAAGGATCCACCGCAGGCCGTTGTTACCACGGGAAGATGAGCAAGAAGATTTTGAAGCCCTTGAGAGACGCATTCAAGCAAGATATGCGAGGTCTAGTCACCCTGAGTATGATGAAGAGACAACAGATGTTGATCAGCAGGCTCTGTTGCCATCTGTAAGGGATCCAAAATTGTGGATGGTGAAATGTCTGGTATGGTTAACAATTTTGCTCTAACGTTCTCATGCATGTTCTATTTGCTTTCTTTTGGCTTTTCATCTTATTTATCATCCTTTATCTCATTGTTGTAATTAGAATCTGCTAATGCTAGTTTAGTGTGTTCATATACTAGATTGGTAAGGAAAGAGAAACAGTGGTGTGTCTAATGCAGAAGTGCATTGATAAAGGACCTGAGCTGCAAATTAGATCTGCTATAGCCCTTGATCATTTAAAGAATTATATATACATCGAGGCAGACAAAGAAGCTCATGTGAGGGAGGTATGTGGTCTATCTGTGAAGCTATAGTGATTACATGGATATCTTCTTATAGCATATAACTTTTCATGATATATGAATACTTACTCTTTCTCATTTTCCTTTTTCTTTAGGCTTGCAAAGGATTAAGAAACATTTTTCCTAACCAGAAGATAATGCTTGTCCCAATCAAGGAAATGACTGATGTTCTTTCTGTTGAAAGCAAAGCAATTGATCTTTCAAGGGACACCTGGGTTAGGATGAAGATTGGAACTTACAAAGGAGACCTCGCTAAAGTATAGTTTATAACCTTTGTGATAGATATGTTGTTGTTTACTAAAGGTTTTCTTTAATCCTACCTTTCATGTCTATAATTTGCAGGTTGTGGATGTAGATAATGTTCGGCAAAGGGTTACTGTAAAGTTAATTCCAAGAATTGACTTGCAGGCTCTTGCAAATAAATTGGTATATCTTCTATATCCATTGATTTATGGGGCAATTAGAGGCGTTGATTGAAATTGTTCTAGTTTGAAATTTATGCTCCTTTTTCTTTTTTTGCTGTAACAAAATGATAATGCTACTTATAGCTAAGGAGACGAGTAAGTTTATATAGTTTTGTTACTATGATCATGATAGTAGTAATGGGGTCGTTACTGTTTATGAAAGTCAGTGAATATGAGAAGTAATTTCATTTATACAGGAAGGGAGAGAGGTTGTGAAAAAGAAGGCATTTGTTCCTCCTCCTCGTTTTATGAATGTTGATGAAGCTAGGTAGTAACCAACTGTCCTTCCCACTTCTCTGTTTTTTTTTTCTTTTTTTAGTGACATATGTAGTTTAACATACCCTATGGCCTTATAATCTTTAGGGAACTGCATATTCGTGTGGAGCGTCGGAGAGACCCAATGACAGGAGATTATTTTGAAAACATTGGTGGGATGTTATTTAAAGATGGGTTCCTGTACAAGACTGTATCAATGAAATCGATCAGCGTTCAGAACATCAAGCCATCATTTGATGAACTGGAGAAATTCCGTAAACCTGGAGAAAGTGGAGAGTCTGATATAACGAGTTTGTCAACACTGTTTGCAAATAGAAAGAAAGGTCATTTTATGAAGGGTGATTCGGTTATTGTTGTCAAGGGAGAGCTGAAGAACCTTAAGGGAAGGGTTGAGAAAGTTGAAGAAGATAATGTTTATATCAGACCTGAAATGAAAGGCCTCCCTGTAAGTGGCCTTCCTGCATAATGTTAACCACTTAACATCCCACCAATTTTGATGGTTATTTTTGTTATCTAAGTGTACTGACTAGTTCTTGACATGATTGTTGGCAATCACCTGCCTTTTCATTTATTGATGTTTTATTCATTATATTTCAGAAAACACTCATAGTGAATGAAAAGGAGCTTTGCAAACATTTTGAAGCTGGGAAGAATGTGAAGGTTGTATCTGGTGCACATGAAGGTGCAACTGGCATGGTTGTTGAGGTTGATAACCATGTGCTCTTCATTGTAAATATCACAACTAAAGAAGAAGTGAGTGTTACATTTATTTCTTAAGATTAAGAATGTCTCTAATGAAATTTTTAGTAGGAATTCGTCGAGTTTATGTGGATATGTATTGTACTCAGATACGTGTGTTTGCTGATGATGTTGTGGAAAGCTCTGAGGTAACAACTGGTATAACCAAACTTGGAGAGTATGAGCTTCATGATCTTGTAGAACTGGAGTAAGATGCCGTTAACTCTATCGTAATCAGTATATTCCATTTCATAATCAAGACCTGATGTATTTGATCTACTTGGTGCAGTAATAGGAGCTTTGGTGTAATCATTCGTGTAGAAAGTGAGGCCTTTCAGGTGAGCAATCATTGAGCGCCTGAGTTGCCAAATTTGGAACTGATTTTTTTTTTTTGAGTTTTTAGTTCTGATCCTTTGCACATTCAGGTTCTTAAAGGAGTTCCAGAAAAACCTGAGGTTTCTCTTGTTAGACTTAGGGAGATCAAATCCAAGATTGAGAAGAAGTTTAATGTACAAGATCGGTACAAGAATACTGTATCTGTGAAGGATGTGGTTAGGATAATTGATGGTCCTTGCAAAGTGAGTGCTTCATTGGCTATATCCTCTGCTTGATCATGTTTGCTTTTTTTTATGCATTTTATCTCATGTGTATAGTTTATGATTTGTTTTTGTCTTGTCAGGGAAAGCAAGGTCCTGTAGAACATATATATAAAGGAGTCCTGTTCATCTATGACCGGCATCACCTGGAGCATGCTGGCTTTATTTGTGCTAAAGCCCACTCTTGTGTTATAGTTGGAGGATCACGTTCCGGTGGTGACAGAAGTGTAAGTATTCGGAACAGAAGTTTATTATTATATATATTTTGTTATTTTTAAGTAGAACTTGTGCATTTTTGTCCTTTTGGTTTGTTTGAATAAAGTGGTTTCTCTTCAATTTTGTTTCCTTTGTAGCTTGACCACGATTTATTTTGGGACAGAAAAAGCATGTATATTGATCCAAAAATAGCCAAAAAAACTCTTTTCTGATGCCAGCAGGCCATTTGCCCCTTTCTCTATCTATTTTTGTAGGGTGACAACTACTCGAGATTTGGAAGTTTGAAAGCTCCGCCGAGAATACCCCCTTCCCCGAGAAGATCCCCTAGAGGAGGTCCTTTTGAGTGTAAGTTGCTGATGATAAGATTGGAACTTTAATGGAATTTTGCAGCAACCTTCTCTCTTGTAAAGGAAATACATAATACCTTAAGATAGATAAACTCTTTAGCAGGGGTTCTTTTACAAATTTGTATTTTATTACTACAGCTGGGGGAAGGAATAGAGGTGGAAGGGGTGGGCATGATGCTCTGATTGGTACTACAGTCAAGATACGCCTAGGTCCTTTGAAGGGCTATCGTGGTCGTGTGGTAGACATTAAGGGCCAGTTGGTTAGAGTTGAACTTGAGTCCCAAATGAAGGTCGTTTCAGGCAAGTCTCAGTTGGTTTGTTTGAAGAATTGCTTGGATTAATTGTCTTCTAAATTGCATGGTTTGAATTCTTTTGGTGCATGCAGTTGATCGCAATTACATATCTGATAACGTTGTTGTTTCGACTCCACACCGGTAACTTCATTATTCTGCTTAAAATTCAACTTTTTTTTTTCTCTATTCAATCTTCCTATCATTTTGATCATTGACTGTGTTACTAGTGATACGTCCCGATTTGGTATGGGAAGTGAAACTCCCATGCATCCTTCTCGGACGCCACTGCATCCTTATATGACCCCTATGAGAGATGCCACAGGTATGTCTGTTGACAGTCATTTTCTGTATGTGAAAGTTATGAGACTTGTCTAATTAATGCTATTAAAAGAGGGTGATATAAAATATGTTTATCCCTTTTCAGCTACACCTATTCATGATGGCATGCGGACACCTATGCGTGATCGAGCGTGGAATCCCTATACTCCGATGAGTCCTCCTAGGTTGTCCCTTATATCTTGCTTGTTGATGATAGATCCGATTTCTTTGTTTTGGGAAGCACTTTTCTGTTTGAAATATAACAAAGTTCTTACATGAGCAAGTAGCTGATACAGTAAATAGTTGATGGAATCATGGTAGGAAACTACATTTTATCTTGGAACATCTTTCACTGTCGATGTAAAGAAATTAATAAATTGATTTTGGCCTTGGGCTGTTCATTCTCAACAATCTTTTATTTGAAGACAAAAATTGATACTGGAGGCAGAAATATAAAATGGCATGTTGTGGAGTTACTTGCTATCTATATGACATGTTATCTTGAAAGATGACAGCCACCTAAGTTCTGCCCGTGTTTTGAGGGTTAAAATTATAAGATTTTAGACATGTAGCAGGCTTCTTTGGGGTCACCAGGATGTTGGCCTTGAAGTGGGTTCTGGATCAAGCACAACCATTGATGTAGAGAAAGATTTACTGCTGTAGGATTTCAGAAAATTAGGACTAGGATAGGATTGATTGTTTAAGAACCTCTTATGAATAAAATTGCATCAATTCACTGGGTGATAGTCATAGAAACACCTCTTTCGTTACTGTTATTGGAACAAGCTCATTAAATCTTAGCTGTACATTGATGATACTTGATTGAAGTTAAAATATAAACTAAATAAGAGAACATTATAGACTACTAAGACTCCTGGATACTGCTGCCTGAACATTGCCTTCAGTTTGTTTGATCTTGCTGTTGGGTTGGCTTTAAGTAATTTCTTTTAAATGACTTGACTTTTATTTCTTAATTGTAATGCGGCCTTTTCCTTGTGTCTCCAGAAATGTTTTGGAGGATTCTTGTTTTTTCTAACTGCAAACTTGATGAATGACTTAATTGTTTCCATATAGTTGTTTGATTACTCCCTCATTTCTGGAGACATTTTTTTTGCTAATCTGTTATTTTCAAGTGGATTTGCTGATTTGAAATTTATGGTCATGTATTTGTTTCCAAGCAGACATTGAAAACTTATATCTGTTTAGTTCTTTCAAGGACTTTTCCAAACTTGAATTGGACTGTTTTTTTGGTAAATAATGTTTCGTATATATTATGTCTGATTACTTGGAATATGTGGGACCTTGTAGGGATAACTGGGAAGATGGTAACCCTGCCTCTTGGGGCACTAGTCCACAATATCGGGTGAGGAACAAGGGTCTCTTTGATGATATCAACTGTAGTTAATTTATTCTGATATTCAATTATATTTTATTCTCCCCCTTTTCCAGCCAGGAAGCCCGCCATCTCGGACGTATGAAGCTCCAACGCCTGGTTCTGGATGGGCTAACACTCCTGGTGGTAATTATAGTGAAGCAGGAACTCCAAGAGAAAGCAGTTCCACCTATGGTTAGTTACCTTTCAATTCTATATATTCTTCACAATTTTTTATGGTTGCTGATTTTAATATCTATTGCAGCAAATGCTCCAAGTCCCTACTTGCCATCAACACCAGGTGGGCAGCCCATGACACCAAGCTCAACTGCTTATCTTCCTGGCACCCCTGGTGGGCAACCAATGACGCCTGGAACTGGTGGTCTTGATGTTATGTCTCCTGTTATAGGTTTGAACTGCAGATTTCAATATTTCTACCTTTTTTTCTTTTGTTTTTGACGATGGGACAGTGAATGATTATTTTATTCATTTAATTGTTTTAATTATTAATATTGAAAAAGTACTATAAATGCTTCAATTGACTGCAGGCAATATATCTGGTAAAAAGAGAACATTGTTCTTTGTGGCTTGTTTTAAATATCAATTACACGATAACTTCTCATAATTGTTGACATTAAAGTCAGTTACTTCCTAATATATAACAAGTTTTATGGAAATTACTTGCAATTAATTGATTTCTTCAGTACATATTTGGGGATGAAATGTATACAGTAACCTTTTAATTAATAACTTTCAAATTGTAGGTGGGGACCACGATGGACCATTGTTCATGCCAGATATATTGGTCAATGTCCGCAGGGCTGGTGATGAATCTGTTATTGGTGTTATTAGAGAGGTTCTCCAGGTACGTGTTTCCTGCTATCAGCTAGCATCTTTCTGTCTAACTGTGGACCTTTCTATATTTTTCTGGACTCGACAACCAAAAGGAAAAAGAAATGTTGTTTACCAAATTTGCCGTGTCATATTTAATGTGTAAATTGGGTACTTGTCTGGCACTGCTTATCTTTAGGAGGTCAGAGGGGAGGTGTAATTTATTTTGCATGGTATATTTATTGTTGCTAATACTGTGAATTTACTTTTCTTACTTATGATGTATATGATTATACTTGAAACAAAAAATATTGACAGCAACGCGTAGGACTGATTAAAGCAAATAGAAAGTTCTTTTTGTTACTGCATGTACGCAATATCAATATGTGGTTCTGATATATCGATTTTGGTTTGCTATGGTTCAGGATGGATCTTGTAGGATAGTTCTCGGTGCAAATGGCAACGGTGAAGCAATTACTGCTTATCAGAATGAAATTGATGTAGTTACACCAAGAAAATCAGACAAGATTAAGATTATGGGTGGTGCACACCGTGGTGCTACGGGGAAGTTAATTGGTGTAGATGGCACGGATGGGATTGTAAAGTTAGATGACACCCTTGATGTGAAGATATTAGACATGATTATACTGGCAAAACTATATTGAAATATTTAAGTCAATAAAAATCTAATTTGTTCATTTCTTAAAGACTTCTGCACTGGTTATTGATTCATTTGAGATCTTAATTTAATATCCTTGGTAGTTTCAAGTGTAATCATATGGTTTTGGCTTTTAAATCTCGAATCCGATACAATTTTAGTGAGATATAAAGATCAACGATAATATATAACAAGCATGGAATGTAACAAGAAGTCACCTGGTTTGGTAATTGATATGTATCTTCTTGGTAGGCTTTGTTTCTATGCTTTTGAAGCGTATCGTCTTGCAACAAATCGAGTATCCGATAGGAATTGGACATCTTCTTCGTTGAATTTATTTACTAGTTTTAATGAGTTGCATGATTTTTTTTTTTTGGTAAACACGTGAAAGCAATCCAAGTACAAAAACAGCCGAAGACGGCAATGAGAAAGTCCCTATCCTCTCGCTTCAACTTGGCCCTGTTAGCCATTATGGAGGAGGATGATTTCCGGCTGCACGAGTCATCTGGAGAGTCTCAGAAGATGGTAATGAAAAGTGGGTTATTGTTGAGGTTCCGTTGCCTGCTGAGGACCAGCTTTGTTACCTGCTTGATTTTTCTTTTTATTCCTTACAAGAGCTGTACACATTTTAAGGAAGAGGTCTATGTTGTACTTTTGCAATGGATCACAGAGGTATCTTCTTCGAATACCTGGGTTTGTAGAAAAAATAGTTCTGTCGGTTAAAGGTTCCAATAGCACTAGCTGAGCATCCAAGATAAGGTCCTTGGATCAAAGAAAGCTATGGGGAAGAGCGAATGGTTTGAAGTTTAAAAGAATCAAGGGTGCTCTGGATTTTGGTGAAGATTTTATCAAACTGTTTTCTTATTTATCTACACAATTGTTGAGTTTTGTAAATACCTCATTCATCTTCTTCTTAGGTGTTACAGGAATAATACTTTTTAAAAAAAATTCAAATTAATTAGAAAAGAGAAAAAAGTGAAAGTTATTGTTACTATTCTGGAGTTTGTCAACAAAATTCGTAGAAAGGTTCTATTTAATGTTATACAAATGTGATGGCTAGTTACACTAATCATTACAAGTTAGTATATGATTTGTTGGCTAATCAGCCAAAACTAGCTAATTGACCCAAATCAACTTGTTAACTTTATGAAAAAGTTATTAATCTTGTTTGATTATGAGCTGATTCGGTTGACTGATTTAATCCAATCAAATAATTTTTTGAAAGCTCCTTTATAGGAGCTTCTAAAAAATCACCTGATAGCCTTTTAGTTTAATGTCAATTTTCTCCTCACTTTACTCTACTCTTAACCATCTCATTTCTCGTTTTCTTTAGAATCTTTTTCCTTTCCTTGTCTCTTTCCTTGCATCTCTCACGTCTCTTGACTGTCACATCTCCACCAAATCACTAGTCGTCGGTTTACGGATGTGTTTACGGATCTGTGTAGCTTGCTTGAGAATCAGAAAGGTGATCGTAATGGAGTTCGAGAAATTGGATCCTCAGAAGATAGTTAATCAACAAGATAAGCACCAGAACTTAGAGGTCATCTTTAGAGAGTTGGATATTAGACGACAGATCATACTCTTTTGTTCCTCTTTTCTTGTTTCCATTTTCCCTTATATCTTACACCTTTCTTTCTTTTCGTTCAGATATATATCATCCTTTTCTCGTGTTCGACATTTGCTAAAAATCTTTTTTCAGTTTGTTTTGCACCTTCTTCCAAGGGATTATTCATTCAGGTGTGTTTTCTACAAGTCCACTCTCGCAAGTTTAAGTTTTTTATTCTTCTTCTGCTTTTTCGATCTTGCTCATCATAGAATTATCGATCGAACTTTGAACCTGCCACGAACGCGAACGGAAAAATTTAACCGATTGATAATCTTGAGTTTGAGCTTGAAAATCCAAGTCTGGTTTTCAATCTAATTCAATTTTTCTTTTTATGATATTTATGTACGGTCGTTGTCGTCATATTTGTTGTTGTTGAGGTTAAGGGAGAGATACTTATAGAATAGTGAAATATAGGAGGGTCAGATCGAACGATGTTGTTGGCTATTTGGTTGGTTGATTATCGGATAAGAGAGAGAGTGGAGAGAGGTAAAGTGAAAAAAGGCCCTATGAACCGTGGTCCTATGAATGATGACATATTGTAGCTAGTTATTGTTGTATTTGCATCTCATTCCTTGTTGCGGAAAACAAATTACTCTGTACCTTTACCTATGAACTATTTTTAGATGATGGATTTTAGGACTGAGATAGTTGAATATCTCTTTATTGTAGGCTATGTTTAGAGAAGCCATGAAAGGGAAGCTGATCGTAAATTGTCCTTTGTCACAAGAACAAATATCAAAATATCAGTTGTTATACAAGGACTTCTGATTACCACGTCTTTATGAAGTGTGTAATGTTGGTTTTGTAATATTTTACATTCACCATGATGATTTAATACAAGAATTATTTGTAGTCCATGTATTCTTATCCTCATTCTTTTTATTCTTCTATGGAGATTTTCTAGCAGTATTTGTTGAATAATTAACAAGTTAAAACCCATGTTTCTTTTGGTTGCAAATTATTTAAATTGTTTTTCCTTCATCTCATTTCAAATTCATGTAGAGCTAAAGTTTCTAGAGTAGATATTAACATCTTTTTAATGAAATGCATTCAAATTCTATATGAATTTCTAGTAAACCACCATTTAGGTTACTTGAAGTCTTTTTGGCAAGGTTTATTAACTTGTAAAAGAGCATTGGACAGTGTTAGAGTTCTTATAACCTCTAATCAGTAACCATTTTATGGCATGACATGATTTGTTTAACTCACAACTATTAGGCATGGTTTTCAGTTCTTATCGTGAGGGGCATATAGAAATACTTCTAACTTGTTCCGTACAAATGTATTTACTACTTTCAATTAAACAACCATTTCAAATTAACAATCACTTCTAATTATTACTACTTATTTGTAGTTTTACTTCTACATCATATCCTTCACTAACATTAAAGGCAATATTGTTTTTGTTGCTTACAGTCAAAACCTTTAACCTGTTGTTGAAAGCTACTCAAAAGAAGCACATATTCCTTGAAATAACAATTGTGAGACAATGTTATTGAACATCCCTAATAAGGCTATGTAGTTTTGATCATCCCTGTGAGAGGTAAGTACTCGTTCCTCAAAACTTTTTGACAATTGTGTGTCACAGGCTTCAATCCCAACCAACAGTGATTCTGATCTAGAGTTAAGAATAATCCTTCACTCTAATTTGAAAGACTTTTATTTTCAGTTCAATTTTGTTAAAGTGATTATGTCCTAGTTTTTACTACTGAACTTTTTTCTTAAACCTTCTAGTATTCACAAATTCTTTGCTTAATGTGCGATATGTACATGTGAGTAGATGATGGGGGTTTGGTAGAGGGTCAGAGTAATAATCAATTCAGAGTTTGGATTTGATTTACATACAAGCATCATTACAGATTAGGATGGTAATAACCTGAAAAATCAATATTCTAAAACATGACATGTGATATACTTGAATTTGTTTAAATTTATGTAGTGTTTGCTTCTTGATGATATATAATGCCTAAATACTAATAAGAAAACTTGTCCTTCCTACTCAATTTTGGCCAAGTTCAATTTCCAACTCTATTCCACATAGGATTTGCAATGGGTAGGAATAGTTAACCCTGAACCATAGTTTTAGTCTGATTAAATTTAACTTATTTCACTGACTGTGATCTAAGTCTGATTATTTTGTAATTTGTGAACCAATAAGAATTGTTAAAAAAAACTTAATTAAACCAGAATTGATTTAATGTGTTCGGGTCAGGTAAGGACGAAACTAAATTGTCAGCCCTATCTCCACAAATAACTTTGTCAGAAATATTGGAAATTTTTAATGTTGCACAGTTTGATATATTTTTGCATGTTTGATCAAAGTGAAATTATTTTAGTTTATTGGAAGTTAGAACAGGTCAAGCAAATGCCATTTACAAATGAACCAAACCTACATGTTTATTACATTTGGATATGGTTGAGATTGAAGACACAAAAGCAATAGGTTCATTTGCATTCTTCCTCACCGTCTGTTGTTGAAAGCTAATTGTTTTTGTAATCAATTGCTCATCGTAGCTTCCTAAATCTTTAGGGATTATCTTCAGCAAAAAGCTCAGTCAGATATATGCTCCCGAACATTAGGGAATGAGTCAAGTGATCAGTGTATATCAGTTATCCTTAATTTTTGGTTGACATACCTTATTGATAGAATTTTAAAAAATTAAGATTTATTTTGCAAATAGTTTATTCTTCTCAAAATCTTGTTAAGATGGTTTTGTAATCATGCATTAAAACTTGATTATTTAATATTTACAAATTTATATTTATCTTTTTCTAATATTATTTAATTTATTTAATAGTTCTTTTGTTACCAAAATGTAGTTGTATTTTCTTTAATTATTATATATAAATAAACAGTAATTAGATAGAAAATATTTAATAATTTTTTTATTCACAGTAAATATGCAATTCTAAAAGGAAACATTCACACTAATTTTTTTTAATTTTAATGCACACTCATGTTTCTGAAATGTTATGTTTAACTTGTCAAATTTAGTTAACAGAGAAGTGTCATTACTTTTTTTTATAATGACTTTGTTAATTTAGAACTCTCTCCTATCATTCCATCGAAGCCTAACTTGCAACCATTTTGTTTTATCCCGAACTCTCTCTTTTTAATTTTCATATTTAAGAAGGTTTTCTTTAGATTTTTTATTCTTCTCCGAATCTTGTTAAGATGGTTTTGTAATCATGCATTAAAATTTGATTATTTAATATTTACAAATTTATATTTATCCTTTTCTAATATTATTTAATTATTTAATAGTTCTTTTGTTACCAAAATTTAGTAGTATTTTCTTAAATTATTATATATAAACAAATAGTAATTTAATAGAAAAATGTTTTTATAATATAATATTTTAAATAAAATATATATTAAAATAAAAT
>JANITW010000003.1:39305630-39316004 GCA_027564335.1 Erythroxylum williamsii
CATGTGCAACTAACTCATGTCACTGATGCAGAATCACTATACGTGCAAACTAATTATGAATGCACTCACTACTCAAGTCATCCAAATTACCGACATGCCCTCACATCGGTAACGGGATGTTGCATTAATCATATCCTATCTGCTTACTCAATGCAATCAGTATAGAAATAAATCCATTTAAGCACCTTATGTATGTTAAGATACATGTCAACAAGAAAGAACTAACTGCTATGATGGACACCAGTGCCACTCATTCCTTTGTTATGGAGCGATTGGTGTGAAAGTTGGCGTTGAAGATTAGAAAGACCCTTACAAAAATGAAAACTCCCATAATGAAAGCCCAAACAGTAGTAGGAGGTAAATACAATATTCCTTTAAGTATGGGAAATTAGAGTAGGAAGTGTAACATGATGGTGATAAATTTCAAGGATTTTGATTTGATTTTAGGCATCAACTTTCTTAAGATGGGAAAGGTGGTGCTATATCCTCATATTAGATGTATAATGTTTATGAATGAACAAAATTCATGTTACATCAATTATTGTAGGTTTATAGATGGAATTGTGGATAAAACAATAATTGTAGCCCATGTCTCTATCATGAGTATCAAGGATGTGATGCCAAAGGAGTTACCAAAAACTCTCCTCATTGTGAAATTGATTATAAGATCAAACTGGTGCCAGGTGCAATACCTTCTACCCGTGCCCCTTATCAAATGTCGCTATTAGAGTTAGTGGAACTACAGAACTAACTTGGTGAGTTGTTAGAAGCAAGATATATCTAACCATTGAAAGCCCCCCTATGGAGCTCTGATTTTGTTCCAAAAGAAGCAAGATGTAGCCCTAAGGATGTGTGTCGACTATCGAGCTTTGAATAAAGTGACTATTAAAAATAAATATCATGTTCTTTTAGTTCAAGACTTAATGGACAGATTGTCAAGGGCATCGGTGTTCATGAAGTTAGACTTGCTGAGTGGGTATTGGCAAGTGTGGAAAGACGGCTTATGTAACTCAGTATGGCTTGTATAAATTTGTAGTGTTATGCTATTTGGCTTGACTAATACCCCTCCTACTTTTTATAACTTGATAAATGGCGTGTTGAATGAATTTTTGGACAATTTTTTGGTGATCTATTTAGACGATATTGTGGTCTGTAACATTAATATGTCATAGCATATACAACACTTAAGGAAGGTGTTTGGAAGGTTGCTATAACATAAAATTTTTGTAAAGATGGAGAAGTACGAATTTGCACAGTCGTAAATAATTTTTTTGGGACACTCGTGTGAATGGACCTGAAAAGGGTACAAGTTATTGTTGATTAGCAGGTTCCAAAGACAGTGAAGGAACTTAGGAGCTTTCTTGGCTTGGCGAACTACTATTGCCAATTTATTGTCGGGTACTCGAAGAAGGCAACACCCTTGAACGACATATTAAAGAAGAAACATGCTAAGAAGCTTTTGAGAAGTTGAAGGTTGTCATTTCAACTGAACCTGTATTGAAGTTACCCGACTTTGATCTTCCTTTTAAGGTACACATGGATGTTTCAAACAAAGCTATTGGTAGAGTCTTAGTGCAAAAAGGACATCCGGTAGCATTTGGTAGGTCTATTTATTGGGTACTAGGTTTTGTTATTTGTATAGATCATATGGCTAACACCTTTCTAAGGACTCAAAAGAAGTTATCTGCAATGCAAGCCCAATGATAGGAGTTTCTTGAAGAATATGACTTTGAATGGGAGTACAAACTGAGGGGACATAACAAGGTGGCGGAAGCACTGAGTAGAAAGGAAGTCTTTGTAGCCTTGTATGCAATCACTTAAGTGGAATCAGACTTATTGGAGCAAATTAAACTAGCAGCTCCAATGGACAACACTTATGGCCGAATTGTGAAGCAAGTCAAGGAGAGTGTTGTATGACGATTTTGGCTTAATGTTGAGCGGTTACTTATGAGAAAGAATAATCAATTGTGCATGCCAAGTTTTGTTGCCTTACAGAAGCAATTAATGAAGGAAACATACGATTCACAGTGGGCTAGTCACTCCAGAGTCGAGTGGAGTTAGCACTCCTTTCCCGATCTTACTATTGGCTAAAGATGGAGAACAACATTCAAGTATATGTTAAAACTACCTTGTTTGTCAATTGGATAAATCTGAAAGGAAGAAGGAGGCAAGTTTGTTGCAACCCTTGTCAATTCCGAAAAAACCATGGATGTCGGTTTCGATGGACTTCATTGGTGGGTTTCCAAAGGTGGACGACATGAGTTCAATCATGGTGGTAGTTGATAGGTTCTCCAAGTATGTGGTCTTTGTGCCAACTCCAACTTCGTGTCCCTCAAATGCTGATGCAAAGCTTTTTTACAAAAATGTGGTGAAGTATTTTGGGATTTTGATGAACATAGTAATTGACCGAGATGCTCAATTTACTGGCCGATTTTGGATGTCTCTCTTCAACATGATGGGGTATGAATTGAAGAACTCAACTACGAATCACCCACAAATGGAAGATCAATTAGAAAGGATCAATGATTTATTAGAGCAATACTTATGCCATTATGTAAGTACAAGTCAATGAAATTGGTTAAGTGTAATTGATACTGCACAATTTTGTTATAACTCGGACAGATCCCAGTAACGGAGAAAAGTACTTTTAAAGTGGTTCTTGGACAACAACCACTCACTCCTATCGAGATAACTCAACAAATGTTAGGAGGAAAATGTCCAACTGTTTATCATTTTACGAAGGAAAGCAAGAATTGTTAGATGAGACAAAGGATAGTCTTCACAAAGCTTACAAACGGGTGAAGAAATATACAGATTAAAGGAGAAGACCGTTTGATTTTGACATCAAAGATAAGGTAATCCCCAAACTTACTCCCTAAAATTTAAAGAAAATTAGTAGCAAGTAGGTGCATCGAGGGTTGGTGCCAAAATATGATGGGCCATTCAAGATCTCTGAAAAGGTGAAAAATGTAGCTTATTGTCTCAAGTTACGTAAGCGTTTAAAGGTACATCCTACTTTTCATGTGAGTTTTCTTAAGACATATTATGAGGATTCAATATATTTTAAAATAAGTTAAGTAAAGAGAGCTTCACCGGTGGTAAGGAAACAATTTGATGAGCAAATTGAGAAGATTTTGGATCATTGGATATTGGGGCAATACAAGAAGAATCGAAGGATGGAGTTCCTGATTCAGTGGAAGAATAAACTAGTCTTCGAAGCAACTTGGGAGAAAGACATAACCTTGTGGCAACCCAAAGATCAGATAAACAATTACCTTTAATTTATTCCGACAAAGGCATTAGATTCATCTGGTAGGGGTGGTTTGTTAGCCCCTTAATATTGCAGGACTCTTTTTGCTAGCATTAATGAGTCTTGAATAATGTTTGGCATGGATTAGACATGCCAAAGAAGCCCAGGTAACTTAACCAAGTAAAGATCGAGCATGGTTTGAGTTGCGATGACCATGGGGTATTGATTAACTTAGTGGCTAGGGCGAGTTGGACTTGCCTAAGATATCTTTGGTGAAACTAAGGACGAAATGATGCTCAAATGATAGACCATGGATGGACAAACTAGACATGGGTGTGCATTGGTTGAACCACGCGCGAATTAGCTTGGAACTTGGCTAGCCTTCACCTTTGGATGAAGATCATGGATGATGTAGTGACGATAGTGGTATAATCATCAAGAAAGTGGGATGACGTGGCAAAGAACATGGATGAGGTGTCTTATAAGCATTTTATACATGTTGCTTTGACTTAGGAGTGAAATAATAGTAAGTTATGTAAACCACCCACAAAAGTAGTGCCTAAAGTGTTTGGAGATGTCAACCACCAATTAAGTTAGCGACTTAGTAACCTTAAGCCCACTTTTTTGTATCTTGCCCAACAAGCCTCCTAAAGCCTATAAATAGCTCCTTTGAGCTAATTATAGCTATTTATAGATCGATTGTAGGTAATATAAAGTTTGACAATGTTAATGTAAAGTTATGTGCATCTTTATTTTCTTATTGCTATTAATTCTATTGTTTTGGCCAAGTGAATTTCGTAGGTTTACTTTGTCTTTATAAGAAGAAATACCTTAAACACAAAGGATTTAGTAAGGTTAAGTTGAATTGGGAGAATTGAACTGCTGTAATTAGATTTTGTCGCATTTTATGAACAAACTTTGGAGTTTTGTTTGCGAATTCTTTGTAACAATAAGCATGACCCCTTTTATACAATCAGGCCGAAAGGGTTGATAGAAATGGAGTCTTGTTGGGCCGGCGGGTCAGGAAAGGAACGATAAAACATATTAAAGGAGTCAACATTTGTAAAGTTCATATTGGCCTATGGTGAATTAAAACATATAATTGTAACCTGTCTCCTATGATAAATATGTACTTTTTATGTAAGTCGTTGCGTGACGGCGACGTAAAAAACTAGATCGAAGAGAAGTCACTTTGAACGGCATTCGTCTCTTCAGTTGCCCCTGTTTCCAGCAGACAACCATTTTAGACATGTAATAACCATAACAAAAACTGCTACTGTTCTCTCCAAAGAGAACCGTCCAACATGCTTTTCAAATCTGTCAACACCTACACAGTCGGTCTCATGCTTTTCTTTGCATTTCTCATCCTCTCCTTCTGTGGCTTCCTCCAATTCCCACCTGCCACTACCTCAATTACTCCACCTCTTCAAGACTCTGGATTTTCCGTCGCATCCAACACCTCCGGCCCTTTTTCTGATTTGTCTAGTGCTTTCAGAAAATGGGATGCTCATGTTGGTTGTGCTCGGTTCAGAGACAAGTATAAGGATTCTCTACCTTCTGGGTCTAATGGTTCCTCGTCTTTGCAAGAGTTTGGTGGTGATTCCACTTGTCGTCAGTTGAAGATGGGACACGTTACCGTATTGGTTAAAGGGTGGACCTGGATTCCTGATAATTTGGACAATTTGTACTCTTGTCGCTGTGGGTTGAGCTGTTTGTGGACTAAATCTCCTGTTCTTGCCGATAAACCTGATGCTTTATTTTTCGAAACAACTACACCTCCGCTACGGGTACTTTTGCTCATCTTGTTTCTTTATATTTTTTTTCAAATGTAGGCAATCATTTTTTGGATGGTGTTAGAACTGTCAACTAATCGATGAATATGAAGTTTTCATCTTTAAATCATGATCAGAAGGTTATGTGGTGATCGAAAGCATGAATACTTGTCCTTCCACTTTTGGAATGTGGAGAATGCAACTTTTCTTGGTTGCAACTTGTGGTTCGATGAAGTTGACAGGCTCAGTGTTATTAGCCAACTGGTTTTCTTGTTTATGCCATGTCTAGGTGTTGAAATTCTAGTTGTCTGGCTCTGGTAGTAAGGACTCCTAACTAGCTTATTGTAGTGGATTATTTGGATAAGCTTATTGTAGTGGATTATTTGGATAAGGCGCAAATTGATTTAAGGGTTTTGCTAGTTCATTCATATAGATAGAAAATGAGATCTAATCCAATCCACTTGAAGTTATTGAAATCCACCCTTCTCCTATGTGCACTGCAAGATCTCACGCACCATTTGTATTTGGGTTTGGTAAGGTGTTTGTTGCAAATGTTGTGAGCATTTTCTGTGGAAAGCATGATAAGGCATTCCATACTGGACCTCGACTAAATAAAGGCTCCAGCCTACACATGTTGGTAGAGCTTTTTATTTTGTCGGTAGGTTATTTTGCAGTATTCTTTTTATGCAGAAAAAGCATGACTTGCACACTCACATTAGGACATGTATTGGTGCCCATTGTTGATATTACTTTCAAAGGATTCATTCACGTAATCGGTAGGATTCGGAACTGATCACAATAAAATATTAAGGATCGAAAGTGCATCTCTTCAATTGGAGCATCAAAAAGGTCTTAGTGACAAGAAAGGAAATTTGTCACCACGAATGTATAGTGTTGAAAAAGCAGGAAAAGCTTGTTGAGATCCTGGAAATAAAAATAATGAGTTGTGTTATTGGTGGTTTTTATGCTTCCTGTTATGATCTGGAGTATGTTGATTGGCAAGTAACTTCTTATCGACCTTAATTTGCAAGCGAGGGAAAGAGGAAATACAGAACATAGCCAGCGCCTGACGGTTGGAGCCATATGAGAATTGATTTTATTTGTTTGCTTACCTCTACTCAAGATCTTACCTCAGTTTGAGGCACATAAAACACCAAAGGGAGTTGCTCTCTACCATGCTTAGGATGTTTTTTTGATAAAGACTGCTGTATAGTTTAGTGTGTGGAAGCAGGTGCTTGAGCAGGCATGTGAATTGATGTAAATATTTGATAGTATTCTACATTTTTTTCTAGACATTGTCTTCGTTTTATGTGTATTTATGACTTAATTGAATTGCTTTTCTACATCCAGAACATTCCATCTTGCAATTTTGATAACATTGCTTTCAATAACAAAATATTGCTGTTAAGCCTTGAGATTTTAAGAGTACTCCTAGCATAGTGTTGTTTTCAATTGGAAGGCATGGCTAATGTATCTATGGTGCCATAGAAATATGCTAAATCTGTTGATTTTCTTCTCATTCCATTATTATTATTATGAATCCTTTTACTTTTCAGAATCATTTTCATTATATGAGTTTGTCCCAAAGGAATAGTTAGGCTTATTATGTGAGCTTGGTACAGCTGTTTATCCCTTTCAGTGATTTGAAATTTGGTAAAATATCTGAGTTTGGAACAGTTTTTACAATCAAAGGTGCATGATCACTCTGGTTGCAGTACAACTATATTATCTCACAAATCGGTTTCCTCTCTATCTGTGTCAACTTTCTAACTTCCATGCACTAACTTATGTCACCTCAACTTGTGCATCCATACTGTTATGATTCTCAGAGGCGAAATGGAGATCCACTTCGTGTCTACATGGATCTTGAGGCTGGTAGGAAAAGATCTGGTTTTGAGGATATATTCATTAGCTATCACGCTGAGGATGATGTACAGTCAACTTATGCTGGTGCACTTTTTCATAATGGTCGAAACTATTATGTGTCTCCTTGGAAGAACAATGTAAGTGTTAACTGATATTTCATTCTTTTCTTTACATCACTATCCTTTTGTTTTCTAATTAATAATTTCATGTTCAGAAAGTCGAACTTATGGTGAATTTTATTTCCTTATCCTAAGGACACTCTTGTTTACTGGTCCTCTTCGCGATGCCTTACTAAAAGAAACCAGCTTGCCAAGAGTCTTCTGAGCTTGCTGCCTCACCATTCATTTGGCAAATGCTTAAACAATGTTGGTGGACTAGACATGGCCCTTTACCTGTATCCAGCGTGTGCGAATGATGCCAGCGTAAAGCCAAAGTGGTGGGATCATCTACATTGTGCCATGTCTCACTACAAGTTTGTTCTTGCTATTGAAAACACCATGACAGAGAGCTATGTGACTGAAAAGCTGTTTTATGCTTTAGACTCTGGTGCAGTTCCAATCTATTTTGGTGCACCAAATGTGTGGGATTTTATTCCTCCTTATTCCATAATAGATGGAACGAAATTTGGCTCCATGGAGGAATTGGCTTCCTATGTCAAGAGGCTAGCTAATGATCCGGTAGCTTATGCCGAATATCATGCATGGAGAAGATGTGGTGTCTTGGGTAACTATGGAAAGACTCGTGCAACAAGCCTTGACACACTGCCCTGCCGACTATGCGAGGCTGTAAGTATAAGAGGAGGGAGAGATGCACGGGGTTAGGTTTGTTTGTTTCTTTTTCTTATTATTTGTGTTTATGTTACAGAAAAAGAGTGTAAAGGTTTTAAAAAAACAGAAAAGGATGGCATACGTTGATAATGTTATGCATCTCTGGACGCTCTTCTATAGAGTCCATGATTTGCGAGTGAAATGTTGCTTGGCAATTGCGAGCACGTGCTTAAGTAGTGGGCCTTTGAGTGGTCATTGGGATGAAGCATTGAACTGATATGGAAAAATATTTGTCGTTCTTCAAAAGATTACTGAACTTAACAGTTTGTTCCTCCTCTTTCATCTTCTTTTGTCTTTTAACAGTAATTGAGTAACTCTTCGTATGCTGCTGCTTTTAAATGATATTGCCATACAATTTTACTCAAGATGTTTCAGAAACTCTACACAATTAATTAAACAAGAATGTTAATAGACGAGAGGCAAATCTTTTCTTTGTTTTAGAGATAAATTTAAGCGTTTGAAGTGTATAATTGATATATTTATACTTGGGCATTGAAACTTTTAGCCATGAGGAAAAAGAGGTCGAGATGTAGCAGCTAGACAAATGATGTACCATTTAGAGAGATGAATAACTGATTCCAAGACCAGAACTTGCAGATGAGGCTTTATGTTTTGCTAAGTCTATACAGAGATAAGAAGTGCGTTTTTAATTTTTTTGGAAATGTAATGAACATATTGGGAGAGTAGAGAGGTTTTTGAGCCAGGCCTTATAAATGTTAAATAACTTGTCATACAGCCTTCTTGCTATTAACAACTAGTTACATTTATCCTACTAGTTATTAACATGTTACATTTTTTACAAAAGTAATGGGCCTAACTTAACACCTTTCCCTAACAAGGCTTCCAGGAATATCAAATACTATCTACAGTAAAAGCCAACAAGTTCAGGCATGGGAGGCCTCTATTATGAAGATTTTCTCTCATTGCATGCACTAAGTTCAAGCAGTAGGGGAAGTATCTCCCCTTATGTTAGCATACATGGAAGGCTAGCAAGCTCAAAGCGGTGTAAACTTGTGGAGGAATCTAAATTCCACTAGATTAGATGAATATCCCAACTCTAGATCATGGTTAAATTTTGATTTGAGTGTAAGTGTTTAAGGAGGGGTTTTTCGAAGGAATTTCTCGTTATGCTTCTGATTCATATAGAGTGGATGTGAATTTTCCTTCTTTTTGAGCATATGAGCTATATTAGATTATTTGAGCTTGAGAGAGTAGCCGACATATTTTAGAGTCAGGTATATAGTCCTTCTTTACCATATAATTTACCTTTGATTCTCATACATGAATTAATGGTCTTATAGAATAATAACATCATATATGGGATAGAGATCATGGACCTAGGGATTCAAGTGTTCTCAATTTTGAGCCTCTCCATATAAACATAATCATGGGAGATTCCAACTTTCTTTATAGACATAGCTACATGCAGTATGTAGGTTCTTGATAATCATCTATTCTCTCAGTTGGTGATATACAAGCCTATAGGGTATATGAAATTCCAATTTTGACTTTTGAAATCTTCAATGATCTTTCTGCCTATATCTAGTAGATTCCATAGCTCAAGTATAGTTTAAACAACTTAAAGTCATCAGTGTTCATGAATCTTACCTTTAAGGCTCAAAGTATGGTGTTGTTTATTGAAGTAGGCTAGTATTTGAGGTTGCACTTTTCAAGTAGCTTCTTCTAAAAGATATTAGAGTAAGGAGAAGAGAATAAGAGGTATCCAGTAGTCTTAGGAAGTGTTTAGCATAAAGTGTAGATTGATTAACCACTTTATGGAATTTTGTCTATGGTTGATAATCTTTTTTTAATGGCCATCCAATGATCATAAAGCACTTAGCAACATTGCTCCTAAACCAAATGATCTTATGCTAACTAACCTCTTGGGAAGGTGGGCTGAGCAAAGACATGCAAGAAGAGTTGTGAAGGTATTGGAAAGACTTCTGAGCTAGACGAATTTGTTATTTTTGGATCCATTAGGGGAATATCTTGGGATTGGTAGAAGATTTAAGTAATCTTCTGGGGGTTTGATCTACTAATTTTGATGGATTAGTACTTCAACATTGGCATTTCGTGTGAGGTCATATTGAATTATAGAGAGAGTCGTAGAGAAGAGAGAAAGGAGAGAAAAAAAGAAGAAGAAGAAAAGCTAGGTTTCAACTTTGCTTGGCTTTCAAGAAGGAATTTGTGGTTGTTCAAGAAGAGAAAAAGGAAGAGGAGGATTAGAGCTTTCATGTGAGCCAACAATGTAACATCCCGTTATCGATGGAAAGGTTGTATTAGTAAATTGGGACGGGATAGGGTTTTTACCGCACATTATCGATTGAGCATTCATTTGGCCTCTAATTGTAGAGGAATGAGTCCATTGGTACATGCACTATAAGTACATGCATTCATGACAATTTCCCGGCTTTTGATTTGTGAATGTGATATGAATTGTGATTTGTGAGATAGTTGGGATTTATTGAGAATTATGGAATAATTGAGTTTAAATGATTAAATTGGAACTGTTTAGAGTGATTGGCAATTGATAGTGACCCTTCGGAATTCTTCTGAAAAATTCGGGAGAAAAAGTCCGAACTGGAAATCCTCCGAGTAATGGACTGATTGACTATATAGTGCTAGAATAATGGGTATATGGCAATGGAAAATTTAGATA
>JANITW010000003.1:39334155-39350225 GCA_027564335.1 Erythroxylum williamsii
GTTTTTGTTTGTATGTGTACATATTGTATTGTTTTTAAGTTAGATTGTTGTTGAGAATTTTGGGAGTTGTGTATTTTTGTATATTCGGATTTTGATATTGATGTTGTATTATGGCTTGGAATGCCATTAAAGTTTGTAACAATTATTCATGATGGTAACGAGTTATAGAATTGTGTATGGATATGGCATGTAAATTGTATATGGATGAAATGATATGAATGTGATTGATTGTTTTTTGATTCCGGACAGGAGGTCCAATGATTGTGATGATTGACCTGAATTATTGAAGTGCTCTTTGTATATGAATTGATGGTATATAGACATGTATGTGAGATTTTATGGCTCGAAAGAAAAATAAGATTGTTAAATGATGAGATATGAGTGCATATGAAGAAGAAAATGAATTGAGATTAAGGGATTGATGATTTTTCAAATTTGAAATTGAAATTGCTTTGAACGATATTGAAAAAAAAATTTATACCGATTTGGATTGGTTTAAACCAAGTGTGTCTTTATAGTTTCCAACTTTTTTCTAAAGTATGCATTTTCGGATGTCGGAGTTAAGAGTTTTGTTCTTAAGCGTTTTGTTTTCTTTGATTCCGAGCCTTTCGGTTCCTTTGGTTTTCGATCCGAAGTTAGCCCACTTTTGGTTTTTGATTTCTTTCGTTTTCTTCCTCACGCGCTTTATTTGATTCCTCTTTTGATTTCTTTCGTTTTCGCAAACTTTGTTTTTCGATTTATGATTCCGAGGTTGGGTTCCAAAAACGGGTCCCAACATTAATACTCAATGGCTCAATCTTAATTTACAAAAATGCTTTAAATGCTTAAAAAAACTCTCAAAAATTTGCTCTGGTATCAATGAAATGTCATCCAGAAGTTCAATAATCAAAATATGGTGTATTCATAGTTAAAATATCTTCAAATATTTTTCAGAGAAACAAACAAACAAGCCATTAAAATGATTAATTTTAGGACATATTTAGCTAATCTATATCTATTATAATTGAACTACCAAATAGATAGCAAAGTCAAGAAAATAATCATTTTCTCTAGATTATGTAACTTTTGAAATCGTGGTCAATTAGCTGATATAAATCCTTCAACTAACTGATGTACATTAGATTACGGTTCAATTATCTTAACACCTAAATGAACTTTAAAAAAAATCCATTATATTTATTTCTTGTATACGGTTCAATTAGTTGATATAAACTCTTTTGCTATTGAACCTATATGGTAACTAACTATTAAAAACATGTCATGAAAAATTTTCCAAACAAAAATATCCTCTAAAACTTTCACTAACAAGTATTATATAGACTTTTTTAGGCATCATGCTTTTGGAAGCAACTAGTTTAGATTTTTTTATTTTAAACATATTTTCTCTAAGGCATTTTTTATCCAATGGATAGCAATAAAAAATAGTTTAAGCACTTTGGATAGGATAAAGGATTCTTTTATTCCTAACCCTTTCTACAAGGTTTGGATGGAGACTCAAAGACTATCAAACATCTACCTTTTTATTTCTTTTATGCCAATGGCTTCTTATAGAGTTTACAATAATATTGTAATCATTTGACTTGTAAAACTGAGTGGGATGTAATTATTTAGTGGGCTTTAGTTCCTTGTTAGCTTAGTAGGAAAGCTACTATGTCCTCAAGATTACTTTTGTTTGTACTTCCATTCAATATAATGAGAAAGGAATATATGGATCTTCAAAATTCAACAACAAGCTTTACAAATTGATATTCAAAAGAACTTAGTTAAGGTAGGGGAAATGACAGTGATAAGAGGTGAAGGCCTTAGTTATTCTCTATGTATTATTAGTAGATGGAATCTTTAAAGCTTAAAGATTTGTTCTTGATATTAGCAAATTATAACCTCATTTCTAGTTATCATACTCTTCATGTTACTTATCCAAATTGGCTATCATAATGCTTAAGATTCAATTGTACTTCTAAGATTGTGACTTAGAATTGGAATCAAATTGGATCCATTATTTGATGCTTTTGTACTTAAGGCTTCACCATTAGTTTGTCTTCAAAGACTACTTAACGCTTCACTTAATGAATAGCTTTAAGGAAATGCTCCATTGCTTGAATTGATTACATGAATAAATTCTTGATGAATAGGTGTCACATTGCTATCTTTTGAATCACCAAAAATAAAACACTAGTTATTATCATAAAAATATATCCTTAGTTCAACAACACCTTTGTTTAACATTCTAAAAGTTTACCACCATCATCTCAACAAAATAGCTAATATTACTAAACTATTGTTTTCAATAATTAATCACCACTCTTTTAACAAAACCCATAAACTTTTCAATCATGGAAAATAGTTGTGAAGAGAAAAGAAAAAAGGATAATATAAAATGATTTTATAGTTTTACAAGTTAGCCAACCATTTGTTATCTTATAAAAGAAACTATAACAAGTCATAGGTTTGAAAAAAAAACATCAATAACATAATATTCACTTTGATGGTAATATAATAATTTCTAGATGAACTATGTTTTGTATTTCAAAGATTAAATTTCTTCAAACACTCTTCACCATCTTCTTTGTGGAATTTCCATACGGAAGCCATTATTCCTCTTGAAGTTGAGGAATTAGATTTCCTAACTTGTACCTACATTAATTATTGTTAGCAAACAATAAAAGCCTTTGACAATTTAAACATGAAACACATTCATCCAACGAGAGGATAATTATAGGTAATTCAATAATAAAAGCAAACATGACTTACATTTTCCTTACTCTTGTTCTTTTGAATCTTCAAGGTCTTCAACTCTTGAGGCCTATTTATTAAATAATCCTTTAATTGTTCATCATTCATCTTATCTACGATATTGATTTGGCAATATTAAAAAATTAAATTAATATAAAACTTAATGTGCTTAAGAGTGAAAATAAATATCTTTTTCACCTATAATATTTAAAAAGAATTAGAAAGGAACAAAAGGCATTATTTTGTAATTTTAGTATAATATTTAAAAAGAATTTGAAAGGAACAAAAGGCATTATTTTGTAATTTTAGTTTGTTGCAAGTTTTAAGTGCCTATTTTTTATTTTAAATTAAGTTCTTATATTACATTTGACTTTTTTTAGTATGAATTTAGTTACATTTGAATTATATTCTAGAATATAGATAACATTCATGAAGATTTTATAATTTTATGTTTTTCCCATCCATGTTACGCCTGCAAGATTCTCTTGTATATAGATTACCTCCTGGAATGCATGCAAAGATCTCCTTTGAATGGCAGGATCGTAGGACACATGTCTTGGATGTGAAGACAGATGGAAAAACGACTTTTGTAGTTAGTTAAATATTACAAGTGTACTGGCCTGGTGTTCGGGCTAAAGTACGACGGTCCCATGTTAGTGGTCCCCAAGTTCTTACATATGTGAGCAGATTTCCAGCTTTATAATCAATCCTCAATTAAATTAAAATAAGATTTTATAATTTTAGTTGATTATTCAAAGAAACTAATAGTGAAATATTAAAGAAATATTTTAATTTTTAAATTTTAAATATTTTTTTGATAATGACTTCTTTTTGACGTTTGCAAAAAAAAAACTCAAAATTGGATTTTAAAGATATATTTATCGCCTATTAATTCTTTATAAAAACTATTGTTAATTTGTCATATACCTTTACTAAAAGACTAGAGTTTAGAAGAAGAGTAGTTTATTTATGAGAAAAGAACTATATCTTCATCGAGTATTAGTGTAGCAAGTTGTCCAAAGTGACATTCTTAATATCATATTGCAACTTGAAATACTCGGGAAAATGATACCATTTTATGATAAGAACACCTAAGGACATAAAATGAAAGGGTTAAATGTCAAAACATTCCACATTTGGTAACTAGTAATATGAAGGAGTTGAAATTAAAAAATAAAAATATCAATAAAAATTGAAAATTGAAATATGAATGAAATTATTGATTATAAATTTAGTATATAATCACTGATAATGAGACTGATATCAAACATTCTACTGAATGAGATTGATATGAAATATTCAAAATGATAATGAGAAATCATTTATTCATATTTGGTTATTTTATTTTATTTTTTAAATAGTTAATCAAAATATTTTGTATTTTATAAATAATTAATAATTTTTTTAAATAATTTATAAAAATATCAAAATTTACATAATTATGATGATTTTTAGGATAAAAATAAAATTAAATAACTATCAAAATTTTATTTTTCTTGATATAGTATCATTGAAACAAAATAAAAAAATTGTTAAAGAAATTAAATATGAAGACTGCAATATGTATTTTTGATAATAATATTCTAATAGGAATCAATCAAATACTGATAATATAATATTTTGATAATATTTTAATAATATCTCATTCAATGCTTATATTTTCTCCCTGATATTTGATTCTAACTTCTATTTGCTTAAATTTCATTTCAATTTTAGTTTTCCATTTTTTGTTCATTCCTAGTATCCAAACAAAAAAATTATGGAATTAAGGTTGCATTCACATTCTCAACTTTAAATTTCATATGTAACAATAATTAGATAAAAATAGCATAGAATTTTAAAGAGTAAGTAAGGGAACAAGCGAGGAAAGAGTAAATAGTGATATTAAAGTAAGTCTAAATTCTTGAGTAAATGTGAAAATCAGGAGAAATAGGGGCTATCTATTTATAAAGCATGCATTAATATTGAGATATTTAATAAGATAAAGGGTAACATATATAAACATCAACCATGATTTAAGAAAATTTTAAAGAACTCCTAATCTTTAAAATTCTTGAAAAAACTCCTTAAAATTTTTAATTTTTCTAGAAAAATCCCTTATTTTAGGCCTTACTTAAAAAATAATGACAAAACATATATGATATGAAAATCATATATGGATTAATCAAATATTATCTGACATGGTAACTTAACTCAACTCTTAAACCTGATTCAAAGCAATTAAATTTATCTTAAATTGATGATTTAAGAAATTAAAAATAGTTATTAGTTTAGATCAAGTATAATTAATTAAACAATCTTCGATTGGTCCATTTGTGATATTCATGCTAAATGTGTTTGATCATTATTTTTAATTGAATTTTTTCTAGAAAATATAAAACCATTAAGCGATTTCTTCAACTACATGAGAGCTTCAAGTTTTCTAGCTTGATATTAAATCGTGGGAGTAGAATATTTTTTTTAAAGACGAGTTTCTTTAGATAAACTAACTTAAAGATAATAATTATACATCTATAAGATTAAAAAAAATATAAATAAGTATGCTCTCCAGAAAACCTTCTTTCTTGAAATGTTGCTACAAACCATAATTTATTGAAATGTTTACCCTCTTATAGTATCTATACAATTAAAAAATAGAATTTATAAATTTTAAAAGAGAATAAGCAAAGAGTGGCTACTCTCTTTATCCTTGATCTTTTTTCTAGTAAATTTAAATTTTACTAAGCTTCATAATTATAGCCTATTAAACCCAAATATCCTATATGATCATTAAAATTTCTTAGATTTTTCATTCAAGTTCAACCTGATTTATATTTATTTTTATTTATTCTATATGTTTGATTTGTTAGTTTCTTATTACATTGAAAATGAATATAAATAATTCAAATAAAAGTTAGAATTAGAAATTTTATTGTATTTTATATTTATTTTCTAATTAAACAAATTATGAGTATAAATAAATGGTAATATCTAGTAATACAATATGATCAGTCACATAGTTTGAATGTCGAAGTAGAATATCCTTTCCAAGAAGAACCCTTGCTTATAAGTTAATTATTTCATCATTTAATTATACAAAATCTAGAATTATTATCTACTATTTGAAACAAAATCAAATTTGATTTATTAGTAATTAATTTATGGTTAATATTTGAAAATAATCTTTTAAATCTTAATTATCTCGGTCAAGAGAATTCTTAAAGCAATTAATTAGCTTGACAAATCCTAACTATGTTAGTCAACTACCTTCATGTAATTCATACTATATTAAATTACTATCTAATAGATAAGTAAATAGAGAAGGTCCTTAGTATAATCAAAATATATGATTCATATACGAAATAGTTGTTTAATCTTAAAACTAAGGATGTGTGTGTGTTTGTTTATGTGTGTTTACAAAATAAAATCATAATTAGGACTTCCACAAACATATATAATGTTTTATTTGATATCCTTATTTTTTTGTTAGTTCAATTTACGTACTCTCTAATAAAAACTTATTAATTTATTTAACTCCTTAAATTAGTTTATAAGAGCAATTAGTTCATTCACAAGAAAGAAATATAATGTGTAATATTTTTATCATTTAATAAATATGTCATCTTAATGTGTTCTTGGTTTTTTAAATACAAAATACAATGCTACTAATAAGTCCTTTGATTTGTATGTTTACATGGAATTTCAAACTAAGAAATAAGCTTAGAAAAAGATTGTGTTGAAGCTAACATAAAGGAGTAGATTGTTAATGCCTGCCATACTATTAGTAGATTTATATCCTTAGCAGAGTATCAAAATAATAGATTACTTAAGAGCTCACTAGAAGATTTCCCTTAATTTTCCAATTGGTTATGAATTAGCAATTAGCCACGTCATATTTGAATAATTCAATGTCATTATATATAGAAAAAATATAACTTTCTTATCTTGGAACTTAATTTTGATGGAAGGATTTAAAGAATTGTTTGGTGATTTAAAGTATACATAGGGATCTATTAGTAGAAGATCAAAATAGAAGAGGGATTGTGTGCTAGATAGTGAATGAAAACTATATTGTAACATATTGGTGACTGAACTTAGTTGAATTAGGAAACATTTATGAAGTTAAGTCCTTCATTAAGAGTATTGCTTAAATGTATTTTTAAAATTGATAAATAATTTATTTTCATCTAAGAGAAAAAAATTACCATGGTTTAGGTTGCTTTTCACCTAAAAAGAAGATGTATATTTTACAACCTTTGACATATTTCAGTTTATTGCAAGTTTATGATTATGTAATGAGGGAAGATGCATGGAGATACGTACCATTAGATGGATCAAGGTAAGTTATTGTTTAGATCTTACTTGTCATTTGTATGATTCTTTTTATAATATTTGCCATTATCAAAAGAGGGAGACTGTTACACTAATTGGAATGATACCTATAATTTTAATGACAATAAAGTATTGGACTACTAATAAAGTTTATTAGATATTGATAGGTAATATAAGAGATCAATGTTGTAAGAAGAGACTTCATAAAGCATTAAAGTTAATAATTTAGGCATTAGAGTTGTTAATTAATGCCTAGGATGAGTAGATAAGACTTAGAGATTATTAATCAAGACATAATAACTTACGTTTAATGATAATAAAGTGGTTATAGGTGGTATGATATGAAAAAGGAGTGTTGTTGGACCGACTGAAGCCTAAAAGGGGCCAATTGTTGTTTCATTAATTGAATCTAGTCTACTAAATAGTTAATTTTATCTTATGAGACCTTGATTTATTTGATCAACCAAATAAAGTGGTCAATCAAAGTTCATATAAATGACATATAACCAATCACGTTTTTCTACAAAAGGAAGAGAATGACACTATCAATAGCTAATTGTTTGAAAAAAATTATAAAAACGACTTTTGAGGGTATAATACATAATAAATTAGAGAGATTAAAGTGAACAATAGGAATGACCAAGAATAAGGGATTTCAAGTGTAAGCAAGAACATGCGCTACAAGTTTATTGATTTTTTAAGTGTCTTTAGTGATATTTCTTCTTTGAGCTATGATATAGACTCTTGATTAGTTATGAGAACTATTTGTAGAAAATTAAAGGTCTATACAAAGATAAACACTCTCAACTTACTATATAATTCCTCTTGACCATTAAAGTAAAACATTTTTAGTAGTTTCTTTAACCAATTAGAGAAAAGGGCTAATGGATTTGAATTCCTAAGAGAAGATTTAGAAATTAGCATATTCCAAGAATGGTCAAACTATTACAAATTTGTATGATTTTTTTCCTAACCTTGCTCCTTATACTTATTTACTTCTTCTTGTTTGATTGTGATTATATGGTGTACTTCCATTATCATTATAACTTTCTCTGAACATCGTAATCACTATAACTTGCTTGTTAATTTAAGTGATTTTCATTAAATTTATAGGTTGTTTTATGTTATAAACATAAAGTTTTAATATAAATCATGAAAATTAAGTCATAGTAATCTAATTCACCTTTTTCTTAAGTCTTGATTTTCAATATATGTAAATTTAAAAAGTCAAGTATGATTATATACAATAGGTATTTGATAAATTATGAGCAAGGTGAATCAGCTAATAGTCACCTAATTGACTCTATATCATGTGCCTTTTAGGAAAATAATTGTTATTAGCATATGCCCTCTCATTTTGGCAACCTAGGTATCATATAATATAAGAGGAAGAGCCATATTGTGTATAAAGAGACAAAACATTAGTTATGTAGCCTCCCAATGGAAATCTTTATTATTGAGAAGAGACTCATCATCTCAACAAAGACCTCAACTATAGATTATATAACCAAACAATATAGAAGTTAGAAGTCAAAAGGGCTGCTGTAAACACTCACCTTTTCCTAAATTTTTAATCAAAATTTCTTCATGTTAGGATTAATTATATCTATTTATTTTATAATTTTATTTTAGTTTGATATAATTAGAGATTCTTATTTATAGATGACATTGATTAGTTTTAATTATTTATATATTAATTTTTTAAATTTTTTTAAATTTTTTATATTTTTGGTTATTTTTATAGAAAATGGAAAACATAAAAGAAAATAGGAAAATATGAAAAAGAGTAATTCCCTAACATTATAAGTAAGGAGTTGTAGATAAGTATGATTAGAAGTTGAATTTTCTTCATAGACTCCAAATTGCACAAAATAGATATAAAATAGTTATAATCCAAGAAAAGATTTCTTATGAATGAAGTAAATGAACTTGAAAGTCCCATGAGTTTCACCATCAAGATACACAATGATGAAGATGGTAGGAAGTTTAATAAGAAACTTTTTTAAGGCATAATTGTGAGCCTACTCCATTACCAATGTTTTAACTAATCAAATTGAAGTTTGAGGTAGAGACAATTAGTTCTTTTAATAAAATTAAATAATATTAATGATAATAAAATGAGCCAATACATACATACAAAGGGAATACCATAACACTAGTTTCTAATAACTCAACATCTTGTAAATTCAATTATTACTTACTTCTCTAAATGTTTAAGTTTGAGACAAAAAAATCCTAGGAATTATCCAAGATTGAGCAATAATATTATATCAGCTTTGTGCTTCCTTGCATATCATTATTTGCTCCCTTATGCTTGCTTTGATCTTTTCAAAGAACATTGTACAACTTGCATATTTCTTGAAGAAAATTATGTTATTTTTTTCTCTCCATATCTCCTATAGGCTTACTCTTATGTTAATCAAATACATTAATTTTTTAGCTTTCCACATCTTACAAGCTTCTTGCAAGCATTTGATTGTGTCCTTAAATGTATCCAAGTTGCTCTGCCAATGACACATTCTTTTAATCTGTCTCCATATCACATTAGAGACGTTGCATTGGTAGAATACGTGATCTATGTTTTCCTCCTTTTTCTTTCATAAAATGCATACTTTCTATATATCCATATATATCAGTCTATCTATAGTGTTTAGCTTATTCTTAACTTCCATTTATACATCTGCTTTATACGATACTATACTAACAAACTTTTCCTTGGCATTAACCATTGCTTGCATAGTATGTAGCAATCCTTTTGAGTTGCATTGAGACTATAAGTTGGGAGTAGATACCTTAATTCTTCAGGAAAACATCTCCCTTGACCATTACTAACCTATAAGCTAACCTTATCCATTTTTGGAATGTTTGACATTATTCTAGTAGCATTTTGGTTTTTAATAAGAGGAATATATCCATTCCAGTTGTCATACCATAGTGAGGCCTTAGGTCCATCTCATACTTTTCAAGTTTTATTGGGCTTAAATAGATGCCTCGTATTCAATATCTACAAAATAAACCAGAAGTGTGTAGGTTTATTTGGTGTATCGCATAAGATTTTATCATTGATAATGTATCAATGCATTTACCTCTATCATAATGTCTCATTTTCTTCCAACATCTTTCCTAAAAGCACTTTGTTAATGATTTTTATAGGAATTATTCCTAAACTTCCCTCCTTAATTAGCTTACACACCTTTTCCTATTTAATGCCTACTTTACCCCTACTCTCATTATTGTTTGCCCAAATAAATTTACCTATTATTCCTTCAATTGTCTTAATAAGACCTTTGGAAAGGAATATATAAAGGTCCAATATATATGCAAAGCACTCACAACTACTTTGACTAGTTATACTTTTCCTCTAAAAGAGAGAAATTAGTTTTTCTACATCCCTATTCTTCTTTGTATCTTTTCCATCACTAAAATCTGATCTCTGAATTACAATCTTTTAATTACAAGGCTAAATACATCAATGCAGATTGTGTCCTTTATGTTTTTGTTATTCCAGTAGTTGTATTAACTAACTGGTTTGCACTTATAGCCAAGACAAAGTGGGTTTATTTTTTTGACTTCTAAACTAAAGATTTGATTAAATTGCTTTAAGATTTCCATTAGCACTGTAACATATTTAGGGTGAGCTCTACTGAAAAGAAAAAGGTAATTTACAAGACACAAGTTAATTAGAGGGACTTTCTTATCTTTGGAATGATACATGAAATTAGGTTGTTTAAAGACTTTGTACTTCAATAGTTGTGCCAAGGCCTCTATATACAAAAACAAGCAGGTACAAAGATGAGGGCTCTCCTTACCTAAGACCCTTAGCTCCTCTATTTTAGTTAGAGCTCCATTGACTAGGACACTAAAGGAGGTAAAGCAAATGTAAGTTATTTTCCATTTTCTAAATTTTTCAATGTCATTTATCATCTCTAATAGCTGATACATAAAGCCTCAATTAACACTCCTAAATGCTTTATTTAAGTCTACCTTAATTGGGTAATTTTGGATTGACTTATTCTTTGAATATTCTTTAAAAAGCTCCTAAGCCATAAGCATGTTATCCCTAATGTGTCTTACTTGCAAAAATCCCCCCTAATTGTCACTATGAAGTGAATTGAGAATGATTTTCAATCTATTTTGCTAGGATTTTATAGGTCACTTCATAAAGCAAGTTATAGGAAAGTTTTGGTTTTAAATCACTAAACTTGGAGGCATTTTGGGATTAAGGGTCAGACAAAGAAATGTCTTATTTTTCTCTCTTAGCAACAAACCTTTGTCAACGAATTGCTTCATTGCCCCTAATACCAAGTTCTTAGCTAAGGCTAGACCTTTTTATAGAAACCATTTTGTCTATCCAGTCCTAAGGCCTTTTGACCATTCATTTAGAACACCACTTCCTTGATCTATACAGTTTCCATAAGTTTAGTGACATTGTCAACATCTATATCGCTGACTTTACAATTCACAAACTTCCTCAGTTTATGAACTATAGATGTTGAAACCGAGTCAAATGCCCAAGCATGTTTAAAGTAGTTAATTGTCTCTTTCTTAATTTCTTGTTGATTAGTGAGCAATCTTCCATCCTACGTTGTAATTAAAAAATTCCTATTATGATTTCTCCTGGACAAAACTGTATTGAAGGAGAATTTTTTAGATTTCTCTTTCCTTCAACCAATTAATCCTTTTCTTTTGTTTAATAAGAGAATAGTGATCATCCACAACTTATTAGTGTTCCTTTAACACAAGCTTTTCTTCCTTTAGAAGTTCACTAGTGTAAGGATCTTGAGAGAGGTTTCTCCTTAGCATCTATACTCTTTGGCTTATACTAGTGGATCTTACATCTTTAAGTTTCTTTAGCTTTCATTTGATCATTTTAAGTTTTTGCACATAGATATACTTTATTCCTCTTACTTCTTCATCTAATTCCCTTTTAATTGCTCCCTAAAACCCATTATCACTTGCTAGAAAGTTATAAACTTAAAAAGGCTTCTTTTATAAACTTTCCTAAAAATATCGTAAATTTTAATAGAAAAATGATTTGAGAATTAGGGATGTATGAAGCTAGCTTTACTTTTAAGTTATTCAGCTGATCACTCTTAGTTTACCATTACCCTATCTAGTTTTTACCTTAAGCCCCATAAGTAAGCTTACTTATTTCTCCAAGTGAACTTATATCCATTAAGGTCCACTATCCTTAATCCTTCCATGCAATCTTTAAAATACTTACTAAAGTTTCTCAAGCTATAGTGTCCTTCAGCTTCTGTCCTATACACGATGGAATTAAAGTCCTAACTGATTGTCCAAGGCCCTCAGCATCTCCTTTACAATTTTTTTAGAGCTTTCCCGAAGTATTGTCCTTTAAAAATTAAGGTTAGCACCATATGCAAAAGACGCAAATATCTTAGCATTTTCTTGCAAGAATTAAACCCTAGTAAGCATGATTTGATCACAAACTTCCAACTCCTTTATATCAACTACGCTAAAATTGTAATCATTGATTATTCTTCCATAAAAGTGATGTAAACGATTAGAAATAAATCTTATTGGGATCCCAAGGTAGCTAGTTTATTCTTGTTCTCTAACCTGATTTTAGTTTCTAATAGCCCTAAAATTAATGTTTTTCTTCAAGAACAAAATTTCTTAAAGCTTGAAGCTTTTTAAGGCAATTCAGAACATACATATTCTACACTACTATATTCATAGAGAAGGAAGTTTACCTTTGGAGCTCTTGCTATTGTTACCTCTTTGCGACTTCCTTCTCTTAACATTTTGAAAATCTTCCTCATCTAGCTCGTTCCTTTCATCATTCTCCTAGGATAATTGAGTTTGATTAGTCGATGAGATATAGGTTTTTCTCCCACTTGAGAGAAATTCTTCCTTCAACTTTAGATTATCTTTATCAAATGGATTTGTCCCTGGACCTTTTTCTACGCTTGCTTATTCCTTCTCCTTTGGTGGAATTGTGGCAATCTCTTTGCCCTCCATATTGTTTTTTTCTCCTAAAACTTTACTCCTTCTTCTTTTAGAGTATCCTCCCTATTATTCCCCTCCTCTTCAATTCCCATCAGTTTATAAAATTCACATTTTTAAAACAACTTTCTAGTTGCTTTCCATTTTTTTCCTTGGAGTTTGAAATATGGCTTCCATTGATATGTTACCATGATGGAATTCTTAAACATATAGTTGTTTTCTCCTAATCTCATCAGAAGTGTATGAACAGGTGGTTCCTTCATTCTATCTACAATTACACAGATCCTCACAAATCCTATACGTCTCATTCATGCAGTATTTTCATCCATACAAAATGGCTTACCTAGATAGCTAGCAAGCAAACTATCTCCTTTATTGTCTAATACTCATAATGGAACATTGTGCAAGTGCACCTAGAGAGGAACATTTTTTCTTAAATCCGTTAAGGCAAATGCCTAGATATCACTTTTGATAAAAACAGAAAGCTAAGCTATATGTCATTGTCCTTTGTCCACCAACTTTTTCACTTCAGATTGTGAGGAGAATGTAAAAAAAAACTGTCATACTCAGACAGTAACACTTTAAATAAACCCTTACGTTTCAATGATTATAAGCCCCTTTATAAATGATTGAGCATGGGGGATGTTTTTCTAAAGAGAACCCCACCAAAATTGCTTCCTAATTAGTTGCACCCATCTTCAAAACTTATATCTCTAGAGCCACATCATCTGACTATTAACATATTTTTTAGGGGGAAAAAATACAAGGTGAGGTTAGAATTATCCCCCAAAACCTGTTCCCAATTAGAAGGTAAAGGCGGAAATCCTAGCCAAATGCTTGTTGGGACAAAATAAGGCTTGTAGGTTTTGTAGAATTCATGATAAACAAGGCAGTAGAGAAAATTAGTTATTACAAATAGAGTTGGCAAAATTTTGAAGCATAATTATGGATTCCACTTAGAGCAGTCAAGGACTTAATGGAAAGGGTAATTACTTCACAAATTTGGCTTGAATAGTAGATGAATTATGGTTAAATTTGGTGATCCTTGTGAAAGGTTGCATGTAGAATGATGCTATCTCTCTCTCTCTCTCTCTTTAATATATATATATATAAGTGAAGCATTATATTTAAATTAAGGAGAGTTGGAATAAATTTATGATGGTTATAACTGGTAGAAAGAAGAGATGCATGTTCTTATACAAGAAGAATTCTTAAAACCCCAAATGGCGATGACCATTAAAAATCAATAAAAAAAATAGCAAGATATATCCTTCTGAGGAAGAGGCAAAGATTGAAATATAATAACTAAAAAATCAAGAAAAATGGTCAAAATAATGATTTTATGCAAAATAATTTGTTTTACATAATTTATCCTTCCATATAACTTCCTAGAAAAGTATCTACTTGAACTGAATTACCGTTAATAGTTGCTGGAAGTATATATATTGCGACTGAAATGAATTGGTTTCTTATGAAGTACTGTACTGTTTTCAGCAAAATGACTCAATTTGTTGTGGCTCTTGCATTGCTCCGTAACTTCGGATTCGGCTAGCTAGGTTCCTCATAGGCAGATCGAAGACATTAATTAAACAACAAAATCAAACCTAGTTGAGTTCTTATGCTCTTTATCTTGTTATTCCTGAGCTTATTAGTGAACTTCTTATGGAAAACGATTTTAAAATCCCAACGATGATGTAGAACTTGAAAGATATAAATCATCATCTAACAAATTGAATCTGACAAACAGGCCTCTTTTAGCTTCACGAGAAACTCTTTATTTTGATAGTTTCTACATGACCATATTGAACATACATCTCATGAGCAGATTGTTGGTTTTGAAGAAGCAATTATCTTGAATTAATCAGAAAGCTGATGAATAAGATACAGTAGAGTAATTTACAATAGGATTAAGGCGTACCCATGTGTTAAGATCTTCGATTTCTTTTTCCAAGTTCTTGTGCTCTTTATCTGCTCTGTCTTTTTTCTCTTTCCAAAAACAAGCCTTCTTAGACTCCATTTATGTCTTGATTCTTTTCTTTTCTTCTCTGAAATTTTCTCTGTAACTGACTTTATGCCACATATGTGATCTTACTGTAACTGACAAGAATATTACGTTACCTATATACATAATGCATTTCAAGCATGATGGAAACAAATGCTTTTCATGTTATGATACATAATATATTACCTTTTATTCTTTGAAATTAAGTCCCATTCCCAAATAAATTCTTTTCCTTTTGTAAAAGTAACAAAGGACGCATCACCTGTTGCGCTTCAATTCGGAACATGTGAAAAAAGCAAGGAATACTAATCCTTCCACTTACCTTTCGATTCTTCCATGAATTAAAAATTAGAAATTTGGTAACTTCTCATCTCTCCTATTTTCCTTTCTTTTTAGCTCCATTACTTTGTAACGCCTTCTTTTAATAAATTCCTAACTTAAATTCAATATTTAGTAACGCCTTTTCTAAGACACAGTTCACCTTTTAAAAAAGAACATAAAACAAAACTCCTCCGCTAACTAATTGCTGATTTGATGCGAACTAAATGGTGCGGATGTCTAAGGGTTTGATTGTTTCTAATGTTGTTTTTAGTATTCTGTTTTTGTTTTTAATTTTAATTAAAACATTGTTTACTTAAGCTTTTAGTTTTTTACTTTCCATTTGATTTCTTCCAATTTTTAAATGTAGTTTTTACCGCAAATTATTTTTTTCCATAATTATACAAAAATATAGTTTCAAAATCAGCTATCTTTTAATTATTAAAGGTCGTTGTATACAATCAGGCCCAATTATGAGAACTGAACATCTTTATAGTCATTTTAAAGGTTAGATATTTAAAAATTGAATTTTCATATTTGTCTTAAAAATAAAAAATTTGTTCCATATTATACTAAAAATTCAGTATAATACAATTTTGAATTTTTGTCCTTTTAGGACAATATCAAAACTAACGTATCGTTTAACCTATTCAAATATAAATTTTTGAAGCCTAAATAATAAAGATATTTCACTATCAAAATAACCTTATTTATACAATCAATTTTATTTTAAGCCTAA
>JANITW010000003.1:39350325-39361398 GCA_027564335.1 Erythroxylum williamsii
TTGGTGCAACTCCCTCCATCAATGATCAAGCTACAAACTTTACCACTAACCAAACATCGCGTATGGAATAAGTTCTCCCGTTGGTCTAACATTTTAGTCTGATGCCAAACACTAAGCACCATCCTAACCACGAGAGTTCCACCTTTAACAGCCCGTTCCACCCAAGTTTGATCATCCTCTCCCTCCAAAATGTCATCCTCAAAACATTCCTCGTCATCCTCAGATTCAATCAACCCATCATATCTCAAAATCGTGGCCCTCTTATTCGGACATTGGGAGGCAATGTGCCCAGTTCCAAAACGTTGAAAACATTTAATTGAATTATGTTTGCTAGAAGAAGCTTAAGTGTTAAGGGTATTAGATGTACCTTTAGTTTTCGGGAGAGTTTGGTTCAACCTTTTGGTTTCTAGCTGCTTTCCTTTCAAGTTCTCCTCTCTTTGTGGCCAATTTGAGTTCCAATTTGAAGTAGAACTCGTCCCACTCTTCGCTATCCCACGAGACTTAAGTTGCCTCTCAACCTTCATTGCTATGTTCACCATCTCCTCGAGGTCGATGTAGTTGTGTTAATCAACTGCGTTGGCTATTTCTTTGTTCAAACCACTCAAAAATCAAGCCATTAGCCCTTATCATTGTGAGCTCCATCTCCTTATAATACTCCTCCATAGTCCGATTCCCTTGTGTTAGGTTTCGGAGCCTTTGATGCATCTCTTAGCAGTAATAAGATGGAACATACCACTTCTTTATGATCACTTTCATTTCAGCCCAAGTACTCACGGGTTCCTCCCTATTTCTTCTCATAAAAATCACCAATTGATCCCACCAAATTAGTTCATAATCAGAAAATTCAATGGCTACGAGTTTTAACTTCTTTTCCTCGAAAAAGTTGTGGCATTCAAAAATCATATCCACCTTTTGTTCCCATTCAAGGTATAGCTCTAGATCATTCTTTCCTTTGAATGGTGGAATTTGCATCTTAATAGACCTAATGTCACTGTCTCTTTTATCCCTAAAATCAATTCGTTGATCTTGTCCCCGTGATCTCCCATAATCCGTCTCGGCATTAGATCCATGGTCTTCTAACACAATCTGAGCATGTTGGTTTCTAGGATCGATGCATCCCATTCGTGGCTCCTCGCGTGCGCCACGCCTCAAGTCAGCAATCTCTCGAGCTTGCCTCTCCACTTGGCCTCTAATTCCAGCAAGAGTAGTGTTTAGGCTCTCAATCAACTACTGGATCGCCTCTAAAATGGCTGCTTGCACCTCGCCTAATTGTTGGCCTCTAACACTATCGTTAGACATACCTTCAACAAAAATTTTCCCTGCAAAGAAAAAGTCAGTAGCAAAATAACCTCACAAAATACTCCCTCACGTGTTTCACTCGAATTGAGAATACTCCCTTGTATGTCTTGGCCACTCTAATGATCTCACCCTCTTGCCTTTTTCCTCTCGAATCCTCAACGTTCAAGTTGTGCTTTGGAAAACCTAACTCCTTCCAATCAAGAAATCTAACAATGGCGCCATGTTTTGGAACTCTTTTCAAAGTAAGGTTATGCAAGATAGGTCAAAAATTTCACCCAATTCAATTATAAATCCTTCACGTAAGACTTTCCAAAATAGTGTAATTCTTGAACTCAATAGTAACACTTTTGGTTCTGCAATGTTTATTTCATTTTTTGTTTTTTTCATATTTTTTACTTCTTTTTTAACTCCTTTTTTCGAGGTTTTTTTCCTTTTTAAAGATCTTTTTTTAATTTTTTTTGGATTTTTTCAATATAAACCGAAAGTTTCAACAAAATAAACAAGAAGAATAATTGAAAACCCGTGGCTAAAAGTTAATTTACACCTGAATTGATGAACCAACAATAATTGTTTGGTGATGGGCGGTGGTTTCTTGAATTCTGATGGAGTTAAATAAGAATTCTCCTCCACACCAATACTCTGATACCAAAGATGATGCGCACAAGGAAGGAGATTAATCTTGATATGATTCGGAAACCTTTAAACAAACTAGATATGCAAGGTTTTCGATACTTTTCTAGACCTCAAGGATCACAATTGTCCAAGCAACCTAGACCAAGTAGTAAACCAAGAAAATTGAACCAAAACAATATGCCACAATTGAGATTAAAGGATAAGTAGAGTTAGGGCGCGTGGAACAACAAAAACATGAAGAAATTCCTCACAAAGCTCTCAAATTATCAAAGTGTAACCCTTAAACTAATGTCAAGGCAACTATTTATAGTTGCCAAAATAACTTGAAAGTGGACCAACATCCTGGGCCTAAATAGGTAAAATAATAATGTCTGAATCATCTTAAAAATAGTAAGAAAATAGCCCAAAGCAAAAGAGGCCAGATGGTGCGCTTGGTCTGGCATGCCTAGTGTCTGGCCTGCTAGGCACTAGCATATGTGCCTAGCGTGTTCACCTGTCAAGGGCTGTTTGGGCCTAGAACTTAGCTCAAACTGATAAATTGAAGCTGCGAGTGAGAATCTTGATTCTTCCAGAGTCCATCATCAACCATGTGAGCCACGAATGAATTTAGTGCAGCCTTGAATCTTTTAAGCCCAATCCGACTTGTGGGGCTAGGAGGCAACATTAAGTCTCGATTAGTGTCGTGTTGATCTTGGTGTCTGATGATATATTCGTTATGTGCAGTCATGCTCACATCAAGATTTGGTCACTACCATGCACCAACACTAATGGAAAATTAAATATTAACAAGTAACAAAAAGAATGATTATAAATAAATATATTCACAATACACCAACTAAAATCAAATTAAAAAATTAAGCTACCACAATCCCCAATAATGGCGCTGAAATTTCATAGCACCTGTCGAGTGCACTGCAAATTACTTGACTCTGCACATTAAAATTTATAGTTATGGTGAGTCAGGATTGAATCCACTAGGAATGTTCGGTTAATTTTCGCAACGAAATTAATTGATGCAAGGAAAATATATAGGAGGTTTATTGATTTTAAGCAATTTAGAAATTAAAGTAAAAGTAAACTATCAAAAACAAATTAAAGCAAACAATCAAAAATGAGAAAAGTGTCAAATATAAGTAAGGTCTAATTGTAGGATCAATCTCGGCCTAAACACAATCAAGCATATTCCATCAATCTAATGTTTTTACAACTCTTTTCGGACTATTGATCTTAGACTAATAGAATTCTCTACAAATATCAGTTTTCTCTTAGGTTGTATTTAATCAAGATACAATCGTTAATTAAACCTAACTACCGAATAACCTAGGATACGATCTTTAGATTCAATTTGGCAGTTGCGTTATGAATTAGAAAATGATCAATATAGGCAGTAATTTCACACGTTTAGGTTATCTAACCTAAGTTATGTTGTTCCTAACAATTAATGATTGTTAGATGCTACTTACAAACATCAAAAGTAACGAACACGGATTACATTCAATGTTTTAGCAATAGGTTATAAATAAAACATTCAAAGTAACATATTAAGATCATTCATCCCAAAACCAATCAAATCAACACCAACAACACAACAATCTGAAAAGAAATTACAACTTTAAAATAATAGAAATAGCTTAACCGTGACTTGGCATTGATATTCCCGTTAAACCAATGAAGAGAACCTAGCCTTCCATTTCTATTTTTTCTCCAACCATAAGTCATCTTCTCCATATGCTCACCCCTCTCTCCATGCCACCTTATGCCGCAGCTATTCTCTCACTATAGCTTTTCATTATTCCATGATGTGACCATTTAACTTAGAGGTTTTTCTCTTCTCGCAGCCACCAACCATAGCTCTTCTCCACTTTCTCTAGCCAAGTCGTAGCTCTTCTCCAACTTTCTCCAACCAAGTTGCGGTTCTTCTCCAGCCAAGCCGCAACTCTTCTCCAACCACCAAGCCGCACCATAACCCTCCTCTCTTCACGCCTGCTGCATCACACTGTGTATTAATGGGATGAATAAACCTTTGTGGTTTTTGCTCCACCTATACTATTCACGTCAGCTCTCCACCCATTCCCCTCTCCTGTGCATTTTGAATAAAACGCACACCATACGTTTGGAATACTGCGTTTAATGCAACGTACACATGACATGTCCTTCTACTACACTGCCGTTTCTGCCTGCTGCTGTGTCGTTTTGGCCTTGGCTTCCAAGCTTGGCCACCTACTACATTGTCCTTCCTCTTAAGCATGATCGTCCATTAAATTTAAATACACATAATTGCATGGAACATTCAATTTCCAGTATTTTGTTTTTCAGTCACTTTAATTATTCATTGTTCTTTCATTTTTCTTATCTTCTTCTTGACTTTTATTTTCTTCTTTTTGCTTTGTGAAGACAAGCAAAAATAAATCTTCAAAAAATAGCCCATACGTCGTGCTTTCGACTCACTTTAATTTCTTTGCTTCCAAATTATACCTAAAATCACATATAAGTTAAGTGAGTATCTTAAGCATTTCTAAGACATTAATCACTACGTGTAGGATAACACGTGAAACACAATTTAAACATATATCAGTGACGTACCATATTAACTAAACTATTTAGCAAATGACATATATATGATAATCTATGACCAAACAACTATTGTTTTGACCTTAGGACACCTTACCCACATATCCATAAAAGTTGCTTCTTCCTTTTACAAACCATAATCACGATTGTAAAACTCTAGTCACCCTTTCAACCTATCGCCACCACTAATAACACCTGCCACTAACAATGACCTCCTTTATCCTTATCATTTATAACCATCACCAGCCATTTGCAATAGACACAGACATCAGTTTGGCCTCTAACGACTATCATTTACAAAGCCTAGCAAGCTTGCATAATGCATTCATTATGATAGGTGGATTCCACACAAAAAAATCCAAGTTTAGTTTATCAATTTCATTATTTACAAGTTTTTAAATTTTTTATATGGTTTCTTTACATAAAAATTTATGGGCATATGTTCAAGTTATTTAATGCAAAAAAAAAATTCATGCTCTTCTAATTGATTTGTAATTCAATGGTAGTAAGATGGAAGTAGAACTTGTGTTGATATCTATTGTACTATCAGCAGCTCCATTCTTTTTTTGCTATTGAAAACACATTTATCATTGTTTTGGGATATAATGTGAATTATGTTTTTCTATTATTACATGCCAACTTTATTCCATTGTAAGCTACATATGGTTAATATGTTCATTTTGTCAGACATTCTAGGCTCGAAATCAAATACTTAATCAAGGTAATAACTTGTATCATCCTCACTAGCATATGAAAAGGCTATTATTAAAATTGAAATGAAATATGAGTTGTCAACACCATTATTGACATTAAATGATATATGCTTCATTATTTTAAAAGTTTGGATGTAGAAGTAATCTTGATTTTAATGTTTTTATCAAATCCAAATGTATCACTGTTAATTATAACTTAGTTATCTAACATCTTAATTACTTGTCATGTAGATACCATATGTTAAGTGGTTGTACCGACGTAGTATGGTACATCGGCATTATTAATTATAGGTTGGGGATATACTACTTTTGTTACAAATTAAAAGTCCTAGTATTTTGTTATTATTTCTTATTTTTTGCCAAATATTGGAAAATTAGAACATTTCAAGATTTTACTATAATTATCTTATAAACAATGAACAATGATATGTATACCTTTTAAAGTATATAATTAAACTCAATCTAACACCTTACTAGTTTTTATTAATAAATAGTCTGACTAAACCTTTTTTATTTAGAAAAGTTAAAAAATTAATCATTAGTTACAAATCATAAGCATTTTGCATATGATTCAAAATTTAAAAATTGTAATTATGAATCATAAATCGTTCATTATATGATTTAAATTTTTGAACTTTTTCTAAAAGTTTTTCATAATTGCTAAGTGAAAAGTTATATTACAACTTAATTTATGGTGAATTAATAATGACTTATTTAATGAAGAGGTTATACCAAATTGATTATATTATGCAATCTTAAACTTTAAATGGAAGCATGAGATATTTTAAATTCCGCTCGTTTACTTTTTCAAACTTTGTCTATATGTCACTTTTAGTTATTAAAATTCAACATTTAGTTATCCAGATATAAGTTTTAAACTTCTATTTATTTAGGTACAACTTTTCAATCATAAACATTATTTTGATAAAAATTTCAATTACATAGATATAAACTTTAATCATCCAAATGCAACTTCCAACCTTCTAAGTAAATTTTCAACAATCTTAATGCAACTTCCTTCGATTTAGATGCATAAGTACTGCCTTGATAAAAACTTTCAGCTATTTAAATGTAATGTTGATAATATGCAAACATGCAAAGCCTCTAATAGTATGTTTATTTTGTTAAGAGGGAAAAGCCTCTAATAGTAAGATTACTTAAGACTAAAATAAAGTAAGGTAGGCTTGGCAAAATAAACATACTGGGGGCAGATTGGAAGCAAGTATCAAACCACACGTACCATGCAAATGGGAGAGTTATTGTCTACTATAAAGCTGATAGGATTAGAGGGGAGATCCTCCATTCAATAGATCAGCTAATACCCTTGAAATTGTCTTTTCTGTATGAGAAAGTTGATCTTATTGTTTCTTTAATCTGCACCAGCAATTTTGGTTTCCAAAGGACCATGTTATGGAACGATATAATAACTATTCACAGAGGAATTGATCAGTTGTGACTACTATGTGGGGGTTTTAATTCAATTATGTACAAGTTGGAGGCTCAAAGAAATTACAACCTTCGTAATTATTCAAAGGACTTGAAACAATGTATAGATAAATTAGGAGTGGCATATTTTTGGTCTACAGGATATAAGTTTCTATGGTCCAACAAATAATCATCAAGATGCAGTATCCAAAAAAAGCTAGATTGTGCTTTGGTGAATGCCAAATGGTTGTCTCATTTTCCTAACAGCTCTACGTCCTCTTTTTTAGACCATACCCTATTAAAATTGAGAATGTATTTCAGAAAACTACTAGCTAATATCCTTTTCGGTTTAACAATTATTTGACCCATGATCTAGACTTTCTTAAAGCTTATAGGAGAGGTACTAAGTATGCTTTAAGAGGAACCAAGCAGTATAAGTGTATTCAACTCTTGAAGGCCATCAAACATGAAATCAATTAGTTGCACTCCTTAAGAGACTCAACAGATGAATTAGTAGCGAAAATGAAGGATGATTTATCAGCAATTCAACAATCACTAGCTCTTTCACCCTCGCATCCTTCACTCCTTAAAAAAGAGAAACAAGCTCTTTCTACTTATTTAATGTTGTTTGGCAGCACAACATCTCCAATGTGATGGACTCAATTCTGAGTACCATCAGGAAGAAAAACAGGTATGTATTTGGCAGGAGTAATAGGTTTAGTTAGCAAAGACACATCCACACACATGTAATTAGAAGCTCCTGTATCTAGTATCCAAGAATCTAAATCTATATTATCAAGAGTAGAAAGAGCTACCATAGGAAGTGTACCTGTAAATCTGAATTCTGTGCAAGGTTCACCGTGAGAGGATCAGTTAAGGCTTTGTTCTTAACCAGCTTCAATAAATCTTGCTTGATCAACTCAGAAAGTGGAGGATTAGTGACATTAACAGTACTGTCCATAACCGTTTTACCACTACCTATAATAAATGAATTAACATCATTTACTGAATTAGCATTATAAGATTTCCTAGCACCTTTCCCCCTTCTGTTTTGTAACTCCTTATACCAATCGAGAACACCAGTAAGTTTAAAACAATTCTCCTTTAAATGTCCATTTTTCTTACAATAGTTACAAAACAACTCACTTTTATCACCATTTCCCCATTTTTGTTTGGACTGTTTTCCTCCCCCATCTATACCTCTCTTACCACCTCCAGTATTAGCTAACAGTGCACTATGATCAATTCCTTCACTAAAAACCATCTGAACTTCTCTTTGTTTTCCAACCCTCAACACTATAGAATAAGCCTTATTAACATAAGGTAGAGATTCCATAACCAATATCTGATTCCTAACATGATCATAGCCTTCATTTAAGCCCATCAGAAATTGCATTAACTGATTCATTGAAGTTAAATCAGCCAAAGCTTTAGATGCTCCACAGATGCATTGTGCTACCGCCCCATAAGTGCATTGCGGGATAGGCATGAGACACCAAAGCTCATCCCACAATTTCTTTAAACCAGTGAAATATTTTGCTACAAACATATGACCCTGAGATGCAACACTAATCTGTCTCTGTAAGTGATACAATAATGGCCCATTGCTCTCTCCAAACCTTTTTACCAAATATGACCACAGTTCCTGGGCAGAATTTGTGTAGATAAAAGCTTCAACTATCTCTTTTAATATCGAATTTAAGATCCAGGATCTAACCATATAGTCAGTCCTAATCCACCTATCACATTCAACTGAGCCTGGACTAGGTTTCGGAAAAGTTCCATCTATAAACCCTAATTTCATCTTAGCACCTAAGGCAATTTTCATAAATCTACTGCAGCTCAAAAAATTGCTCCCATTTAGTACTGCAATAACTAAACTCATACCTGGAAAATCTGAATCTTGGAGATACACTTGATTTTCTTCATGCATACCTCATAATCGTGGGTCCAGTGTGGAGCCAGTAGGGGATTCCACAAAGACACCTTCCATTTCTGCAAAAATCGCAAGCTGAAGTCACAGTCGTAGACGTCGAGTCCAAATCGCAAAACCCTAGCCTCTCGATTCGTCAAGATGAAACATCTTTCGTCACCACCAAAGAAAATACAGCTATTGAAGACCTCTAACGCACTCCTCTGTGTTGTATTTAGCTCCAATCGATCTTCAGGAACGATCAATCACCAGGATCGTCACTTGCACTGATACCATGAACAAAAGGTTCGAGAGAGCAAGAAAAGAGAGTAAATAAACTAGCTTTTATTATATCGTATGTACAGTACAAAAGTTAGATTTCATAATATATACAACTGAGTTAAAAAACAACTGTACAAGACAGAAACTAAACACTCTATTATGTACAAGTTAAAACGACAACACTTAACTAACTAGCTATCTTAGCATCCTTATTATAACAAAGAGCTATATTTAATTAGTTAAAAGAAGGGGATAGGAGTTCAAATTTCCTCTTCAATTCTATTCTTGACGGTAAAAATAGAAATAGGCTTAGCTCGATCATTACGAATAGGGGACAGCTACTTCAGAATCAAGAGGACATTCAGAATGCAGCCGTTAATTTCTTTGGGGAACTACTAGGTTCTCCAACTCTCACTTCTGGTGTAAATGCTGAACTCTCAACTCTCAATTTGAAGCATATTACATAAGGCGATAGTGAGTTATTAACAAAGGCAGTGGAAGATAAGGAGATTAAGGAAGCAATCTACAACATGGATGGCACAAAGGCCCTTAGTCCAGATGGTCTAAATGGGTTCTTCTTTCACAAATCATGGAGCATTACGGGCTCTTATGTTAAAAGTGCAGTGAAGCAATTTTTCTCTATTGGGGTATTGCTCAAAGAAATTAATAAAACCTTTATATGCTTGATACCAAAAAGTGTTAATCCTTTAAGCTTCAATGATTTTTGACCTATTGTATGCACAAACTTTATCTATAAGGTTATTTCCAAGATTTTGGTGACACGATTGAAGAGAGCAATAACTCCCCTTATCATTGATAATCAAGGGGCGTTCATAAGCAATACGTAGATTAGGGACAACATCTTAATTATGCAAGAACTCCTCAAAGGATATTCTAGAGCAAACTCAGCACCAAATTGCACTATCAAGATTGATTTTCACGAAGCCTACGATAGTGAATGCTAGAGTTTTTATTGAAACTGATGTCTGCTTATGGTTTTCCAGTTACTTTCATTAGCTAGATGAAGGAGTGCATATCCACGACAAGCTTTTCAATTCTTATTAATGGTAGCCCTTTAAAATGTTTCAAATCTAGGAAAGGTCTAAGGTTGGGGGATCCTCTTTCCCCTACCTTGTTATTATGTGCATTAAAGCTCTAAACTTATTAATCAAGCATGAAGTGGAATGAAATGTCAATTTTAAGCCTCACTTGAAATGTAAGAAAATTGGCCTCACTAACATCGCTTTTAAAAATGATTTACTTCTCTTTTGCAGTGCAAAAATAGAATCGATTAATAACCATATGGAAGCTTGTGCAAATTCAAGGGAACCTTAAGTCTACAGATTAACCTCCAAAATAGTCACTTCAAATTTCTAAGGGAGCATCTTAGATGGCTTCACAAATTGCCTCAGTAACGGGAATGACAGATAAGGCTCCACCGCTTCTCCATTTAGGTCTCCCCATTTCCACAAAGAGATTAACCTTTCTTAAATATAGCCCCTCATAAAGAAAGTATAGAAGAGAATAAGTTCATGGGTGAACAAATATCTATCTTTTTCAGGGAAGTTGCAACTTATAAAATCAATGTTAAAACTCCCTACACGTCTATTAGAGCTCACATATTTTCTTGTCAAAGAATTTAATCAAGATAATTGAGAGGATCTTTGAGGATTTTCTATGGAAATACTCAAAGGCTGCTAAAGTAAGTGGTAGGGTGAAATGGGAGATATCTGTTATCTAAAACAAGAAGGGGTTCTCAATGTATCTTCGATCAAACTCACCAATTAAACACTCCTGTTAAAGAGAATTTAGTGGATCCTTGAAGACAGGAACTCTCTATGGCTTAGAAGGCTTCACTCACATTTTCTTAAGGTAAAAGCATCTAGGAAATCAAGACTCTTTTTTTTTAATAAGCTTCTCCACATGAGACATTTGGTCGAGGATGCTATGTCTTGTTAGAGTGGTAACAAGAAACTCATAACCTTGTGGTTCGATAACTGGTCAGGTGGAGGAGTTCTTATCCATTCCTCCAATGAAGTAAGGAATTCTATCAACCTCCCACCTCATAAAAATTGTGCTCTTTCATCGTTGGAAACAATTGGCAGTTTACTGTAAGTATTAGCCATTTATAACCTCATACAACCCAAATTTGCTCCATCAAGACACATTCTTCTAGCATAATTGACCTACTCACTAATTGTCTAATAGAAGCATGAAAGATCTCTTAAGATTGCAAAA
>JANITW010000003.1:39424762-39446237 GCA_027564335.1 Erythroxylum williamsii
AAAATGTTCCTAGGGAGGGGGATTTATTTAAGGGGGAGAGAGAAGGGAGGAGGTAGGCAGAAAAGTGAGAAAAAGTTTGTGACAGAAGGATATTCAAACCTTCTGAGGAGCAATTCTGTTCTAGTTAGGAAGAAACACCATACTTCTATATTGTAATGATATATACATTACGGTTATATTGCAATAATACAGTAAATCTCTAGTATTCTAAGACTAAAGTTCTATCAGCGAGAGCTCATTTAGAAATAAAAGGAGATTACTCCTAATTTTATTCTAGGTATAAGGTCAGGTTGGAGTTTGCCAGAAAGTTGAAACTCATTTAAAGCCTTTACCTGAAAGTTTGAGCATTTCAGAATTATCAGTTGAATTTTGTGCTTTTTTGTTGAATTGGTAGGGATATTTAGCTCGTATATAAATTAATCACCATTTTGTTAATTTATGTTGGCTATTCTTTTGTTATTTTCTGCGTCAATTTGGTTGGAGATCCCTTTAAATGATTGCTAAAGGAGCAAAAGAAGAAAACCACATAGAAAATACTTTATGCTTCATGTTAAATGGTTCAAGATAAGATTAATTTGATTTTCCTTTCAGTGCCCAACGAGGAGAAAAATTCCTGGTTGTTGCTATCTGTATGAAATTTCTGTTTCCATTCAAAGAGACTTTCATAACAATAATGTGATATTTGTCTTGCATATGTTTTTATCAGTTTTATGGTTGGTCTTCAGTCTTGAGCTTCCATGTGTACACACACACACACACACACACACATATGTATGTATATATAGAGACATATATGTACATATGTTAGTAATTTTTGCTTGTTGAATATGCAGAGGACTTCCTAGACGAATATATAATGCAAAATTTTCTTCCCCTGGTTGTGCCCATGAACCATGACACTCTTAAGATATTAAAAGATGACAAGAGGAAGATTGTCCTGACCATAGTGGAGGATGAATCTGATGAGAGGTCACAAAATTTGATGAAGTTATTGAAGGCAGCTGCATCTGCTAATCGCGACTTGGTATTTGGTTATGTTGGAGTTAAACAATGGGCAGATTTTGCTGAGACTTTTGGCGTTGATAAGAAGACAAAACTGCCAGCAATGGTTGTTTGGGATGGAAACGAGGAATATTTTTCTGTAAGTAATGATATTAAAAAAATCATACTCTACAAAAGTTTACATGATCAGAATCTTTTAAATTCCTGGATGTTTTCTTATATGCAACCTTTCCTTTGTCTCTTGCCATTTATCAATTTTCTGGCTATTTATATTCAGGCCACCAGTAAACTGGCTATGTTTATTCTTCTCATGCTTCCTTTCCCCGAGCATTTTGTAGTGCCCTTACCCCGAAGTCTTTCGTAATTATTTTCAGTTTTCTAAAAATATGCTATGCCTGCTTCCTTTTGTTTTTTGGGAAACCATGTTATGTGTGCTTTGTTTTTGCAGTGTTAGGTATAAGCGGATAGGTATTTTCTAGCATTTCCATTATCAATCCAGCATATGATTTATGTACTCTTTCCTCTCATTCTTCTTGTTAGTCTAGAAGTTTTTATTACACTTGAATATCAGTTTTAAGGGAAATGTACTCGACTGAATTTCTTCCTTGAACTTCATCCTTTTTCCTTTCTGAGAAAAACTTACATGCACTGACCTCATTTCACATTGGCATGTACTGAAGGTCATTGGTTCAGAAAGCATTGGAGAGGAGGACCAAGGGACTCAAATCACACGATTTCTTGAAGGATACAGAGAAGGGCGAACGGTATTGAAAACAGTCAGTGGTCCATCACTGATTGGGTATATCAATTCACTAATTGGCATCAGACTTGTGTACATAATTGTGTTTCTAGTTGCAGTGCTTATGCTCATCCAAAACACTTGTAAAGAAGAACCTCTTAGGGTTGGTACTCGGGACAATGCTGATACTGCTACATTATCTGGAGCTGGAAGCAGTGAGTTTAGACTTGGGGACAAGGAAGACTAGGTCCATGCTTCTCTAGTTGAGATACCCATAAACATAAACATGGATTTAGAGAAACAAAGTCAGATTCTTTATTTATGAGACTAGTGCTTAATATTATGTTTCCCCAACCCTTGCAACCTTTTACAAGATACGTTATACCACTATTCATTAGAACGTGAAATCATGGATTCCCTCGTTGCCATTGACTCACTGTTCAATGGTGGATTACACTGGAAGGAAGACGATCATCATTTAAGAATATGTTCGGCAAAATGGTCTTTTGTCATTCTTATGATTAGAATAAACACAAGTGTCCAGCATGTCCGGTTTTCCTGATCAAGTTAATTTATGACCTAATGGCAACAATGGAGAACCCAACACTCTCGGAGGAAAGTATTGTCATCCCCGTTCTATCTGACGACATGTGGTAAAACATGGTACGGAGTCTTTAGATTAACACGAAAACAAATTTTCGATTAGAGGTCAGATTCAACATTATTTTGGTTCAGTTACATATCAGACTCCAGTAAACAACGAGTTTAAAGTATCATACTACCTGCTAACTGCCAAGTTCTACTACATAATTGATATACTGAACAGAAAATAAATACTATGATCTCCTGTACACCCCTAAGGCCTGATCTCTTCATCCAAAAACAGAACGTACCTTACTGGATAAAATAACAAAATCTTGTAAACACGGAAAAGACAAGATGTAAGTCCCATTCTGTTTAGGCAATGACCAAAACATTGTACATTCAAACAAATGTCATCTCATTGTCACCCATCTTACATGAAAAGTATAACTTTCTTACACAAATCTAACCAAACACCAACTCCTGAAAGTGTGAAACAAAAAACTGTAAAAGAGGAGGCTAAATATTAATTCAGCTATCCCAGAAGAAAAAGTAAAACAAGAAGAGAATCACCACCTTTAGAACTCCATTCATACTACTGGGTGGCGGAATTAGTTATATTCATCCACACAAAACTAATAAGCTATCTGATGCAGAAAACCCAATCAATCAAATATAGTCACAATGTTGACAAAAATTTGTAAAACATCAAACATTGAGAAAAACAATTATCAATTCAAAACCAATATCATTAACAGAATTGTGTTCTAATGTACAAATTGTGCATAAGTACGTCGCATACCATAATGCAATAAGGCAGTCATCACATCAGAACAAATTGAACCACGAAGCAAATCTTCCGTAGATGTGAAACAGCAACTTCAAGTCATATCATAATTGGCTCCCTTTCTCTAATTTCTCCCTTGTAGTCAATGGCTCCAAATAATATTCACGTTAGCTCTAATATTCTGGAAGAGACTGAGCAGAGGCAAATGGGGAGAAACTTGCAGCAGACTCACTACAATGTAGTGGACGTTGTTGATGACCAAATGAGCTTACTAGAAATGGTGAAGCATGGCTTGGACTTGGGATGTATGGGGACATATATCTTGAATTAAGAGGAGAAGCAGATGGGTAACCCAAGGAATGAGGTGAAACCAAATTTGAAGAAACGGATCTTTGGGAAGACATATTTCTCAGATCTACAGAGCTGCGACTTGCACTTAAGGAAGGTGATTGATGGTAGGACCAAAGAGACTGTTGGATGTAGGGAGTGCTTGAAATAGAGGGAATGTGAGAAATAGGAGGAGATCTTGATGACGCTGGAGCAATTTGTATAGCTGATGAAGTTGCAGATCTGAAGGATGACAACACAGAAGACGAAATCACAGAAGCTGGACTGGACGAAAGCAATGGCGTGGATTCTGATGCTGGTGGATCACCCGTGCTAGTTCTTGCATCACGTTTGCATACCGGACAGAAGGTCCTCCATGTCGTAAGCCATGAATCCACACAAAAAGCATGGAATTCTGTAGGAGGTCCATATTCATATAGGTGAGTCACTGGGAGTATGGAAAAACTAGCATCTTTATCTAAATTATGCTTCAGAAAGATAGATGATCAGTACATTAAAAAAAAACCATTACAAATAATATGCAAGAATATTTAAGATTCTGCTAAAAACCAGTGAATTGGACTTCAAATGCAAGTTGATAAATTTTACTCTTTAACAAAAGCTACAACTCTAGATAATTCTTCTAAGGAAACCCCACTTTAAAATACGGTGTCCTTTGGAACTTCAAGAACTGATTAACACAACATATGAGTCCATATACCATTACATTGATTTTGACTTTTTAAAGAAGGAAAAGAATAAGAACATTACTTCATTACAACCATTTTAAATTGAGAAATTAAATTCGTTATTATAAAAGTGCAATCCAGGCTGAAAACATTAACAGTCTACAGAAGAATGATTAACAATGAATTTTTGGTTACTAAAATAATCTATCAAGGCTGACATTTTCTTTTCACATCTTCTATAAACACCAGTTTTGCACTTCTGTTCCATTTGGACATTTATTTAAACTAACAATGTGTACCATACTAACTTCCTCAAAAAAAAAAATGTATACCATAGTACCGAAGCTACATTGAGCATAACTTTAAAAAAAAAAAAAAGCTACATTGAGCATATATGAGACAGTTTTCCACGGTAAGCAGTGGAGTGACAACATCAGTCTTGCACTTCATTTACAATTGGACAAGTTATCTGCTCCAACAGTGTAGAATACTAGCTAGAATTATATCAACACGTGGATATATTGCAATTGATATGGTCCAAGCTGACCTCAAACAATGAAACATGCTAATATGCTTTAAAAACATCATCTTTGTTGACACTGAAACCAATTTATTAAAGGTACAAACAGGCATGCCATTGCCACAAATCAACTAGATTGCACAGAACTCTAACATCACTACTGGTTTCAACCAACCAACAATCCACATTCAAATCTTAAATCTGGTTCAAAAGAAAACTCAAATTCTTGTGCAGTGGTCACTCAAGATCAACTAAGCTTGCTTTTAAGGCATATTGCTTTTATTGGGGTGGTATCATAAAATTGATGGTGGAATTATGGAAACAAGTTGACACATAATTGACCTACTAGTTAAAGCATAAAATCAGATGCTCTTATTTGTATCTAAGCATATTCCATTATATTTTCGTCCCTTGAGTGCTTGCTACAATCTTCTCGTTACACTGTGTGAATATATTGTCATTTTCAGCTCATGGACCTGAAGGATATACAGTAATCTAGAAGAAAAAAGGAGTACCAATGATGTTGGAACTAAAATGCAATACCATTGCGAATGTCAACTCCATTTTAAAAAATTCCTCCAGTGTTCCAACTCATGCAACAATTCTAGACAAGTTTCTACCAAATAAAGAAACACCAAAAAATATGAGAAAGACACATCTCAATAATACGTTTGGTTTCAGTTCAAAACAAAACTTATCCAAGTGATTAAGAATTCATTCTGCCTCAGCAGAGTGAGCACATCAAATAGTGCATCTACGCTACTTCCTCGCCTGTCATTTCAAGTATAACATTGACCAATCTTTGAGAGGAAACATTTGATTCAAAGACCCCTCAATCACTAATAATCACATAGCATCAATTTCAGAATGTCCTGAACTCATCAGCCTAACTTTCTACTTATCTTCTGATTCTATACTCTTTACAGGATAAAAAGACAACAATCACAAATTTGGATGAGAAGTTGGCTTGACATGTACAATCATAGCCAAACATGTACCACTTTCAAGCCCACTCAAGAGAATCATCTGACAATATAAAGTATGACACTACAATACTTTAGATCAGTATAGACTACTGATAAAGAAAAAGTATGTAATTCGATCAGCAGGATCAGTTTTATCTTCAGTATAGAAGAAAAGACATACTGTGACGACATGGAAGAATCCTAAGCTTTTCTCCAACACTGTAGTCCTCAAGGCATATGGCACATGTTCTTGAAGTACAATTATCTTCTAGAACAGAAGAAAATATCAGGCTTGGCATTGCCTTCACCAAGCGGCTGCTCATCCCATGGAATTCCCGGACCCGAGAAGTACGAGGACGTTCTCTTCTTATATGATGCCTACGAACAAAGAAACAAGTAGCAAGTACTGCAGACATGGCAAGTAATGAAATAAAAGAGATTGCCATGATAGACCATGCTGCATTTTCAAAGCTTGGAATCAACCACAGCTCTATGTCTGTCATGTCAGTGTACAGCTTAAGTTTTTCTCCTGAGCTTTTAGTAACAAAAACGGCATGAATTCTTATACCCGCCGAATTCCCTGCCACTGCAAGAGTTGGTAATAAGAGTAAAGAGTTGCATAACCATGTGATAATAATTGTGAGTGATTAGCATGTCAAATGAGATTAACTGTCACAGAAGATTAGCTTCTCAAAAAGAAATGTTGTACCATGTGAGAATAAATTCAAAAAGAATAACAGACTCATGTACGTGTTTTGCATAAAACAGCCACATCTTGAGCACAAAGCTATATCATAACATTGATAGCAAAAGACTGCTCTCCAGCATATATTACGAAATACAATGATAAGAAGCAATTCTTTATAACCAATTTGCAATCAAACAGAAGTCCTCAATAAAGGAGAATGGGAATTCCAATTTTCCCTGAACTCTTCAATTTAAATAATAAGGATTTTTTTAATCTGTGTTATTCATTCTCCAGTGATAAGTAGGAAATCAAAGAGATATGTATATGCCTCTTGTATATGGAATATAACATAGAAAGATATGAATCAAAGATGCTGTAGCTGCCAGGTTCTTTGAAAAGTGCAGCCTATGAACCGAATAATTTAGCTTGCCCATTAAACAAGCTTAACTCAATTGTTTAGCACTATAAAAAACTCAAGATCCACTCATCATTCAGGTTTTTTTTCCTTTTAACACAATTCTTCTTGTACACTAATACATTGAGTTAAGTTTTTGTGTAAACCCATTAGTTGGGCTAAATTATCTTGTAATAAGAGTAGCTAATTTCATATTTCAGCAACTTTCCTGTTCTATTCTTCATTAAACATTTACTATCTTAGTCCTTTCACTATTTGAAATATCTCAATGAAGTCCTCACCATTAACTCCGTTAAGAAATTGTCTATATCTTCCAATCCCCAACTTTTTAGCACTATACTATTAATAGTCGAATGACAAATAAACAAATTCATGATGTTAAGAGGTAAAAGTAATGAATACAATTACTAGGAAACTTATAAAAATTTACTTTTATTGAACTTACAATGACGTTGATGTTAAGACTTAATTGATCTTTTCAATGTAGAATAACTGAAAAAGAGAAAAATTATGATAATTCACTTTGATGTATGGAATCCAGAACCTATTTGTTCTCTGAGGAACATAGGACTAAGTTAAGAAGTCGTAAGTAGGAGGATTACAGAACAGATAATCCCTTTATTATTCTGTGGTGGAAAATGACAGGAAACTGCTCAATGAAGAGTTAAAGGATGTTTCAATCCTCCAGAGATAGAAGGGAGAAAGTAACTAACAATGAGTAAACTCTCAAGAACCTTATATAACGCACCAAAGAAAGAGAGGAAGTTCCTAATTCCTTCCTCTAAAAGAATCAGAATTGAAAGAACAAAACAAGCTCCTAATAATGTTCAACATGATTGTTTAGATTCTCAAAAACATATAGGGAAAGGCCTTTGGAAACAGGGAACATGGGAGGATGACAAGACTGAACTGTTTTATATTGAACCAATCTATCAAATTGTCATGGTAAATAGCTTGCTGCACTAAAAGTTACAGATACTGCAGTGACAACAATCAATTTTCAGAGCCATTACAATGTTCTGGTCTGTTATTATATCCCAACTCATTTTGCATTTCTTAATACAAAGCATGAGCAGTCTCATAATCTCAAATTTAAGCATGTGAAACTCAGCCACACTGCTAAAAACACCCTCAACAGTCATCATGTTTCATAAATCAATAAAGAACCCAAGTTTGTTAGTCACAAAAATTGAATTTACTCGGCTTTGGAAAATTTAAAAGCATTAAGTTGATAAGAGCCAGAAACTACAATATTTTTTCAAGTCCTAAATATACAACATCCTTTTCTTATTTTCTTATGGCCTAAATAAATTAGTCTTTTTATATGGCCCAATATACAACAATATATGGAAAATTTTAAAAACCGTCAAGTAGATAGAACTTGATTTCTTTAGTTAAATTTGTCAATGCATGCTCAACACTTGAAAAAGAAACTATTAACTCTCTACCTCTCTTGTCAAGTAGATAGAACTTGATTTCTTTAGTTAAATTTGTCAATGCATTCTCAACACTTGAAAAAGCAACTATGAACTCTCTACCTCTCTTCACCTTCACTTAGCCTATTGTAGGTATTCTAATTTGATCGTGATTGCATCCACAGTACTTACAATCTCCAGAATCTTGCTAACAAAATTCTTATGCTCAAAGTGCCAAACTTGATGCTTCTTTTATAGGTTAGCTTCTTTAATTAGATTCTCTAATTGAGGTATGTGACCACTCTCCCTATTGTAAGAGTTGAAGAGGAGGACACAAACCCTTACTGATTCCTTGCCACATCTGGGATCTGACGCTACACTTAAGGGATAAGCTAACGGGATAACTAGAGAATTGTCTGTTGTTTACCTTTGCAATATCAACAAATCACAGCCCACATCCTATATGCAGGTTATTGCATGGACATGTCAACCTGTTAGCACATCTTTGTCCAATGAATGAACCAAGAGCTGGCATCCACTTTATCGACAACTACAATCTTTTTTAATTTCCTAGCCTCTAACCATGTGAATAGCCATCACCTTGCACTTCACAGTGCACACATTTCAGATGTTTTAGACATATCTGAAAGCTAGAAGATATGCATTTGTTTGGGCATTAAAGAAGTTTGTAAATGAGCTTCAACTAAGGAACCAGGGTCTAGATTTATTTAAGCACAAGAATTATAAAAGTAGGAACTGTTTTAGCCCTAGGAAAACAGCTTGCTGAAACTCAGAACTCGTATGAAAACCAATGAGGGGAAGGTCAAAACAGCATAATACCATGACAAATTAAAGACATACCCTGCAATTAGAGACAAATTTCCCAGGGAGAAAAAACTACACTTGCACAACGGTAAAAAATTAAGAAATGAAATAAAATAATTGAAATTTCACCTAGTTAGATCATTACTTGCAACCAACATGCCGTCACCCTCATTGTCATAAACAACGGCAGCTTTGAACCCCGCCTTTTGCGCCCTTCTAACTTTATCCTCAAAGCCGCATCCTCCTCTTATAATCAGCACAAAAGGTGAACTGGTATTTAACGCTTCTTTATCGACTTTATTTGTCAGGGGCGAGCAAGCATCAAGTGGATCAGCTAGGTACAACACCCCACATATACCTGAACCCTTTATTGTAGGAGCTGAAAATAAGCAAGTAAAAGCCTGGTTCAGTGCCCAGACAGTTGGATAAGATAAAAGTAGCAGAGAATTAAATCTGTAACCAAAGCTTCACACTAGAAACCAAATCCATCTTTATCATATCTCTTTGAACATCAACTCGAGATAGAACAAAAACTACACCAAAGAAGTGGCAACTGAGAAGACCAAGCCAAAGAAATCAAAACCAATTAACCGGTAATTGTAAGACGGAGATGAGCCGAAGTTTCAAATTTGAACTTGAAGAGATGGGCAATAAAAGCTTTAAAACCCTACTAATAAACAAGGAAGAAAAAGCCAATAATATTTGTAAAGAGTTGAGTCAGCTTCTAAGCGTCGATCAGCACCGAAATGAGGGAAAAGTAAAGAAAAGAGGGAAACGAAAAACTCACCAAAATTAGCTTCAACATCATCAAAAGACATGGTGACGTTGTTGCCAATCAAAACAACATTGGCTGAAGTCACAAAACAGCAAGCAAAGACAGAAATGTGCAAAACCCAAACAACAAGCACAACACGTTCCATTGATTCTCCCAAATACACGAAGGGGAGGGCAGGGGAGGAGAAGTGGGAAGGGGGTATCTAGGGATTAAAAAGATAGAATTAGGGTTTTGATCGTGAAGAGAATGGATACATCAGCTTCCATTTGGAACCAGAACAGATTGGATCTTTTGGACTAATAATAATTCTTCTTTTTTTCTGGTTTGGGGCTTTAAAACATCTTTTCCGTTTGCAAGCACATATGATAAAAAAGTATTCAATCATAATCATATAGATAATGCGCGTTGTGATTATCTTTAATACTTAACTACAAGACAAAAAGGGTCGGGATGTTCTTAAACTATACCTTCTCTCCATCAACTTGCTCATCCTGCTCTACCAAAACTGACCACAAAACGACAACAAGTATATATTAGATTTGGACGTCCCCTTCTAATCTAAACGTCCAAATTTGTGATTTGAATGAATCAGTAGCATATAATATAAACGAACGAACAAGGAATGACATTATTTTTAAATTTTAGGAAAAGATGTGCATGAATATGATGCTCTTATTATCAAGAATTAAGAGAGCATACTTCATATGCTAAGACTTTATGTTTATTACCTAATGAATGAAAAATTAAGAGCAAGTGGCAAATTAGTCTATTTGTTACTAAATGGCTAAAACACCATCCCATCCTAACCAAACCATTAACCTAGTCCCACAAGACTTCCCCCTCATCGGTTAGTCCCAAAACCATTCCTCACCTGGCAGTATAAACCTGATAACATTGTTTATAAACCTCGCTAACCTCCTTTACCCAATACCTTAAACTCTCCTGTAAACAGCCTTAATCAACTGCATCTTTAAAACTTTCCAACTTTATATTGATGGACAAGCATCTAGCTTTCCCAATGATTAACACTTGGGTTTATTATCGATGGAAGAATCAGGGGCTGAGAGAAGGTTTCATCATTACAAACATTATCTTCTTGTTCAAATTCGAATATGAATCGAATGCCCAGAAAATTTTAGGCAGGTCTATAGCACTATAATAGGGAACCATTATTCCTCTAAAAATGGAAGCCAATCATACAAATAGAGAGCTTGAAACAAAAGCACATCCCTCGTTGTTCAACATACACAAGGTACCTTACAATATTTAAATACTAAAAACCTAAGTTACTTGATAATTTCTATTAGAAAACTAGTATACATGGATGAGGCCATATTAGGTATGAAATGAGTGAATTATGCTAGGATTTGTATGATGGTTAAGGTAGATTAAGAACTACTTAGTAACTTATCAATGAAGGCCCAAATTACATCATCAAAGTAAGAATGGATATCAACATCACTAATTTATACTACTAATTAGATCCCAAAGTTGAAGCTCCATCTGATCAATTAGAAGAATGCAACATATGTAGTAACTTCAAAGTAGCTCCTGGGAGGAACTATAATAGGAAAAACATAGTTAAAAACTCTATAACATATTTCCCTTCCTATTGCCTTATGGTCTCATAGAATGCTAACAAGTAGTTCGTGAATATTTATAGAAGGCCAAACCTTTTCTAATAGGTCTTTTGGAAACTAAACTTAAAGTGGAGAATTTCAAGAAACTAAGTTTGTTAAGCAGAACTGGGCAATAATTTCAAATAATCATTTGCATTACTATGGCTAAATAATTATAACATTTGATCATGATAGAATTGAGATCTTATATATCATAATGATTGATCAACTTATACATCTTTTAATAAGAACCCTAAAGGAGAAGCTTAATATTTAATTCACTTTTGTTTATGCTTTTAATAAGAGTTCATAAAGGAACTCTTTATGGAACAAGTTGATGGATATACCACAAAAGTAGAGACTTTATGGTTAATCCTTAGGGATTTGACTAGCACACTCCATCCTTTTTAAGTTAAGGGAAATGTTAGTTTGAGAAACTTCAATGATGACTTCAGAAATTTTGTTTGCCAAATTAAGGTTACTAATCTAAAGATGAATGGATAGTTCTTCACATGGAGTAATAAATAGACTGGAAGATGGATTATAAGAAAGAAACTCGACAAAGCCTTAATGAATGATCACTGGTTATTCATATTCCTAGAGATCAAGGTTGTATTCAATTGTTCTCTATTTTTGGACCATACCCTTATTGAGATTCATAACTATCATTAGTATATCAAAGGAGAAATCCTTTTTGTTTTGATAACTTCTAAGTTGAAGCTAAAGGATTTGAAGAATTTTCCCCAAAAGGACTATCTATATTCATAATAGATTTAACGACACTCAACATGAAGTAAATGTCACCAAGGATAAGTTGGCTGGAGCTTAAAACAATTTATATTAAACACTTGATGATTTGGACAAATAAGAATAGAAAAATAGCATTATATAACTATATTAGAGCTTGGGAAGTTAATTTCTCTCTATCAAAGCAAAGATAAAGAGTTCAATGGCTTAAATATAAGGAAGGAAACTCTAGTGTTTTTTCTTATAAGTTTTTTTTCTCTCAAGGAGAAACAATAACGAGATTGCTTCATTGATGATATAAAATGGAAAGCTAGAAATTGAGATCCTTCAAGAAACACATACAAATTTCTCAAACTCCCTTGTTAATTCCTCTAAGTGTTGTTCATTTATGTAGGCAATAAAATCCCTTTCAAAGAAAAAATTATAAAGAAAAAAAAAGATATACTACTTAAGCCTTTTAATGAAGATGATGTGGAAAAAACATTATTTGAACTTATCCATATAAAAGCTCATTGACCCAATGAAGTCAATGCTTATTTCTTTTAAAAGATAAAAAAAGTCACACTAGACATTGATGCAGTACTAGAATTCTTCAATAAGGGGCAAGATATTAAGGGTAATTAATAAGAAATTTATAATACTTATTCCAAAGATATCAAATCAAGCATCACAAAAGGATTTCATACATTTATCTTGTTGTAACATAATATATAAGATTATTACCAAACTCCTTGCTTAAAAGCTCAAGGAATAAAACCACACTTCTTACTTTAGGATTAAGGAAGCATTAACACTATACATCAATCCATCAGAAAGGAGCTTTCATACAAGGTAGAAAAATTAGAGATAATTTTTTGCTAGCTCATAAGCTCTTCAAAAACTATAATAGAAAGCAATCACTTAAAAGTTGTGCAATCAAAATTGACCTTCACAAAGCTTTTGATTCCATCAAATGGGACTTTATATTGCATATCTTAGAAGAATTTGGATTTCTAGTAAGATTCATAGCTTGGATAGAGCAATGTATCGCAATGGTCTCCTATAGTATCTTGGTAAATGGGGAACAACTAAATTAATCAATAGAGTTAAAGGCTTAAGGTAAAGTGACCCAATTTCTCCTTATTTGTTTATCCTGATTATTAAAGTGCTTAATATGCTAATTAGACACATTATAAGCATGGTATGGAGATTCAAATAATATAATAAATGCAAAAAATTCAAGATATATAGTTTATCATTTTATAATGACTTACTTATTCTCTCAGGTGTTAATCCTAACTCAATAACAACCCTAATGATAGCTATCTAAATTTAAAATAGCTCTTAGGTACTATCAACAAAGACAAGAGTCACATCTTTATTTTATCTAAAACTGCTCATCTTTTTAGTTAGTTATCTAATTTGACATGCCTAGTAATCATAAGGCTACATTTTAAATATCTAGGAATACCTTTCATCTTTAAGAGACCAACTTTTAGGATTTTCTTCTTTATTAAAAGAATACAAAGAAGAATCAACACTGGGTGTAACAAAAGGATCTTATTTATAGGTAGAATTCTACTTATTGATTCAGTCCTCAATAACTTGTATGTATATTGGATCTAACATAAGGTGTATCTTAAAAGCCTAATCAAAATAATAGAGAAAATAATGAGACAATTTTTATGGTTAGGAGATCTCTCCAGAAAAGCTACTATCAAAGTGAAATCGAATGATATTTTCTTGCCAAGAAATAAGAGGGAGGATTAGGAATCATTCCCAATAGAACCTCAAATAAAGTTCAGATGATAAAAGGAATTGGAGAATCTTGGCTGATAAAGAATCCTTATGGTTAAGTGGATTCATGCACATTATCTGAAAATAAGAATTTTTAGATTGTTACACCAAGAACCAAAAATTCATAGACCATGCTTCATATTTTTAACTCGAGAGAGCTAATAAAGATAGAATTCAAATATGAACTAAGTGATGGAATTTTAAATTACTTTTGGTTCAATAATTGGTGTAGCATAGGACCATTATTCAAAATCAATAAAATTGTCTAAGAATATTGATTTCAGAAGAAGCAACAATAAAAAAGGCTATGAAGATTAGTTAAGGGGAGGAAAATATAAGGTCTTGTTTTGAAATATAAGGTCTTGTTTTGGAATAATAGGGTAAATCCCATATAACAACCTCAACATTAGTAGGAAAGTTACAACTCTCTAATTAAGAAATGCCTCAAGGATCTTTACAAATTGGTCATTTCACAACTGATCAAAAATTTAGCTTTAATTGTCAAATAGTATAAAATTGTATAGTTCAAGCATGCTCTTCCTAAAGCTTTAGTCCTTGCTATTAAGATGTGATTATCCACACCTGATAGATTTAGAGATATTACCAATTTGACCAAAGCATCACACTCTATTAACAGGAACCTAAGACTATCAGTTAATTATTCTTTCAATGCACATTCTCTTCTTATATTTGGCTAAGAGTACAATAGATGTTTAATCTCTTAAAAAACTTAATCAAACTAGTCAAAAAAACAATCAACAGTATCAATCAAAGGCATATGAATTACAAAGGAGATTTCCTAATTTACTAAATTGCTTTTGGGAATATAGTTTAAGTTGTTTATAAGGAAAGAAACCTGAGAATCTTCTAGGGTAAGACAATAACAAGTAATAAGCTCCATACAAAGACTACCAATTTGATTTGAGAGCCAATCATCACTCATAAGATCAATTAGATTTGTAGCAATTTTCTAGATATTAATTACAACACTTCTATACCATAGTTAAAGCATACCATATAAAGATGTTGTTTTGTTATTCAAGAACTAGATGCATACCTTATTGAATTATTGTAAGGGAGAGTGAAAAAAGTGACATAAACATAAGTTTAGCAGGACTTAGTTATTTATGTTAGATATCAATCAAGTTCTTTATGCTAGATATTAGACAAACTGGCTTGATTTGCAAATTAGTGAGAGCATATGTCTATATAAAACTTTAAATCTTGAATTGTAACTCATTAGGAACACCTTTTATTCTTTCAATGTATCTTAAAATTTTCAAGAAAAACTTTAATAAAAAATGATCTCCTTTATTCTCTCTCTCCTTCTATTAAATTAGGTCGTAAAATAAGCACATTGTAAATTATATAATAAACATGCATAGAAAAAGATATGGATGACAATAGGCTAAAATTGGCTCAACCTTTTTTATTTTAGCCCACGAGCAATCAATAGCCCATAAAATAAAACTATCAAAATTTCTAGTTCTCAATAATGACAATAAAGCTCTTCAATTTGTATACAACTTATCATCAAAGCAACATTGCCCCAATTAGTAAAAAACATAGCACAAAATGATTAAAATAAGATATAAACATGAATTGAAAGACTCTGTTGATCCGTAGATGACACATGATAAGGGTGAATTGTGTACGTTCTCTTTTTATCCTATTTGAAACAAACTAATAAATTACTTCAATAAATTTTTTTACAAATTTGAAAAATATTTACAAAATAAACATGATAATTATAAAAGAGAATAGGTTATGAGAGGAAAATAATAATTTATAGTGGTTCTACCAAACAAACTTTAATGTCTATCCACTCCCTAAGCTCTACTAAGTAATTCAATATCCACCAAACTACCTTTAACCTAAGTCCACTTCCCAAGCTCTACTTAGCAATTTACTATCCTTTTCTTTTAATGGATAAAGAGCAAAGGAGCTACGTATAGCAATGAAGGGGAGAACAGAAGGAATTACAAGAGGAAATTAAATCAGCGTACAAGAGGATTTAAGGGATAACACGCGAAGTAGGGACACACAAGAAGCAGCCATGCATAACTTAGGCACAAGAAAAAATTAGATGAAATTAAATAGACAAGCAACAAAAGGACAACGACACATCAACAAGGCAGAGGCTGTGATGCGTTTTATGTCATGCTACAACCATAGGGGAGGAGACACGTATAACATGTACAGTGAAGGCAAAGAATAATGAAAGGACGCAAATTAATTGGAGGTTGCATTTTAATTAGGGAGCAACACACTTGGAGGTGAGCAATTCATTAATTAGCTATAGTGGGCGGAGAATTTAATGAAGCACATTACGCAAGTCAACCAAATTAAACAGAGACCAGTAGAGTGCGTTGGAGGAGCAGTAGATTAAATAAAAGACAAATTAAATGGAGAGAATAGGTGGCGTCGTTTGGAGGAGACTAGGTTTTTGGACCCAGGCATAACGCAGAAGAGGGTTTTTTATTGTCATAGGGCCCACTTTATTAAATAAGAAGGGACAAAAACCTAGGGGTAATGAGATAGTGCGGCGGCAATGTATGGAATAAAAGGGGGAAAACCTAGAAAGGGGACAACAGCATATACAAGAAAGACTACAGCAGTTTTGGGGGGAATAGATTTTTATATAACAAGAAGAAGTGTGGGCGGCAGTAGAGTATTAGGCAGCTGAAAAGATAATTTTGAGAAAAGAAAGGAGAGCTCTAGAGAGTGGAGATAGCTGGCGGCAATTTTGGAGTGCTTGGAAGCTAGAGATTTTTATTATTTTACCACCATCAAAGAGTGACGATAACAGCTTTTGGGGGAAGATTTAATTCATTAGAAAAGCAGGAGAGAAAGACAGCGGCAACAGCTTGAGAGATTGATATTTTTATCACAATAAAAAGAAAGTGGACGACTACTGGAACTTTAAGAGAGGAGTTTAAGAGATTTATTTTATCTCCAGAAGAAGGAACAATACGCACGACAACAGAGAGAGATTTTGGAGAGATTTAATTTTATCACAACCAAGAGAGGAGACTGCCGAAAAGCAACTAGGAGACTCTAGGGAGGCTGAAGCTGGTTCGTGAAGAAGGTTGAAACTCCAATTTTAATTTGTCAATTTCAGCTATAATAGATAGAGACTAGCATTATGTGTGGCTAAGTTTTTAATCTAGACAAGGTACTTTACGTTTAATGCATGTAATTCGTGAGACTCCTATGGTTTAATTGTTTTCATTTATCTCTTATGTTTATTTAATCTCTGCACTTTATCGATTTATTATTGTTGAGTTTGTTGATTAATGAGGCCTGTTAATTGATTGACTTGATGATAAATTGCCAAATAGATTAGTTAATCCGTGATTACTGTCTATCGAAGTGGCGAATTAATTTCAATTAAGAAATTAGTGAGATTAAATAATTTAGTCTAAATAGATTGCGGCTTTTTCGATTCTGTTGGCTAAGAAAAAGGTCCATTAGAGCCTAGTGCTGTCATAGATTATATTCTGCGGAGCTTTACTCGGGAATAGTGTAATTGGTTAGAGTAATAATCTGCGAAGCTTTACTCGGGATTATCGAATAACTACGAATGGATTGGTTGATATGTGTTGTTCATTGTCTGCTATAACTTTGTCCATAAGAATGAACGAAATTTATATTTTTGAGTCTATGATCGAATTACAGTATCAAACAGGAGAGTACCTTGGCTAGGCTTTTCTTTATATAGCTTTCAATCTTTATTTTTAATTTCCTTCGACGTGATTTCGTGCTTTAATTTCGTGTTCTAAAATCAATCATTCCCAAATCAAATTAATTTTTTTATTTTTATTTTTATTTTTATTTTCATCTATTTTATTTTTATTTTTGATTTCACACAAATAAATAATTACTACATTGGTCTTTGTGGTTCAACCTTATTCACCACTTTACTCGCTTAAGTATTCTAGAGTAGGAATTTATTTTTGTTGGTTTGACACGCCATCAATGAACTTTTAGTTCACCCATCCCATGATCGGGGGATTTGTATTAGTCCCTTCCCACGATTGTGGAAATGCTTGGCATAGAGGCAAAATTGTGTTTTGTGTTCTTGTTGAATCATATAAGGATAAGACACTATCAATGTTGTAATTAGACATGATTGTGGGCTTTAAATGAACTTAATTTGATGTTAAATCAATTGGCTAAGTGTTTGATGAGTTTAGGTTCTCAAATGATAATATAAATTAAGGATTGGATTGTTCGATATCAGTGCGCATAAAGCTAGAATTTATAAGTTATTAAAAGAGTGAAGGTGTTTTTATGAATGCAAATGTGATCCAAAGGATATGAATAATGTGAATTAGTATAAAAGAATGAGAATTGGAGAAAGTGTGTGAATATAAAGCATTAATAAAGGATTGATGAATGTATGATTGATGAATAGGGTAACCAAACTTACATATGACATAACCTAATTGCAAACAAGTTATAGACAAGCTATAATGAATGAATGATCAAGATTTGTTATTAAGGACATATACCTAGAAAAATCAATTGAGCATGCATCAAACATGACACACTTACATATGTATAGTTAAATAATTATATGATTGATCAACTTAGTAATATATGGATTATATGTGTATTTATGATTTAAAAGCACAAATTAACCAACAGTATCCAGACATTGTCAAATCGTTAAGGCAATAACTATTTTGGAGTATACTGTGAGTTGACTTATGTTGGGCTCGGGTCTTGTGACTAATCCTGAGGTGACCATTTGGGGCGGTTAGGTGTTGTTTATGTGAGAGAGAAGTGGAAAACGTTAAATTGGTAAGAGAAATTCGCGTCGACAGTGGTAGGTTCACTGCGGTGAAACCATGGAGTTATCTCTACGGACCCTTCGGGTGAAGTTTGTCGCAGCGAAGTCTTTAGATCAACTCAAGCACCTCTTGGCAAGAATACGCCATAGTGAACTTTTAACTTCGTAGTGGCGAACTTCAAAATTTTAACATAAAAACCTTCGGTAAAAATTCGTCGTGGCGAAACCTGAAATTTCATAACCCAAAACCCAACAATCCAACTCTATCATACCCTTCCATTTCCAACCCTAACATACATTTTCCAGCAACCATTACACATACATCCTATTCCATTTCTATCAACATGCAATTTCATGCCTAACGCAATTTCAACATCTAAACTAATGGATATATATAAATATAAACAAAGATCTTTTTCAAATCTTAATCTTATTACTAAATCAAAGAGTTAGTACAATAGCTTTAGTTACATGTCAAAAGCCATGTCGTTGGCTTAATACAAAAGTACAAAATTCAATGGAGGCTCATGCTAACATGCTTATAAAGCTATCCCAAAAATAGTCAAACTAACTTTATTGCTATAAGTAGCTATCTTTGTTGGGCCTCACTTGATTCTAAAGCCTAACCACTTTCTCTGATACGACAACTGTTGGGCCCCGTTTCCAGAAACCAACTCTTAAGTGGAATCATTAACGTGAGCGTACTCCAATGAAGTCTCCTTAAACTATTGGGCCTCACTTGATTCTGAAGCCTAACCGCTTTCTCTAATACCACAACTATTGGGCCTCGTTTTCAGAATCCAACTCTTAAGCAGAACCATATAACGTGAGCGTACTCTAATGAAGTCTCCATAACCATCATCGATTTTTTTTTCATTCTCATAACTTCCCAATAATTTTCCTTACAATTTGTTCCCACGTAAATTTGTCACCATACTCGAACTCATTTTTCCTATTTGTGAACTAAATTTGGAGATCTTCAAACCAGGATTTCAATTTGAATTCTTCAAAGAAATTGTAGCTTTAAGTCTCTAGTTTACTTTAAAGAAAGAATCACCTCAATCAGAGCTCCATAGCTCAAGATATGCTTAAAAATCCAACATATATTCATAACCCAATTATGCTCTTCCAACCGATCCCTCATTTTCTTTCCACAAAAATTTTTCAAATCAACACCAAAAGATCCCAATTTTCATGGAGAGATATATTCATGTCTTAGGAATCAATTGCCTCAAGAATCACTTCATTCGGAGGTCGTACGGAGAAGTTATGGCTAAACGAATCCAACATGTTTATGTCCTTACTCGAATTGTACATCCTTTGGCGCAAACGCCATAACTCTCACTATGGGTATCAGATTGACTTCGTTCATGGACCATTAGAAAGTATACTCCTGAATATACAATTTTATGAAGACACAAAAATCTGATTCTGTAATTTTGGACATGGTCCGTGTGATTTTATACGGGCTGGCCGTGTAACCATCGGATGGAATGTGCTCCTGCATCAGAAACACACGACCCGTGTGATTTTACACAGGCAGGCCGTGTAATCTTTCAACTCCGATATTGAAAAATCACATACTTTATACCGTTGGAAAGATAGAAAGACAAGATACAACTTGTATGAAGACCACTTTGTCTAATTACATCTAAATCAGTCCAGTTTTCTCCTGGAAAACAGAACACACATTTACCGTCATGAAAATTTGAGAATTTTCCCAAATTCACTTCCTCTATTGCAATATCATTCATAATGATTTCAACTATCAATAATTTTCCATTAAACTCTCTAATATCTACTCATTTCATTCATCACTTGCATCCAATTCTCATCATCCACAAAATCCTATCTTTCATTCCATAATGTCTCACTTATGTAAATATATATGTATATATATACCAACCCTTTTTGCTCAACATTCATCATCATCAATCCAATTACAAATTAATATTCCATGTCCATACACAAATCCATATTTCATTAACATCACAAGATAAATGTTTACAAACTTTAATGGCATTCCAAGACATATTTCATCATCAATATTAAAAATCTGAATACAAAAGGTACAAAACCCCAAAATTCTCAACATATGTCCAAAGTCTTAGTTTTTACATCAATATAACAAAAATAAAAATACAACATATGCACAATCAAACGAATGCCTTCACTTTCTTTCACCCGATCTCTTTCTCATCACCTAAAGATGGGAATGAAAGGGAGGTGAGCTTATGGCTCGTGAGTAACATGTTTATAACCAAGAAATAAGCAAAAACCATTGAAATAGTTATTTCCTTTGTAAAACTCACATTGAAATCCATATAACACATATCTCCCCAAATTCACCACTAATCAAGCAATTCGTAAACATCATAAATCATCATTCAATGCATTATCACTTTAAACACATTTGATGAAATTCATCATCCAAGCATAACACACAAATTGCATCATACTTAACATGTCAAAATGCAAATGCGCAATCAAATGGCTCGAGGGTTCCGTGGAACAAAATGGCAAAACCGAAATTTACACCGTGAACGAAACGAGTCCACTTTTCGGATCTCGTAGGCCACAAGCGGGCAGCTGGGAGAAGGCTTTACGTCGATGTGCACGTGACTACGAAACGGTTCCTCTCTCACCCAAACACAATCAAATCTCATGCTTAATTCAATCATTCACAATTTCATATTCTCAAGCTTTTTCTTCTTTCCATTCAATCAAAATGCCATGATACAAGGCATAGCATAATCATGCTCACACTTCAATTTTCATCACAATGTCATACACCAATATACATAACATA
>JANITW010000003.1:39529106-39545093 GCA_027564335.1 Erythroxylum williamsii
AAAGATGTGTTTGTGGTTATTGTGAAAATTATGTACAAAACATAAAGACAAAAAAGATTAAAAATATACTCATTAATTGATTTGAAAAATCTACTTAAAAAAGTACTTTTTTAGAAACTCTAAATTTAATCTTCTTAAAAAGGTTTACTTTATTTGTCAAAAAAATTATATCTATTAAACAGTACTTTTTATTTTATAATCAAAAGCTTTTTTTAAAAAAAAATTTGGGGTAGAAAAAAATATATTTATTTAGCCACCAAACAGGTATCTAATATAAAATGATACATAGGTAATTAAAGTATTAGCACATATTGCCTCGGTCATACAAGGTTGACCACCCACCTACCCCCACCTCTTTTTCTTAAGTTCCAATGGGAATCCAAGCCATCTACTTCCTAAGATATGAAGTTCCAAATATCTTTCCTTTTTGTTATATATTTATCCTAGTAATTATAATTGCTCCAGTCCTTTACATTACGAATGTGTGATTTATTGGAGTATGTTAATTTAATTGAATTAGAAGACAACCGGAGATTTGCACTTTGGAATAAAATTCTTGGTTTAAGGACACAAAATTAGCTTTAGGGTACCGCATCTCACGCATTCCAATTACAGTAGGTGGTCAGATCACGTGACTTTCTTTTAGCCATCTCCGTCTCCCGCCCTTCCAAAAGAATCTATTTTAACCTTTTGTAAGAGGCATTTCTATTTTCAGATTCTTCCTAAAGTTTTGGAGTTAACTTTTAAGTTGAAACAAAAAGGAAGGCAAACGTATATTCCTCTTAAACAGAATCCAAAAACAATCAATCATATAAACATAGTTTTATTATTCAAATATATCTAAAGGAATTATTTGACGTGTGACCAAAACCAAACTGATATAAATGAATAAATGAAACAGGTTAATGTGACTCGATTTTAGTTTGCAATTCAACCTCACTTCTATCGAGTTCAAATCTTTTGTTTAATATTATGATGTCTTATTGTATCTAATAAATCTCAATCATTTATTTATATGAATTTTACATAGATTCTATATAAATCCCGCAAAATAAATAATTAAAATTTTATGAGACAAAATAAGACAATAATATTAAACAAAAGATCTTTTCTCACTCTCGTTCAACCCTCACGCTACAACTCACCCTTCTCTCTCTCTCTCTCTCTCTAATTTTTTTTTCCCAACTCCACACAAACCGATAAAACAAGTTACCAGTGGAAAATCTCATAGCCGGTCAGAAGCCCAGACATGAGAAACTGACGATCTATTGTCCACGTCGGACCATCAAATCCATACACATTATAGTTTTCTTCTCTTGCCTCTCTCACCGGCTACTCCCGGTCCTTACCCAAACATCTTAGGAGTGTCCGTATTCTCTCCCACTATAAATACCAGCTCTTAAGATCTAACCTTTTTTTTTCCTTTTCTCTCTCTTGTTTCTCCGTTTGCCGGCGACCTGGTCCTTTCACGTCCCGCCGGCGCTTCTGACTCAACTCTTCCCTCACCATCTCTCTCTCTCTCTCTCAAATTGAGTACTTGGTAAGGTTAACTCTTCTCTGACTCCCTCTATCGCGCGCTCTGTGTAGTTGTTTTGAAAACTGTTTCTTTTAAGCCTTAGATCTGGGCTTTTTCTCATTTCATTAGCTAAATTTGATTCAGTTTCTTGTTGAAAATGAAAATTTTGATTGTGTTATGCGTCTTACTTTTATCATTTTGTTTGTGTATTTGGAAATGGTAGTGGATCTTGATCTAATGATGTTTCATTTTGTTTATTTTTGACATGTTATTGTTCACTGTTAATAATTGCCTGGATTACCTTTTTCCTTTCCAAGTTGTGAATAGTTATTGACTTGTTTAACAACTTCCTACTTTTGTTTTGTTTTGTCCTTTTCCTTTCTCAATAAACTACAAATATGAGGTTTATGTCCTTTTACGTTGTCTATCCCTGAAAAGCTGGATATATGCCAGAGAAACTGGGCAGGTGTAGAATACGTCTAATTGAGAATTGTGTACGCGCTTGTGTGTGCGTGCTAAATGACCATGTTGGGTGGGCTTATTATGTTTGTAGTTAATATTTGTTTCATCATACAATCCTAACGCCTTATATCTTTTCGTTGGCTACAAGAACAAGCTATCGGGAGTATATTCGAAAGCAAATTTGAAAGAGGAGACAATACAAATGGATGGACCTAAAGAGGCCGGACTTAGGAATGTGAGCTCAACATGCTCTATCTCAGAAATGGATGATTTTGATCTCTCTCGTTTGCTTGACAAGCCAAGGCTGAATATAGAGAGGAAGAGATCATTTGATGAAAGATCTCTTGGTGAACTCTCAATTGGGCTCTCAAGAATAGGAATCGACAACTATGAGAGCTCATATTCACCTGGGTACAGGTCAGGGTTGGATACACCGGCATCATCTGCTCGCAACTCTTTTGAGCCTCACCCAATGGTGGCTGACGCCTGGGAGGCGCTGCGAAGGTCTATGGTGTACTTTAGAGCTCAACCAGTTGGCACCATTGCAGCCTATGATCATGCCTCGGAGGAGGTCTTAAACTATGATCAGGTAATCCCTTCCGAACTAATTCCTCGCACTTCTCGTGGTTTTATTAATTTTCTGCACGGTGATGGTAGCTTTAAGCTTAGAACATCTCTTTGATGGCTTAATTTCTGTTTTAAAGCTTAGAACATCTCTTTGATGGTTTAGTTTCAGTTTTACTGTAAGGATGTTACTTAAAAGCCTTTATTTGCTTGTTTCTATTTGTAAACCTGTGCCTCGTATTCCTATTGAAAATTCAGAACCGAACAAGTAATAGAGCTGGAATGCAATGTGTATCATTCTGTAAACGTTATCTGCTAACTGCTTCTAATGGTGCCACTTTAGAGTTTGCTGTTAAATGTCATTTAGAAACTCATGAAAGGACTTCCGGGAAATGGTATCCAAGAAACTGCACCTAGTTTTGGGTACAAATTGGAGCAAGTCAAAGGATAGTTTTTAGTTTTTTTCAGGTAAAGCTTAGACAAGATTCTTTGTGTTTGTGTTGTTAATCATCTATTCTTTGCTTTTTCCCCACTTCCTGTAGGTTTTTGTACGTGATTTTGTGCCCAGTGCCCTGGCTTTTCTGATGAATGGTGAACCCGAGATAGTTAAGAACTTCCTGCTGAAGACACTTCATCTTCAAGGGTGGGAGAAAAGAATAGATCGGTTCAAACTTGGGGAAGGGGCAATGCCAGCTAGCTTTAAAGTTCTACATGATCCTGTTCGAAAAACAGATACGCTTATTGCAGATTTTGGTGAGAGTGCAATTGGAAGAGTTGCCCCAGTCGACTCTGGTTTTTGGTGGATCATTCTGCTTCGTGCTTATACAAAGTCAACTGGGGATTTATCTTTGGCCGAGACTTCAGAATGTCAAAAGGGAATGAGACTTATATTGACTCTCTGCTTGTCAGAGGGGTTTGATACATTTCCTACTCTTCTTTGTGCTGATGGATGCTCAATGATTGATCGCAGAATGGTGAGCACCCATGGTTTTACAATCTCTCTCTCTATTTCTCATGTACTCACATTATATATGTGTTTTGCTTAGTGTGGCTATTGCTTCCTAGCCATTCCTAACAATGATTTAATGCTTTCATGGAGCTCAATGCGTCTATTGCTTAAGAGTTGGATAAGCATTATATAACAGTTATAAATTGTTATCTGCAATAGCATCATCAGGAATATTCTATGCTAAAAATTTCATTCTTAAGCTTTTGCTTAATATGGTTTCTTAAAAATTTTGTATAGCCTACTTGAATTATGGCGGTGATTCCGGTAATCATAAACATTGTAATCAATGAACTAACTATTGACAGGCTCCATGAAATAATTTCTTTTTGGAGTCTAAAATCTGGTAGACATCCAGCTGAAGGCATTTGCTGTTTGACTTAATTTCTTACATTGGAACGGCTAATCTGTGAAACTTTACTCTTCGTTTTATTGTTTTTTCTTTCACTAAATGGTTTGATGCATGAACACTGGACGCTGTTATTGGTTCTTGTTTGGTTTTGTACAAGAGCAATTCTCGGGAGTTGATAATTCAATTTTGTGTTAATGTTATCATTCAAATTCGATTTTAGCTTTTAAAATCCTACTGAAATTGATTACTGTGTGTCTAGTGGGGAATTTAGGAACCAAATTTTGTTTTATTCATGCTGCTCTACTAATGTTTTTGAGCTTTTATGTTTTCTCTTTATTCATTAAACTTCTATATCTTTTGGTTTGTCAATAGTAATACTGTTTTTTGCTATTATTTAGATCTTTTCTTTAAGTTTTGCTTATAAACAGTGGCAATTTTGTGCTACTATTTTGGTGGACTGATTAAACTTTTGTTTCTGCATTGATATTCTGTCCTTTTTTTAAAATGTTAATTTAATGTCTTTTCCCCTTTTGGAAGGATAGTTAAGTTACCTTTGCTAATCTTCCACACAAATAAAAACTTGCATGCATGTCAAAAACAAAAAGATAAATGAAATAATACTGGAAGGTCAATTCAACTGCCCGAATTGCTTGTTCTTCTGTTTGAAATTGCGAGAAGTAAATTTTACTTTGTATGTTATTGCCGGTGATCGTCTTAAAAGTTTTAAATTTTCTGTGATGAAGTTTTATCAAGCTTTTAAATGCTTGACAATGCCTTGATATGTTTGGTTCTTGTTACAGGGAATTTATGGTTATCCTATCGAGATCCAAGCACTTTTCTTTATGGCTTTGCGTTGTGCTTTGTCCATGTTAAAACATGATGCTGAAGGAAAAGAATGTATAGAGAGAATAGTGAAACGTTTGCATGCATTGAGTTATCACATGCGAAGCTACTTCTGGCTTGACTTTCAACAACTAAATGATATATATAGATATAAAACTGAGGAGTACTCTCACACTGCGGTAAATAAGTTCAATGTTATTCCTGATTCAATCCCTGAGTGGGTATTTGATTTTATGCCAACACGTGGTGGCTATTTCATTGGAAATGTTAGTCCTGCAAGGATGGATTTTCGTTGGTTTGCTTTAGGTAACTGTGTAGCTATTCTCTCTTCTCTTGCAACTCCTGAGCAATCAATGGCTATTATGGACCTTATTGAAGCTCGGTGGGAGGAGCTGGTTGGGGAAATGCCTCTGAAAATTTGTTATCCTGCAATAGAAAGTCATGAATGGCGAATCGTGACTGGTTGTGATCCGAAGAATACAAGATGGAGTTACCACAATGGAGGATCTTGGCCAGGTTTGTGCCTCTTCGTTTTTGAAACTGGAGATTTGATATTAATGTTTCCGTATAGAACCTCAGGATGATTATCTTACTGTCATGGTTTTCTGGTGTCACTTGCTAAAAACTTGAATCTGATCCAATGAAACCATATGCAAGATATTAAAGCTTGTAGTTTGGGATGCCAAGATTATGTACACTACTTTTGTCTGGTTCTACATTTTTTCATCTGAGAGCAAATTGTTTTCCTTTGGTTAACCTTAGTGGCATTGCTAATAAAAGATCTGTTCGAGAGAACAGTGGTGGAAACTAATGGGAGACAGTACTCAATAAGTTCTTACATTCCTAATCATCCTCATTAATGAATGTATTGATTTTCCGATATATTGTCTTTATTTGGATCCAGTCAATGGACATATTATGTATTGAATACTTGCTTTTTCCTCTTTTTGTCTAGGGACCTGGCTAATTCTTGAAATTCTGGATAAGAATAAGTAGAGTTCTTTTAATTGGTTATTGATTTAAATTATATGTAAAACATACCTGCTTGCATCTAATTCGTAGTGAATATCCTCAATGCAATAGTTCTTTATATCATCAGTGTAATGGTTCTTTATATCAATCAACAATCAGTTGCAACTTCTCTGAATAATGCAAAATCTACACTTATATGCATTTGTATTGTTGAGTCTAGACTCACTCTCCACAGTTGGAGGAAATTAACTGGTGCTACTCTGAAAGCATAGCTTATAAGAAGTCACTGCAAACCTCGTAACTTTTTGAATGAAAAACAAGGGATCTTAGTTCCTTCAAAACAATAAAATATGTTGAAACGAGGGAGAATGTATTTATGCATCCAGTTTTTTTTATTTTTTTTCTGATTCACATATTGTGATGACACTTGGATATTCTACAACATTGGGCTTTAGTTTGTTGGCAAATAATTTTGGCGGTAGCAAAAGTATGCCAGTCTGATCTGAAAGTTGATGAAACAAAACTTCTGTAGGTCTTAACATACTCATGTTTCACCGCGCACATTGTGCAGGATCACGTTTTGCTTCCTGTCCAGATGCTTTTGTCCTGCTTTTTCCTTGTTTTGGGGATAAAATATTATTGCATCACGCATTTCATGAATGCATCTTTTTCATCACCTTGGATTGTTTGGACATTTTTCTTCAAAACAAGATTTATAGCACACTTTGTGATAAAATTTTTTAATTTTGCTTATCCTTTCCTTTCCAACATTTGCCCCCTTTCTTTGTATGAATTCAGTGCTCTTATGGCTGCTAATTGCTGCATGCATCAAAACGGGACGGCCTCAAATTGCAAGGAAAGCGATTGATCTTGCAGAGACCCGTTTGCTTAAAGATAGCTGGCCAGAATATTATGATGGAAAACTTGGAAGATACATTGGTAAACAGGCAAGGAAATATCAAACTTGGTCAATTGCTGGATATTTGGTGGCAAAGATGATGTTGGAGGATCCTTCACATCTGGGAATGATTTCCTTAGAAGAGGACAAGCAAATGAAACCCGTGATTAAGCGATCTTCTTCTTGGACTTGCTGATAGGGGAACAAAAGCGTATATTGTTTCTCACAATATCATTCTTTTACATCTGCCTTTGTAGGCTTCAACAAAAAATTTGGTTTTGTGTACAATAGCTTCTGCTGGGACATTGTCTTTGATATTCAAATAAGAGATACATTTCGCTATTTATGTTAAGAATTTCTTTTGTGATGGTAAATGCAAATGCCATATATTTGCCTGAGACAGTAGATATGGAACATCATTTATGTTAAAGGTCAAAGGAAATGACTGGAAAGAAGAAAAAAAATAAACTTTTGGATTCAAGGTTGGTGCGCTTGATATTATGATCTTTTTCCTTCTTGGTTAGCTGCCATAATCCGCATATTCCTGCATGGCGGGTGTTTTAATCTCTGTTGCTCTAAAAAGAAGTTGGGTTGTGCTAGAGTGGACTGCTTATCTTTGGTGGATGTTAGATGAACAGTGTTGGAGCCTGGTATACAAGGTTGAGTTTTTCTTCTATACCAAGGAACAGTTTGGGACCAAACTCGATTGGAATGGCATAGTGGTCAGATAACTCATAATATGCTCGCTGACAACCCTAAGAGAGTAATTTTCAATCAACTGCCTTAACCAATGAAAATGTTACAACAAGGAGGAGCTCATCAACTTGGTGGAGAAAGGGCGTTCGAAATTAATACGGTGGATGCCACAAGAAGAGAGAGAGAGAGTGGTTTATTGTTGAATTCTTCTTTTAAGTGTCGATACAAGGACAAGGCTCTTTATGGTTCTCAACCGCTCAACAACCCCTCAAACAAATCTCCATAGGACTCACAACGTGTGACCGACCCTCTCGTATTTGCTTAGCTAACTGGCTCCACGTCAGATTGCAAGGAATTACAAAAAATACGAAAAAAAATTGTATTATGCTGCATCATAGCTGGCAATTAAAAAGACTTGTTCTCAATTCCCACAGGAGGAGAACTCCGAAAATCTCTTTTTCCCCAGTATCAGCACTGCCACCGAATTAGGTACTGAACCTTAGCAACATTTTCGTGCTTAACCATTCTCATGTTGGGAATGTGAGGAGCTTCGGGTAGCACTCCTTTGAAAGGTTTCAACATTCTGTAGTTGCTTGGAAGTAACGTTAATCACCTTAAGTCGCTCGGCTACAATTCCTCTTAGTACATTTATGCTTAACCAATATAGTCAAACTTCATAGGCAGTTTGCTAAAATTTCGAACTATATCCCCAGGGTATTTAACCATTGGAAGTAGCTACACATCAATGGTAAGCTTAGTTTTCTGTAGCCTCCATGTGAAGTTTCTATAGATGTATTAACACGGTACTTGAGTCACATCAGCCACAGTCATTGATTGTGGTGTAATAGCCTCTATTTTACGAGCTAGAGTCTTCTGTCTAAGATTATTCTGTCCTATTCTGTCTATTAAATCTCAGCTATCTATTTATATAAGTTTTGTGTCTATTTATGTGTGTAGATCTTGCATAAATAAATGGTTAAGATTCAAATGGACAGAATAGGACAGAGTAATTTTGAACAGAAGATCCATATTTTTTTGCAAGCCAAGATCCTCTGTTCAAGATTACTCTATCCTATTCTGTTCATTGAATCTTAGTCATCTATTTATGTGAGTCTTATATTTATTTATATAAATCCTGTGTAGATCTTACATAAATGAATGGTTAAGATTTAAATGGACAATCCGACTCCTATTTTACACCCTTAACTTCTTAGCAAGAGTCAAATCAAGGAAGTTAAAGGTGCTTCTAAATCTCTTATGATTTACAAAGCTTTCCTTCCCACATATCTAGTGACCTTTATTGCGTTATGCCACTGAGAGCACTTACAGAAATGACAAGACCAGTGTTTAAAACCTCGTAGGTTATAGTCATTTCTACTATACCTCCTTTTCATCCATCAACAGATCTTCACCGACTTCAGCCTCTTGACCATAAACTTCTACCATGAATATTTGAGTCTTTTTTGTTGCACATTTATGACCCCTTTCATGAGGCCGATCACAAAAATAAAACTGACCCTTCAATTTTTCTCATCCCTACTCTTAGCAGTTGTGAGATATTTGTGAAGTGTTGGCGAGGTAAGGTTCTTTGTGGTTGATCTTGGTGTGGCGATTGGAGTGCGTCAAAGTGGTTTGGTGTTGTTTGGAGGATGTGGATTTTGAATGTATGTTTTGGGGTTGTACATTGGAGGTGAATGAACTAGATTTGGTAGATTACTGAGGGCTGAAATCGAGTCTTCTTGCAACCTTGCATATTCAATAGCTGCAAACAAGGTAGCTGGATTAGAGGCTTTTACAAAGGGCTTTAAGGTGAGTTTAAGGCTAGCAATAAACTCTCCAGGAAGTAATCAGTAGGTAATATAGGATTTCTTTGCAACATCTGAGATTTTAGATTCTCAAATTCATCAATATAATCTTCAAGACAAATGAATCGATGTGGCAGAGAAGAAGGCTCGTAAGTGGGACGGAGTCATAACAAGAGCAAAGGAATAAACGAAGAGGAAGATGACGTAGTATGGTATATAGTCGCTATGAATAAAACAGGTTGTGTATGGGAGTGACAAATGTATTGATATGATTGACTGTGTAGTAACGGGTGTATTAGTAGTTATTATAGCCGTTGATGCGAGGGACGGATATCAACAGACAACTGTAACTGTTTTTGCTGTTTGCCCCAAAAACATAATCCTTTTTGTTCGATGCTCATCCAATTCTTTGCTTGAAGTTATTTCACTCCACTTGACTTCTCGTTCCATCTTCGGATTTCCTTGTATCGGCATAGGTAAATGTCCAGAAGGCTTCTTTATATTTGTTGAATTTCCAGTATAATATGGCCTCTTGGATGAACTCTTCTGGTGGCTTCGCAATGCATCACCACCAACTCATGTTTTCTCTCGCTAGCTCATATGCCTATTGAAGGGCTCCACATTTGGCTGACCAAGATTATACTATGATTCAATTCTCCGGCGATTAACCATGATTCAATTCTCCGGTGGTAATCAAGCCTGCGACTGGGGCCTTTGAAGTTGGGGATTCAACCTATTGGAACAAGAAGGTACTCACTAAGTAGGGCTCCGACATCACCTATATTTGCGACAATACTCGCAATACTCTTTGTTCCAATTCTTTGAATTCTCCAATGGGATCTTCAAAGACTGTCTCCCCCAAACCTTTGCTACAAAGTTAACAGATACTCACCCCAGCTTGGTGGTTCTTGGCTCATTCGATTCCTCACATGCAATTCATGCCAGGCGAGAACCTCAGCCTGCAAATACATCGTCGCTAACCCAATCTTCAATTATACTAGTGTATGATCAATTGTTCGCATTTGAACACCCACGCTCTTAAGTTCTCTTCTTTGAACACTGATAGCTCAATCTTGCTACACTTGGTAGAAAAGGTGTAACGACCTCCGTAATAACTGTATCCACTTTCATTTTCTGGCACCCTTTGATCTACGTTTTCTTGCATCCCGTTCTCACTGTTATCATTTTGAAACAGTTGAGTAATCCATTCCTTCAGCTCCTTTATGCTTCTTTCATGCCTGCTTTCTAACTGTTGCATCCGATTGCGCAGTCCCTCCTCCACATTTCTCCACTCTTGACCTCGCGTTCCTTCCGCCATTTTGCAACGTAAGCTCCCAAATCAGGTTCTGATACCAATTTGTTACAAGTATTTATTTGTAATCGAATTATGGATATAGGGTTCTATTCGATAAAGCAAAAGAGACTGGAGAGGAATAAGAAGAAGCTGAACAGAAGAGAGAGAGAGTCTAGTTTCTTAAGAGAGAAAAACAGTTACAATTGTTAGTTGATATTCATCCCTCGCATCAATGGCTATAATAACGACTAATACACCCGTTACTATCATATCAATACATTTGTCACTCCCTTACATGACTCGTTTTATTCATACGACTCTATATCTTACTACGTCGTCTTCCTCTTCATTTATTTCTCTGCTCTTGTTACGAAATCGTCCCACTTATGAACCTTCTCATCTTCTACGTTGTTTCATTAGTTTTCCTCATCCATCATTTCCGCCCGTATCAAGGGCCGGACAGTGATGTGCTGTCAGGAGGCATGCGATGGCAGTAACACATATATTGGACAGCAACGGCAGTGAGACCCAGTAGAAAACTTTTGATTAGAATCGAGTGTGTTCACCAGCAGTGGGAGGAAGAAACATGGTAGCAGCGGCAGGAGGAACCTTGGTTGACTAGGGTTTTCAAGTTTTAGTTCTATGGTTTCTTACTGATGAAGGATGGTTGGCAATATGAATAAACCTATTCGAGTTAGAATATGAGATGTCTGGCAACAAGATAAGGTTATCCTAGTTTTAAAAAATGTTTGTTTAGGTATGAGAGTAGAGTATTCTAGGTTAGGAATAAGGTATTCATACCTTAAAATAAGGCTTGTTTGGAAACAAACATTAAGTTATTCTATATTTATAATAACAGTTGTTTAGGTATGAGTTACTTAAACTAAAAAAAAAAATTTAGCTTTAAGATTAAGTAATCCTAAAACTAAATTAGGTAATTTTAAATATGAAATAAATTCCTAATTTTACCAAGTTCCAAACATAATTTTAAAATTGTCTTAAAATTACATTTTAAAAAATAATTATTTTTCTTAATTTGATTAGGATTAATAATTAATTTGATTCCTTGCTAAATTTTATAAAACTAAAATTAGAATTAATCAATTTTAATTAGATTAAAAGTAATTAATTAGACTCGTTAGAGTTGGAAAAAAGGTTCTAGAAAGTTTGCTTATGCAACTTTGAAAAGAAAATTTTACTAAATTATTATAAGTAAGAAGTATAATCTATTGAAACTTTTTTCAATTAATTTTATTAAAGGAATCAAGATAATTACGAATAGTTTTCAATTGTTTTCTACTTAGATCATAGAAATTTAATTCATTTAGGAATTAACTAGTTTAATCTTATTTAATTATCTAAGGAGTTGAAAATATTATTTTAGATTATGAAGATCAATAACTATAATCATATAAAGCTTGATATTTTTTATATATAATTTGATTATGAATGTATAAGTTGCATGCTTTATTTATATGTTTAATATATATATTGAATGTATGTTAAATTGTATTTTTATATGTATGATATTTAACATGAACTTTTGTGTTTGATGAGATAAATAAAATTAAATCCCTCATTAAAATTTGAGTACATATTGAGAACATGATTATGGTCTTCTATTATTATAAGAATAAACTAGAGTGTTGTTTATTATTAGGCTTGTTGAATAAGCACAAGGCCGCTTTAATCCAGATATGTTTAGTTTTATAATGGTGGATCATACTTAACTAAAGTTGTGTCATTTAGATGAGCAAACCTATGATCATATAAATTTGGAGGCAAGGTTAGGAAAAGACATGTTTTGAAAAAAGTTGTCATCTTACAAATCTAGAAGTCACATGAGATATGATTAATAAAGTTTTTATCTAACTAATTTAGGTTAGTTAGTTTGTTGAGTAAATTTAAGATCAACTGAATTTGAATGAGATCATAGCCCACTAGAGATATTAATCTTTTCAAATAGTAGTGAGAGCTATTGTTTTGAATAAAATAATGAGAGTATCCAAATTTATGGTTGAAATCCTGAACTTGTTTGGTAGTTGTGGCATATAACCAATTATTTGCTGTTCTTATATTTATATTTTGTTCTGAGTAGAATTTACCTTTTTTAGTATTGTTGATACTAAGAGTCAACTTTCATAGATATAGGTTATGTTTAAGAAGAGTTCTTAAAGTTAGAAAGGAAATTGTATGTCTATATGTAATTTTACTATTAAGTTATGTTGAAGATTTAGAGTTAAAGTTTTAGAAACATGTTAAAATCATATGGATGACGGAATATAATGAGATTTTAAGTTGACTACATCTCATTAACTTTGATGATATGTCAACATTATGATAGCAAGGTGCAAGAGGTTGCATGAAGGAAAACTAAAAAGTATAGTATCTTGATAGAATTGTTCCATTCAATTTAACCTACTAAAAGCATGAATATGGACTACAATTAAGGGAATTTACTATAATATGACAACATTCATCAATTAAAGGAAAAACGATTGATTAACTTTTCTTTTGAATATATATATATAATTCAAGGATACGATACTAAATATGGATTCAATATTACTATAAAGTTCTAGGCATGATAAGAAATAGATTGTTAAGTAAAAGTAATTAATCCAAGTTTATATAAATAGTTTATATGTGTTGGATCAATGGAGATTTATTATTCTTAACAGAAATGGCAAAATACAAAGTTAAGTAATGGAGACTATCTTTTTATGTCATATTGGTTAAATCAATGTAATGAGCACAAAGTTATATATATATATATATAAGGATATATGTATCCTTTTGATTGTGAATTGTATAAAACTTATTAAGTTGAAAATAATCAACCATTGGTGAAAGGATGATGATGACTTTGAATTGTTAAATGTTATACTTATGTTGTATTAGATGTAATAACAAGTCATTAAAGGATGATACATATACTTCATTATATTACTAATACTTTTATGAGATATAGTCATATGTATTAAATAGAATATTAATTTAAAATTTTGAAAAGTTCAGTTAAATCTAAGTAGAAAATAAATATTAAGAATGCTAAAGCACTTTGAAGAGATCGATGTAGTGAGATTCAAGTTTTATTGGTTATATATAGGAAATGAGATTCTTTGGTGAATACCTTAATAATAAAATTCAATAAGAATATGAATATGTGTAAGGAGAAATATACAATATGAGTTATTGTATAATTTAATATTTATTTCTTATATAGCTATGTCTAGTACAACAACTTATCTTTGAAAGTTCCAATAACATCAGTTAACAATATTTCATATTAAATATGAAATGATAAGACTTTGAAAGAGTCAAATTTAAAGTTTTAAGATGTGATGCTTAGTTAAAGCATTTATTATGCAATAAGTTCATAACTAAATCAGATAATAAATGGTTATGATATATCCAAAATTTTGGATATGATCTTATAAACCTTATTGAATAAAAAGTTTGTTTCAATGAATATTCATAAGAGACTGGTTCTCAAGATAAGTAGTGGGAGTAAGATAAAATTGTAATAGTTCAAATGTCTTAACAATATATCTAATTGCAACTAGTGCTTTTGTTAATTCATTTGATATATAGTTGAAAGGCTACGAAACATTAAAAGATTCACTTTCATGATAAATTCATAAAGTACGTGTTATAAATGATTGTGAATTTATCATGTCTACAAGAAGGTTTGGAGATTATAATTGTCCTTTTCAGTGGGAATATGTAGAGACATATTGCTCATAGAGAGAACAATAACTCATATTTTCAATTGTTGAAAATATGATTATCTAAGAACAACTTTTGTTAGATATGAAATGGTAATAAGTTAATTCTAGGAATTAGATCTATAAAGATAGATATAGAATTTATTTACATATTATAAGTCTAAATATGTAGATAATGTACTAAATGTGATTAATATTTGAGATATTTGATACATATAAAGTATTAAAGATATCCATTATTTTATATATGAGTTGATATTTGAGTTTAAGATTATGTAGATATTAACTTTAGAAACAAATCCTTATTAAGGTATATTTTACCTAAAACAATACTATTTCAAGATTGGAATAGCTTTAATGAAGCATTAATTGCAATTAGGCCAAATACATTTTTATTTAGTGGAAATGTTCAATTAGATCAATAAGTTCTTTAATGAACTTAGTATAGTTCCTTACATTTTTAAGACAATAATGTCATATAGAACATTAGATCCATTTGGCATACAAAAAAGAACTAAGGTCTCATCAAAGATCCAAGTTTATATTTAGGTAGTTTCTCTTAATTATAATGATAATTAAGATGAAAATTGTGAGATTTAAATAACTACTTACTATAGAAAATCTTATAGAATTCTCTCACTGGACCATTGTCCCAACAATAGCATTATCATCATATGGCAATATGGTATAAGATACTTAAATGATTGGCTTAGTGTAAATGCAAGATTGTTGGTTTATGTCCTACAAACAATCAGTTGATTGAAATTTGGTGATAATTATTTAAATACATTCTTTATCTTATATATATTTAGACGCATATGATAAATCTCATATAGTAAATATACATTGAAAATGAAAGTATGATAAGATTATAATTATGAGTTTTATATGGCATGTCTGTATTTTTTCTTAAATTATTCTTAATCATTTTTCTATTGAGACTAGACATTAATGTAGTACAAAAAGACTAGCACACATCATGTTTCTGCTTTATGAAAGAAGTAGTTAACCTAATAGACTAAAGTATGGAGATACTTAAAACAACTATGTGGGTGTTTGTTAGAGAACAACTTACTAAACTAGCCATATATAAGAATCTCATTTGGAATATTACTTTTATGTCTATGAAAATTTTCATTGTAATGATTTTATAAGTGATCCTTTGACTTGAGATTATCAAAGTATCTCGTATAGGGATTGCTATATTTTGATGCTTCTTAGGACCTGTTCTAATTAAGGATAGTTTAGTATGTATTCATTGGATTTACCATAAACTATAAAGAGATAGTTAGGTGATCAATATAAGATTCATCACCTTAAAATATTTAGGGAAGATGTTTTATTATTCTCGATTAGGTTTTGTGTCTCGATTAGGATTAGTTTAGGAAATCATTGGCCAATTTGAAGTGACACTTTGAAAAATATTTTCAATATCATTAATTGAATCAATTACTAATAATAGAAAACTAATATGAATGGATTCAAATACTGTAGATATTATTTCTATGTTATATGTCTATTTAGAACATTATATGATGGAAGAGATTGAATTATACGAAAAATCATGTACGAAAAGATTAACAAAAATCACTTTTACATTCCTAAATGTATTTAGGTAATCAAGGCCAGTGATATTGGTTTCGTATCGTATTGGCCGAAAAAGGTACAAAATCGTGTTCAAAGGTATTGATGTAAATAAAATAAATATTTTTATTACTAATAATAATTACACATTAAATAAAAATTAAAAATTAAATTTTTAATTAAAATTATTTTAATCTTTTATATAATATTTATTAACAAAGAATTAATAAAAATTATTTTTAAAAATAAATAATTTATTATTTATAA
>JANITW010000003.1:39722771-39735548 GCA_027564335.1 Erythroxylum williamsii
TTTCCGGGTAAGTTTCGCTTCGTTTAATCTTGTTGTGGTTGGATTAAACCTAAAGATAGGTTGAATGTGTGAGAATCAGTGATTTAGGGTTTAGAGGGGAAAATGGATAGATTTCTTTGGGTTGTGGATTTTGTGGCTGTTTCTAAGTTGTTAATGGGTTAGAACTGTAGTATAGGACTTGAATCAAGGTTTAGATGTGTTGCTTTTGTAAAAGAGAAGGATTGTGGATGAAAATTTCTAGAAAAGTCAGGTTCGGTGTCGTTCTTCAGGCCCGCACGTCGCGACGTGCGTATGAACATGCCACGACATGCGCGTTCATCGCGATGTGTGAGAGGGAGCACGCCGTGACGTGCGTTAAAGACCATGTCGCGACGTTCGAGAAAAGGGTGCACGCCGCGGCGCACACAGCCTGTTCGCCGCGACGAGTGGGTCTTCACCGCAACGAACCCCAGTTTTTTCGAGAAAGATTTTTGGGCATATCTTTTGGTATAAATATCCAAATGAGGTGATCTTGGATTTGTTGTGATCTAGAGATTAAGGGCTACAAGTTTTATGAAGAAAGGAAGTTTGGGATTTGCCTCTTAGGTTTCGGGGATTTGGTCGGAAGTCGACTGTAGACTTGTACTGTTAGTAATTGCGATTTTTGCGCTTATTGAATATTTCGTTTGAATGTTATTTTAATGGGAACTTGGTTTGTTATAGGAAACCAGGCCAATCTGACCCAATTGCAAGAGGAAGGATATCAGTGAGTCGGATTCTCAAGCGATATTAGGTGGGTAATGTACTTATAGTTGTTGTGTGATTAGGAAAATTCTTGCCTATGTGTGGATATATGTTATATTCTATGTATGTTTAAACATGATTTTGATAAAAGAATTGATTTTGATTCTGAGCATGTTATGCCCCGACTTCGGTCATGGCATTTTGAATAAATGAGAAGTATGAAAGCATACCATTTGATAAAAGGATTTTGAGCATGATTATGTGCTTTTGTTTGGGCTAGAGTGGAACCATTTCATTGGTCACATGCACGTTGACAAGAGCCTTCTCCCGGCTGCCCGCTTGTGGCTTATGAGCTCCGAATGGACTCATTTTGTTCAGGGTGTAAACTTCGGTTTCTCCCTTTTGTTTCCGTGGAACCCTTGAGCCGTATGATGTGCATTGCATATTTGATCTGTTCATTATGAAACATATTTGTGACATGTTCTGTAACTTGGCTTAATTATGTTGAAGGCATAAATTGTTTGATTAGCATGTGAGTGCTAGAAATGTTGCATGTATTTATATTGTTGCATGTATTTATCTATAATATATATACGTACATATGCCTGAATTTGTGCTAATTACCGATGGCTATAATTATATTATCCACTGAGCTATGTAGCTCAACCCATTATTTTTCACTCCCCAGGTGCAAAACGAGACGATCGTTGACCCTTGCAAGGCATGGGAAACTCCAAGATAGTTAGGAGCTTTTGTATTAAGTTAGTATTTTGGTGGGCCCTTAGGGCACGTCATCATGGAGCATTGTGCATGTATTTTGGATTTAGACTTATTTCTGTATTATGTTATTTGAGAATGCTTGTTAAATTTCTTCGGATTATAATGGCATGATGGCTTATGTATTTGGGATGATTAATGCATGGTTAGAATGCATGTGTAGAATGTGTGTATGTATGGGTATATATTTATGTGTGAATCGAATTATGTATAGATGTTGGGATCGGGTCCGAACGGTTGAGAGCTCATCGCTGGAGCAGCCTAAGGGGCCACCTCGGGAATAGGGATCCGGGACCCGGGCCCAACATGATTACAGTGTGTTTTCTAAGTTGTAGAATGTGTTATTAGGTGTTTTCTTAGGTAATGATCATGTGTTCAGGATTTATATTTATATTTTTGTAAGTTCTTGTTTGTGTTTTGTTTGATTATTGTTGATTAGGGCAAGAATATGATCTTAATGTATGCTTTAGGTGATCTTTAATGTGTTTAGATGATGAGTTAAGACAGGGAACTTGAAGAAAAGTTAAAGAAGAAGATAGAGAAAGAGGTCTATCATGATCCTGCACCTGTAAAATCATGCAGGATTGAAGTTAGAGGAACTGCGAAGCTTTTATCACAAGCATGCAGATAGTAAAAGTGCACAATTGTGCAAATGCCCAATTTTCCAAATTGCAAGATTTTTGTATTTATGATGATTTAGGGATATTTTTGGAATGTAAACAAGTGACGAAACCTTAGAAAATGAAATTATTGAATGGGCCTATCCAAAAAAAAAGGAAGCAAGGTTAATTATAAGCTACTGAAAATGTGTCCTGCATCAATAGTTTACAATATATGGAAGGAGGAATATAAGATTGTTTAGAACTAAAACAAAATCTTGGGAGGAAAATTTCCTAAGAATTTTAATACAATGTAGACTATATTGCTAGGGGACTACAACACCAACTCACTCAAGGAATGGAGCAAAGATGGATGTTGTAGTATATGCCAATATAGGATTGTACTAACTACCTGACCTATATTTCCAATGTAGAAAGTCATTTGGCTTCGAATCCAAAATACCATACAAATATATTGCCTATAAAAAGAATGGATGAATATAATCTAATGGGCCATAAAAATGATTAGTATAATGAAGAATGATGAGATTAACCTTAAAATTGTTACTGTCTATTATATCATATACACAATATGGAGGGAAAGAAACAATCTATATAGGAGAGTGGAGATGGAAGATCAAATTCTAGGTGACTTAATTGTTAATTGGAGCAGAGAACTACAAATGGCGCACGATACTCAATCCAAAATCAGCTAAGAATGAAGATACTTTAGAATGTATAAAGTTAGTTTCCTGTATTTAGATTGGAACCAATGTCCTACTTAAGTCTGTATATTGCTTGAAAGTTAAGGATGAACTCCTTGTCATTGTAATTTTGTTACGCTCAGCTTCAATTAATAAAAATTTTATTAATCTTTCAAAAGAAAAAAGATATGCAAGAGCATAATCATAGAAGAAAATAAACAAAGCAGAAAGGAAGAAAATTGGACATGGAAATCACAAGAAGGGCACTTGTCCTTACAGGAGTATTAATCAAATGTGATGATTTTAAAGGCGTAAAGAAACGTGCACTTTAATCCTACTAAATATAAATTAGACCTTGGTATTAAAACTTTAGTAAGATAGTATTATTTAGAAATACAATTCATTTAATTTCCAAAAAAAGAGTATATTTAATATAAATCAATAATGTAAATTAATGCCAAATTATGTATTTATTTATGTATGTATGTATGTAAGTATAGAAGATGATATAAGATAAAAGCATAGGAAAAGGACATTAAGTTTGATATACAATATGTATACATATTTAAATACATACATATATATGTATGTATGTATTTATGTATAGAAGATGATATAAGATAAAAACATAGGAAAAGGACATTAAGTTTGATATACAGTATTTATAAATATATATATATATATATATATATATACATGCATGCATGTATGTATGTATGTATAGAAGATGATATAAGATAAAAGTGTAGGAAAAGGACATTAAGTTTGATATACAATATAATGTAGTTTTTTTTAGAAATTAAAAAATTTCATTAAATTTACATTTAACAAGTGTCTCTCTCATATGCGGAAGACCACTTAATACACAAAATATAATAAGAAGTTTATAGAAACGACGATGTTCAACTAAAATACCTAATGTTTGTCAATTAGGGTAAAACGAACCATGTCTTTCTCGAGTCTTCTAACTTTACTTGATTAAGTTGGGCAATTGACAATGTTGTGATACTCTGGAGGCGATGTTTGCAATGGCTCGAAGAAACAACCTCTTCTTCGTTCAACGCTCAACCAACCACTCTTCTCAGATAACCAACTTCATCTTAGTCATCCTTTAGGGATTAGGTCTTTTTATGTATTGCTAAGAGTTTGCTTCATTTCTAAAATTGGGAGAGAACTCTTTGAGGGCTTAGCTCTTCGGTTGAGAGAGATCACGATTTTGGTCAGTATTAATATAATGTGGTTTTGAATATATTAAAAAGTTTTTTAAATTCTCTGGTACAAATTTAATTAGATTATTTGGTAAGTGCAAGTAAAGATTCCTCAAATTGATGGGCCCACTTACCACTTTAAGCACATTTTGAAAGGCATGGATTTGTCTTTGCTTCATTTTTCCTCTCAATGCCATAAATTTTGTCATTCTGTGGACGAACGGAGCAGTTGTCAAGTGGTTGCTGATTTAAGTTAGACATCGCACGAACTCACGCAGCATGTGGTGTGTGCAAAAAACTGGATATTGAACGGGCACAAGCAGATACGACGGCGACACTCATGGAGGTTGTTGTTGAACATTCTTCTTTCAGTGCAAATCCTCGACTCTTCCAGTCTCATAACTCTGCTTCTTCACGTACTCGCGACAAGGTTTTGATTCTTGACCTCACTACAAAAGAAATATGCATTCCTTGGCTATGTTCTCCTAGTTCGTCTTTTTAGGGATTGCAATAAAATGAAAAGACTCTATATTGGGTTCGATTTCAGGTTTTTTCTTGGTGGGTTATTGAAGATTTTCTTTTGTCTGAGTGCATGTATTTCTTTCTTTTGAATTTGTATGAATCAGGAGGGTGGAAGATGGAAGGCCCTGTTACTAGCATACAAGACACTAGGAGTTGTATTTGGAGGACTGGTAACATCACCACTTTACGTCTATCCATCGATGCCACTCAAGTCTCCAACAGAAGAGGACTATCTGGGTATCTATAGCATCATGTTTTGGACTCTTTCTCTCATCGGGGTTGTCAAGTATGCCTACATAGCCGTCAACGCTGACGATCAAGGCGAAGGTAAGCGCGTACTAGTCTTGTTCACTTTCTTTATTATCTCTTTTGCTGTTTTGCCCTTAGCTATATTCCTGGCTCGCTTTTTTCCACATATTTGGTTAGCAGAGGATTGAATGTTGTGAGAATCGATTCATATTTTGTTTACATTTGTGCATCCGATGATTTTCGAACACCATATTGCATTAGTCATTTTATTAAAATTTCTTTTCTCATTTACTTTTTCTGGTCTAATGTTTGTTGTTTTCTGCTATAAATAGCTCCCGACTTCTTCAGTTGCAGTGTAAAGTCAAAGTAAAAATTTGACGGTTTGCTTGACTTAATTATGAGTTTCAAGCACTGGATGGAGGTCTCTTATGTAATTAAGATGTTGGGAAGTTATCTTAGTGTAACTTGGTGTTGTTGATTCATACGAATGATGGAAATGGAAGAACGGATGAAGTGCATATTTCATGTTGACAAGGGGACCTGTATTACTGGTTTTACAAATGCTCAGGGAAATGAAAGAACCCAATTTTTGAATATCAAGAGTATGCCTTCAGGCATCAAGTCGTTCGGTTAATCAAAGTGAATATGAAAAAAGTTTTCTTTTGCTCACTGAATGTTGTTACAATGGTCTTGTGGTGGTTTCTTTTGCTATTTAAAACTAACTTTATGTGTTGATATTCCTTAAACAAGACAGTGATAACTGATGTAAGCCTGAAAGAAGCTCTTTAGCTGTCAAAAAAAAAAAACTAGATGATTCACTTTTGAAACTATTCAACGTCCCTCTCTCTCCTTCTACTCGAAGAGAGTAAATTTTCTATGTTATAAAAGTATCGCATTAAAGTCAACAATTTTGCTTGGCACCAAGGTAGTGCTTCTAGTGCTTCGATAAGATCACTGAAAAGTTTATAACGTTTGCCCCTTCTGCTAAGTAAACACCATAAAGCACAGTTATGTCCTATTTTGCCTCCTTGACAACAGCCAATATTTGGATGAGCTTTTACATCACTGTGTGAAAGATGTATTTGGAATTAAGTGTACCAAGGTTCTTCTTGACACATCTTATCAATTTTTATATTTTTTTGAAGTCTTTACGATGATATTTGATATTGTTGTCACTATTTGGTCGCATTTACCAAACTAGAGAAGGATGTAACGGGATCTACTGGCTTGCACTTCAAGAAAAACAGTTTTATTGATATTTTTTGGTAACTTTCTAGATTTATTTGTGTCTTCATGGACATAATATGACACTGTGATGCTGACAATGATAGAGGTTCAGGTATTGCATGAATAAGCTGTTTCTAAGCTCTAACACCTTAAAAAGCGGTCATCTGTTATCTAATTGTCTGTGGCTGTGCTACTTTTGCACAGATTGTGTAAGATGAGTGATGTTATTGGTGGAGTTGTAGACCATAAGATTGTGAAGAGACACATGTTAATGTGTTTAGTGGCCAAGATGGTTAAGTGAATTTGATAACTTTATGTTAACATCAGATGGAAATTTGTATATGCGCTTTCAACGATCCCAGAGATAAAATTTGATGCTGTAAAGCAAGGTTATGGTTTAGCTTTTCTCTTTTTGCTGGACTTGCCAAACTTCGGCAATATTACTGTCTCTTCTCATATCAGCATTGCGTTAAGAGAGGACTTTGACTCTCATTACTGATACTGCATGATGCAAAAAAAATCATCTGGTCTCCAGAACAATTTCCAATGGGGTGAATTTTATTTATCCCTTGTGTATTTTATTATACTTCGTGGCGTGATTGTTATTATGTGAATCTTTTTTTTTTTGTTTGCAATTTTTAATAGCCACACTGTATGATTTTCTTACTATTAGCAATTTTTTTATTTGAGATGTGTATGCAAGAGGATGATTCTTTTCCCTTTTGAGTCACCCAAATATTAGCACTGCTGGTGTTGCAACAAACATCAAAGTCTACTAGAAGTCAGCCCCATAAAATGTTAGTTTTAACTGGTAATTGACTGATTTGTGGCAGGTGGAACGTTTGCGCTGTATTCATTACTCTGCAGGAAGATGAATATTGGAATACTTTCTTCTAGAGCAGAAGAATCTAATTCTAGTTTGTCAAATTCTTTCTCGCATGAAGAGATTCAAAATAAAACTAGGCTGGGAAAATTCTTTGAGAGAAGTATAATTGCCAGAAGGGTTCTACTTTTCATTGCTATGCTAGGAATGTGTATGCTAATAGGGGACGGTGTACTCACTCCAGCTATTTCAGGTTTCTAATAACTAATTTTACTTATCTATCTTATAGATTGAGATCATGTTGATTTGACTTCACTATATTTGTTTCATGACAGTGTTGTCAGCAATGGATGGCTTAAGAGCACCTTTTCCTTCTGTCAGCAGACGTGAGTTGAAAAAGTGTTCTAGCATCAAAGAATGTATAAACATTATTAAAATGCAGTGCTGGGTCATAACATGCGTAATACAAGTGCATAGCAGGGGAGAAAAGTGGATAATGAGTATTCAAACATGTAGTATTTGGAAACATAATTTGACAGTATACTATGAAAGTTGATAAAATGTACTTTTGATATAACTTAGTAATTCCCTCGTTAACAATCTTCTCTTTCATTTTTCTGAGGAGCTTTATAAAATTACAATAACTTCAAACTGCAGGAAGATATGTATCCTCGAACATCTCTCAAATCAAGTAGCAATGGGTTAGTAAACAGACATTAGGTCAAAGAGACAATACTGTGGTTTGACTTGGAGAATTACATAGTATAATGCCAAAGCTAGTTTGAATCTAAAAGAAGAGAAAAAAAACAAAAATCATTAGAGAGAAGAATTTTGAAGCTGTGCAAGACTAAAAGAATCTTTGACAAGTATCTTTCTGATATTCTCAAGAAGCTAGGTTTATCCCCTAGGAGTGAATTGTCCAACAGTGAGGTGCTAAAATTTCTATTTTTTCCTAGAAGCATCTCAGCTTATCTCTGTCTTATTTTACTTATTGTGGCATTACAGCTTTGGTTGAAGCTCTGTCTGCAATTGTTCTAGTTTTCCTTTTTCTGCTTCAAAAGTTTGGCACCTCCAAAGTGAGTTTTCTCTTTTCACCCATTATGGCTGCATGGACTTTATCTACTCCACTTGTAGGGATTTATAGCATTATACGAAACTACCCTGGCATATTCAAGGCCTTATCACCCCACTATATTTTAACATTCTTTTGGAGAAATGGCAAGGAAGGTTGGCTGCTGCTAGGGGGAACTATCCTCTGCATTACAGGTTAGCTGTTTGCTTTGTACTATTTAATGTAGTTTCTTGCTTCCCATTTCTTTTAGTTTTGAAGTACTGTTATGGATATCAGCATTCATAAATACTGGTTAAAGTTTTGTTCAAGCTGTATGTTGTATATTCTAAAGGGTCTGAATGTTGGTCATGTAACTTTATGACCTTTAAATGATGTAACTCTTCATAATGTACGCATATTTGATATTTCTTTATGAAATCCGTCTACTTCAGAGATATATGTTGATTTAGGTGGAATTCTGTCTCAGTAAGGCCCAAAATGATGATCAGAATGAAGAGTTCAGATGCATGTTGTATGCCTGCCAAGATTCCTATTTACACAAAAACCATTTTTTTCGCTAACATAAGTGAGTGATTGTTCCATAAATTAGGTTCTGAAGCAATGTTTGCAGACCTTGGTCATTTTAACAAAAGCTCTATTCAGGTATTACCTAATTCCTTTTGCAGATCTTTGGCTTCCACCTTCATGTATGGAAGGCCTATGTAATGTAATAATTTTGTTGCAGATCGCTTTTCTGTTTACTATATATCCATCACTGGTTCTGACTTATGCTGGGCAAACAGCATACCTCATCAGGAATCCTGGTGATCATGATGATGGATTTTACAAGTTTTTACCTAGACCAATATATTGGCCTATCTTTGTCATAGCCACGCTGGCTGCAATTGTTGCAAGCCAGTCACTGGTATCAGCCACATTTTCTGTCATCAAGCAATCTGTAGTACTGGATTATTTCCCTCGTGTTAAGGTGGTACATACATCCTCCAGCAAAGAAGGGGAAGTCTACTCCCCTGAGGTTAATTATATCCTGATGATTGTCTGTGTTGGAGTGATACTTATCTTTGGGGATGGAAAGGATATTGGAAATGCATTTGGTACAAACACTGAACCTCTCATTTTACTTTGATTGCATTAAGTTTCCAATTAATTTCTTTTCTTTGGATTGGGCCACAAAATCCTTCAAACCATTGCTAGTGTAATCAATAGTTTTTCCTGCAGAATTCCCACCAAACAAATGTTTGCCAGCAGACTAGAGGCCCATATGTGGATGAATGTAATGGTTATCTTTTAAACTTTCAGAAACACTTTTTAAAACTTAAAGTACATAACATGGGATTGTTTCAATATTCTTGCATCTGATATTTTTATATCTACACGACCTTATCTTACAAATTTATGAAAATCTTACCTTCAGGTGTTGTTGTTAGTCTAGTAATGCTTATCACAACAATACTCCTGACGTTGGTGATGTTAATGGTATGGAGAACTTCAACATTCCTGGTTGCACTTTACTTCATCGTATTTTTTACAATGGAAGGAGTTTATGTCAGTGCAGTTCTAACCAAGTTACAGGAGGGTGGATGGATTCCATTTGCAATTTCCTTCATTCTTGCTTTCATTATGTTTGGCTGGTTTTACGGAAGGCAGAGAAAGATAGAGTATGAGCTGGCTCACAAGATAGACTTGGGAAGGCTTAAAGTGCTATTATCTGAACCAGGGGTTCAAAGAGTTCCCGGGCTATGTTTCTTTTATACTCATATTCAAGATGGCTTGACTCCTATCCTTGGACATTACATTAAAAACATGAAATCGCTACACAAAGTTACCATTTTTACCACACTTAGGTACTTGTTAGTTCCGAAGGTTGCTCCGCATGAGAGGATTTTCATCAACAAGCTGGGCATCAAAGGAGTGTATGGGTGTGTGATTCAATATGGCTATGCAGATTCTCTAAATCTTGAAGGAGCTGACTTGGTAAATCAAGTTACAAATAGCTTGAGGTTGCACATTCAGAACTCCTCAGGGAATAATTCTGAAGAGATTGAGGAGGAAATTTTTGCCTTCGAAGAGGCAAAACTGGCTGGTGTGATCCACATTAGAGGGAAAACGAGGTTTTACATAGGCCGCAATTGTAGCTGGTTTGACAGAAAGATGCTTGCATTTTATGAAGCCATACATAGCAATTGTAGGTCAGGAATTCCAGCTTTGGGACTCGGGGTGCCACCTCCACAACGGATTGAGGTGGGCATGCTTTATGAGGCTTGATTTTAGCATGTCTATAATCTTTTGTTTTTGTTCTGATGCAGAATTTGATCATTAATCACATTACTGAAATTTATTTTTTATTTTCCAAAATTTATTTAGATTAAAAAAGAATACAATATTATAAAATCTTTAATTGAAAATTTAAATTATCTTCCGAGAGTGGCTTACGATCAATGTTCTCCCTGTCTAATAGGAGGTGTTTGGTTTATATAGGACAATGAGAATGAGAATGAGAATGAATATAATAAGAAATGGTAGTGAATATAATCATTATAATTATGATGGTTGGTTAAGATGAAAGAATGATTACCATTACAATTGATGGTGTTTGGTTTGTTAAAAATGTTGAAACATAAAAATTTGTTAAATTTTTGTTTTATATCAAAATTTAAATATATTTTAATTGATTATTTTTAATTTATGCACCCTGTTTATAATGACAGAATGTTTAGAATCAAGTGTATTGTAGTTTTTCCTTTTCAATAGATCTTGAAGAAAAAAAATACTTTAGTATTTTTGTGCATCAACATATCATTAGTTATATAATATCATCAAAATATAATTTAATCATCCAAAATATGTGTAATTCATCGACACAACTATAATATCTACCATTCCATAGCTATAGTAAAATCAATTAATATAGTTTAGCATAATTTACATTCCTCTGATAATGCAAATGATATATTTTAAGTAATTAATGAATAATATTTTAATTAATTACAATATAATTAACTAATTAATTAATTACATATTAATTAATATTTAATTAGATTTAATTAATTAATTAAATTTTATCTTGATTAATTAGTTTAATTAATTAATTAATTATATTTTAATTAATTAATTATATTTATCTTAATTAATTTAATTAAATATATTTTAATTAATTACATTTTAATTATATTTAATTAAAAAATTAAAATATATTAGTGTTGGTAGGAATCAAAATTATTCCTCCCTTACATAGAAGGTATGGACTATTACCTAAAACTTGAGTATGAAAAAACTATTCAATTAATCATAATAAATAACCAATCAATACTATTCATTCATTTCTCATTGATTTATTCTCATATCTCTTAACCAAGCACCCCCTAAATTTTGTTTGTTCGTTTCACTAGATGGTATCAAGAATCTTCTTTGTGAAGTTGGACAAATTTTGTCTCCTTTTGCTATTTCTAAAATCGCAATGACTAGGTGAGAAGTTGTTGCAAACGTAAAAACTAAAAGGAGGATAGTTCCCAAGATAATGAAAAGGTCGTCAATTGGATCCAATATCTCTTCTACTTGCCACCTAATGCACTTGAAGAATGTTAAACCCAATTGTGAACCTACAAAGTTCATTTTTTTAATGCAAAATTAAATAATTTTCCATTGAATTGATAACCAAAAGAATTTACACCAAGGTAAGTCACGTTACAAAATTCGCCATCAATTAATATATTACACTATATTATACCAATGAAGAAGAAAGCCACGATAATATTTGCTAGCCATAAGTGTGAAGAACAACACCATAGCTATATGCACTATATGCAATAGCCAATGCAGCTCGAGATCCGATCTCAACCGTTGAGGAATAATTATTAAACTTTTTCATATTTTAATTTCCTGAAAATTAAGATCTCTTTAATTCTATAAAATGATTAATAATTAAATCATAATAAAGCATGAATCCTAATTCATATCTTATTCCAAAGCTTGATTATATTCTTGTCATATCCCTTGAACTATTTTTCGAAATTTTAATTAATCCCAACCACCGTAGCTGCACAAGTGCCTAGTCTCTAACGATATCCATAGAATAGGTTGAGAGAACTCTGTAACTCTTACAGAGAGATTTAAGCAAGAAGTGTTAGCTCCACTAGAACTTAAACATATTTATAATAAGTTTTGAACATTCCAATTATTTAATTGAAATTAAAATCTAATTTCAATTAAACTTTAATTAGAATTACAAATAATTCTAATTAAATATCAATTATGCTTAAATAATATATGATATCTCATATTGATTTTTATTTATTAAGTATGTCATATTTAATTATAAAATTTCTCAAACTTTACAATCAAGTCCAACTTAATTAAAATATCTTCGCTCTCTTCAATCTTTCTTTATATGAGGCTTATTAGGTTCCCAAATATGCTGTTCCCTTCACACCCTGATAAGATGTAGAACATTCATTCTCCTTCCCCACCTTTGCTCCTCTAGCTGAAGCTCTCTCTCTCTTCTTCATTTCCACCCTTGTGCATCTGTAAATCCGCCTTTCTCTGTCCTTCATCCTCCTTCCTGCACCTCCTTCAATCTAGGGGTAGTGATGTCTTTCCTTCACAAACCCTTTTCCCGCTCTCTTTGCATTACTGTTTTTAGACCAACACTTTTCTACTCTAACCCCTGCACTATAACCACCTTACCTAAATTAAGCTTCTTCCTCACAATGTTAGTGTAACATCCCGTTACTGTTAGCAAGGGTATTTTGGTAATTTGGGACTGACTGATAGGTTTCATTGCATTCACTGATTGAACGTGTTACTGGCCTCTAATTATAGAGGAACATGTTTATTGCATATGCATTTATTCATAGGTACATGCATTCATGATTTT
>JANITW010000003.1:39777952-39797848 GCA_027564335.1 Erythroxylum williamsii
AAAATGTCATGAATGCATGTACAATCATGTGCATGTGCAAAAATTTCAATTTATGTGCATATGGAGGCCCTCTTATGCATAAATATGCCGAGACTAATTTAAACACTCCTAACCTGTCCCAATTGACCAATTTACCCTTCCCATCGGTGATGAGATGTTACAACTCAAACCACCTGTTAGCAGATATTGTCTGGTTTGGGCCAAAGCCTTAATGCTCCCGACCCGCACGGTTTTGTTTTTCCAACATATAGGCCTCTTTTGGACACTACTCCGCAGGACTTTCCAAGAGATCACCCATCGTGGTACTACTTTTGCCTAAACACATTTAACTTCGGAGTTTTGATGGGATTTGTTGCGTTAGTGCATGGAAAACGTGTCTACGAGGGAGAGGTTGCCATAGCCTTATAAGGCATGCTTCGTTCGCCTCTTCAACCGATATGGGTTAACAAATATCCACCCCTCTTAGGGCCCAGTGTCCTCGTTGGCATACCATCCAGGTACTGGCTCTAATACCAAATGTAATAGCCCAGACCACCTACTCGCAAATATTGTCCACTTTGGACCAAAGCCTTAGTGCTCCCGACCTGCATGGTTTTGTTTTTCCAGTGTGTAGGCCTTTTTTGGACACTACTCTCGTAGGACTTCCCAGGAGGTCACCCATCCTGATACTACTCTTGCCCAAGCACATTTAACTTCAGAGTTCTGATGGATTACGGTGCGTTAGGGCATGGAAAACGTGTCTACAAGGGAGAGGTTGCCACAACCTTATAAGACATGCTTCGTTCGCCTCTCCGATTGATATGGGATAACAAGTATCCACCCCTCTTAGGGCCCAGCGTCCTCGTTGGCATATCATCCAAGTATTGGCTTTGATATCAAATGTAACAGCCCAGACTACCCGTTCGCAGATATTGTCTGCTTTGAGCCAAAGCTTTAATGCTCCCGACCTACACGGTTTTGTTTTTCCAGCATTTAGGCCTCTTTTGGACACTACTCCCGTAGGATTTCCCAGGAGATTACCTATCCTGGTACTACTCTTGCCCAAACACATTTAACTTCAGAGTTCTGATGGGATCTGGTACATTAGGGCACGAAAAATGCGTCTGTAAGGAAGAGGTTACCACAGCCTTATAAGGTATGCTTCGTTCGCCTCTTCGACCGATATGGGATAACAAGTATCCACCCATCTTGGGGACAAGCGTCCTCGTTGGCATACCATTTGGGTATTGGCTCTGATATCAAATGTAACAGCCTAAGTCACCTAAGCTAAAGCGGACAATATCTGCGAGCCGGTAGTCTGGACTGTTACATCAATGGCAGATAAAATCCAATCATCAGTACCATTGGTATGGAAGAATCATCATAGTCTACGATGAGGATTTTATAGACGTGGAGGTTTTGGAAGCAAGTGAGCAATTTATGCATACAAAAATGATATTCAAAATGGAGCATACTTCAGTGTTGGCTACCTTTGTCTATGGTCATAATACTGCTCTTCAAAGAATGGACCTATGGAATTCTATAAGAAGACTAAAAGGAACAATTAGTGGACCATAGATCAAAAGTGGCGATTTCAACTCTATTGTTTATCAATTTGAAGCTGAAGGGAACTGTAATTTTCTCAACTATAATACCAACTTGCTTGATTGCACCAAAGATGTGGAAATTTCCAATGTAAAATATAAGGTCATAGATTTACTTGGAGCAACAAGCAGAGCTCTAATTGGCTTATCAAAAAGAAATTGGATAGAGCTTTGGTGAACGTGGAGTGGCTAATAACCTTTCCTAATAGTAAAAAACCATGTTTTTAAACCTGGGGTTCTCGGACCATACCCCAATCAAGGTGGACAATTTCTTCAAAAAGGTTTATTTGAAACACCTTTTTCAGGTTTAACAATTTACTGATCAATGTGCAAGGTTTCCAAAAAGCTGTCAGCAAGGGTTTGGAGTTAAAAGTAACTAATACTAAATAATTTATCTGTTTGCAAAAGATAAAGGCTATAAAGCAGGAATTGAAGAAAGTAAATGGAAGTTAGGGTTAGTGCACAGTCCAAGTGTTAGAATCTGCTAGGCATCGACTCTCAATAATACAAAAATCTCTGACTGATAATCCTACAATTGAGATTATTGCGAAGTAGAAGAAGGAAGGCCTGAAGTTTTATATACAAGCTGTTGATAACCACTGTTCATTATTAAAACAGAGGTCCAGAGTCAACTGGATTAGGAAAGGAGACATATGCACTAGGTTTTTCTTTAATACCATTAAGGCAAGGAGAAATGTCAACAGAATTACTTCGATAAAAACAAATTTAGGGAACATCTTGTATAAGCAAGCTGAAATTTCTCAGGATGCCTTGAAACACTTCCAAAAGATCCTAGGATCTAAGGTTAATGCTAGCACTTGCAGTGTAGATCTCAGGATTTTTATTTCTGCTAAAATTCCTGAAGATCAAGCGGATCTTTTAATCAAATAGGTCATAGATCAAGAGATAGAGGCATTGGTATTTAAAATGAATGGCTCAAAGGCTCTTGAACTAAAAGATTTGCACGGTTTCTTCTATTAGAAAACTTGGGATACAACAGGGAAAATAATGAAAGAAGCAGTGCATGAATTCTTCAGAAATGGAATAATCCTCAAAGAGATCAATAAGACTTCCATGTGTTTGATCCCAAAAACTCATAACACTACTACATGGAGCGATTTTAGACCTATCTTATGCACTAACTTTAGTTACAAGATTATTGCTAAAATACTAGCCAACAGACTGAAATATGAACTACACTACATAATCAGTGAGAACCAAGGAGCATGCTTAAGCAAGTGAAGTATTAGGGACAACATCCTAATTTTGTAAGAATTTTTGAAAGGGTACACAAAAGAAAAATCCCCTCAAAATTACACTTTAAAAGTTGATCTCCAGAAAGCTTTGGACAGTGTCAATTAGGGTTTTTTACTACAGACTATGGAAGTTATGAGTTTCCCTCAGATTTTTATCAATTGGATAAAAGAGTGTATTTCTACGGTTTCTTTTAGGATTATGATCAATAGGAGTCCCACTGAGTTATTTAAAGGCAAAAGGGGACTTAAGCAATGGGATCCTCTTTCGCCTTACCTATTTCTAATTTGCATGGAGTTTTTTACCCTTATGCTAAAATATAAGATCTCCTTGACTTTAGACTTCAAGTTCAATACCAAGTGTAAATTGCTTTCACCAACCAGCTTATATTTTGCAGATGACCTAATCCTTTTTAATAAGGCTGATATCCCCTCAGTAACGTTACTAATGAATACTTTACAAAGATTTAAGGAGATGTCAGGGTTGAGCATCAATTTTAAAAAAAAGCTTCTTCATCTTATCAAAGAGTGCTGCACACCTAACTAACGCTATATCTCTTATCATTGGAATGGGTAATCAAGAGCCTTCTATAACTTATTTGGGCATCCCTACCTCTTCAAGAAGACTCCGATTTAGAGAATGCCTACCCCTTATTGAAAGGATACAAAGGAAGTTAGATTCATGGACAAACAAAACGTTATCCTATAGTGGCAAACTTCAACTCCTGAAATCTATTATTATGTTTATAAATACATATTGGTGTCCTCACATTTTCCTTTCTAAGGGGTTGATCAAAACTATGGAAAAAAATGATGAAAAAATTCCTATGGAGTAAGGGGAAAGGAGAAAGAGGGATTGCTAAGGTCAGTTGGACTTAAATATGTTAGACTAAAGTAGCTGGAGGACTAAGACCGGAGTTAATTAACAAAAGCAACAAATGCTTATTGTTGAAAATGTTGTGGAGAATTTTAAGTGAAAAGGAATCATCATAGGTTAAATGGGTGCATACCTATATATTAAGGGGTGGAAGTCTATAGGCAATCAGAACTAAAGAAAGCTTTTCATAGTTCTTTAATTAAATTCTCAGACTAGGGGGGATAGTTTAGTATCAGATAACTTGCAGGATAGGGATAAGGGATAAAATTTCTTTATGGTATGACAATTGGACAGGTCAGGGTACTTTAATTCACCATCCGACTGCTAAGGATACTCTAGATAGATTTTCAAAAAAAAATTAAAGCCCAAGAGTTAATTGCAAATGGCAACTGGGATCTTACCCAAGAGGAGATCATATCTCTTTCAATACCATAGTATCAATACGATGGAGGAGAGGATATATATCTATGGTATGAACTAGTAGTAATGGACATAACAAAGAGTCAAACAAAAAAACTAAAGTATGGGATAAACCCAACAGTTGGATGTGGTAAATTGATCTGGAGTAACATTATCAAGCCTAATGTTAGCTTCTTGAGCTGGTTAGCCATGAAGGACAGACTAAGCACCATGACTAGATTAAAATTTCTCTCCCCCTCTAAAAGTTGTATCCTTTGCAACCTAGATGAAGAGGACAAAGACCATCTATTTTTCAAATGTGAGTTTTCTAATAGAGTATGGCAGCAAATCTCCTCTTTATGTACACTTAATTGCTATCAAAGCAATCTAAATGGCATTATTCAAGAGATACTATTGAACCATGCACTTAAACACGACAAGGATATTTATATGGTAGCTATTACAACATGCAGTCAGGAGATCTAGAGGGAGAGGAATAACAGAAGATTTGCGGAAAGGGAAAGAGGCATACTTGTTCTCACAGAAATCATCTCTAATAGTATGAAAGAACAACTAGTCATAAACTAGATGGAGAAAAAATGCAGCATGAGACTAGTTATTTCTTTGAGACTCTAACGAGAACCCTAGAATACCTAGTACTTAGAGTAGTAAATCTATACAACCTGATCTAGCCAGATATCACACTCATAACATTTCTGTAGGAATCAAAAGTTGGATTCTTACCTTCTGGGGTCCCTCCTCCATGAGGTCTTTATGCTTGATTCTTCGCGAGTGTTGAAGACATGTAGTCGGGAGAAGCGAGACAATCTCCAGAGCTCAAATACACATGATGATCCTTCCAATATCCCTAATTAGGAAAAATGAGTGAAGACGAAAAGAGAAGATGAAGTAACTAAGCTGAAACTAGAAATCTCTTACCTCCTTAATCATTTGGAGAAACTAAAGATGAAGACCTTTGAGCCCTAATTTGGAAACTTCTGGAGAAAATTTAGATGGGGTATTTTTGGTTTACTCATTTTAGGGAAATTTGAGTCTTTACTTGAAGTTGCTTGCCATACGGGGATGTTCTTTAGCTTACATTGTCGTTTTTGGTCTTTGTTTTGTTATCCTATTAGTAGGATAATGTTGTACTAAACTCTATTTCTTTTTTTAATTAATTTTAATTTAAAAAAACCCTAAATCATATTTTTGATTAGATAAATTGAACTCTTTTATTTTATCTTTAATTCTTCAATTAAAAAATTTATATCCATAGATCAAGATTGACATATAGCAACACATCAGATGACCCAAATATTTAGAAATGTCGAAATAGTTTTGACTAATTTTTTCGTGCATGATTTTTTTGGTATCATTCAATCCTTTCATCATACAAAGTTCTAGTTAGACATAAATGCAGAATTAATGTCTACTTTATTTTGAGTTCAATCATATTAATTCTCCTCCATTAGTTATCAATTCAATTAATGATATTTGTAAACTATTTACAAAACGTCATTCTCCCTTAGCCAAGGATTTTTCGAGTCAATACTAATCAAGAATAACATAATGTTCTCTCTTATTACTTTAGGGTGATGTACCCTATCTTGTTCTCCTAATTGCCTTCATATAATTCATTCTACATCTAATTACTACTGACAGAAATATCCTTGGTTAGAGTAAGTCATAAGTAGTATCAAAATATAATAATCCTTATACAAGCTAACTTTGGAGACCTCAAGTCAAAGGATCCCTTATATAATCATCACAATGAGAATTTCCACAAACACACAAGTAATGTTCTAAATGGATTTCTCATATAGGATTGGTTCAGTGAACTTGTTCTCTAACAAGCACCCACATGTTTGTTTAAGTATCTTCATACTTTAATTATGAGATTGACTACTTACTTTATAAGAAAAATAAAACCAGTACTAGTCTTTTTATGTTCTATTAATGTCCAATATTAATAGAACAATGATTACGAACAATTTAAGGATAATATATAGATGCAAAATGAATCTCACAATTATAATCTCTTCAAAATTTTATTTGTAATGTATAATTATCCCATAGATTTTATCGTATACATCTAAATATGTATATGATAAAATACCTTTAAATTATTTTTTTTTACTAAATTACAACTAAACCTGTTGACTGTAGGGCATAAACTAACACTTCCCACTAGATTAGATAAGTTGTGTTTGTTTTTCTCAACCTAATAGCTTCTCAAGATTTAGACAAAGCAGGAGTTCCTTGCTAAATTGTTATAATAACTAGGCTACATACGACCAATTTATCTCAATATAAAGCCATGATATCTTCAAATTTGTGGCTATAAGAATTAGTAAGTAACTACTTTTTTTTTCTCCTTTAATATGAAACAAGTATGTAAAGTAAATGAGGCATGGTTATCTAAAATGTGAACACTTCTTTTTGCTTTAGGCTACCATATGTTACTTTCACCAAGATCAGTAGCTCTATGTAAAGAAAAGGCAAGATCCAAATTGCATGTAGCTAATTGCACATAATTAACATAGCTTCCTTTTTATGGTCTAATGTTCCTTTTAATTCCTACTCAAAAAGCTGCTTACTATAGGAGCATTCATGCAAATAAATTGAGTTATATTTTTTAGTTGTAGGATGTTTTTGCGAATCTATAAAGTTATGCAATACTTAATTCAAGCCTTTAGTATTATATGTGAATGTGGTAACCCTTTATTCTATTGTCCATGCATGTAATGTATGCTCACCTAGCTCTGTAGAATCTTTACAAAAAATCGGTTGCCCTCTTATACAAGCAAGATTATGACCCAATGCTATTTCTATCTATCTCTCTTTTTGTTTAAATCTCCTAACATTCCTTTCTTTCAATATAGTTTGTAGGCAATTACCAAAGGAAATTAGATAGATAGTAATATCACCTCTAGAGATCTTGTTGTAGTTTTCCAGCAGCCATTGTATAATACCTAACTAGCTTTTTATGGTACAACTCCAATTCATTAGTTACTTTACTTCCGTATGGCATTAGAGTAGCTACGGAAAAAAAAGTAAGTGACAAAATTTCAGCTTATAGTCTATATAAAATGGAAATGGCTAACTTTCGGAGAAAATCATGTCTCTCCATTGTGTTAATTCTATTTTTATCTACAAACAACATAAGGAATGAATCTCTTGGTATGAGATTATTACCCCAAACAAGTTTATTTTAATCCATAACCTAACCTCTTGCTCTAATCCACTCACTACAAGTTTTGTTATTGAATTTTCCATTTAGGAGATTATTCCAAGTATGATAATCACTTAGCTCAATATTAATGGAGCAATTAGGTAACAATTGACTTAATTCCTTTAGGTAATTATTCCATTTCCATTCAACAATTGACCTGCTAACCTTAGCTTAAGATAGAAATTGACTTATGAAATAGACCAAGATTGTAACAGAGAAGAAAAAGAAGATGAAAAGAGAGTGAGATGATCTTTAAGGCTTGGAAAATAAAGAATCTATGAGTTTGTTAGCTTGCTTCGCCTTCTCTCTGTCTCTCTCTAATGCATAGATATATAAACAGGCTCTATATTGCCAGGTGGAATGGTAAGGCTCGCAAAAGTAATAAACAAAATATTAATAACTACCAGGTCATCGTTGACCTAGTAGAAAACTAATGACGTCATATAACCTTCAATTTTTCCATTATTATGGGGTTATATTTAAATGTTTTCTAAATGTTAGTCTTATTTGTACTCACTGAAACCTTAGAGTTGAATTTGTCAATTGATGTAAAACTTAGGGTCAAAATTAACCTTTCTATAAACATAACATGTGAAGCAATCAAATAATATTGACATAATAATTACATATTTTAAATTCAATACAAACTAATTGAATATAATCTAAATTTATAATTTATTATAGTTAAGAATGACATAACTCAATCATGACTCAAAAATTTTATTTTAGGTTTTAATTCAACTCAAAACTTGATCAAATCAAACATTTTTAAACTCAAATTTGATCAAATTACAATTTAGGTAGTTCAAATCTTGACAAAAATCCTGAATCTTTAATCAATTTTCTAGTATGAAACAACTCAAACAAGTGCAAAATGTTTATAACACTAAAATTATAAAACCATTCTTCATTTTTACTTCTTAAAAAATATTAAATGCTCGATTAATAAGAAATTGGAAAACTTACCTAGTAAACCATGGAATAGATCCTTTGAACAATATCTACTTCATTGGAAAATTAATCATAGTTGTAAACCTTTAGTAGAAGAAGATTTGATCTTTGGTGCTACAAAAGCAGAAATGGAAAATATACGAGGGGAGCATACAATCAAACATAAGATAACAACTCATAAATGTAGATGGAAGCTTACAAATTTTTTTAGAACGAAACAAGTATGCAACAATATTGAGATCAGGTGGCATGGTGGAGTAAGAGAAAAAGAGTTAGCCAACAATACAGCGGTTGGCAAAGCCAACAGATGGTTAAATGGGTATGGATACACATTTGTATCAATTAAAAAATAATATCATTTTAAATAAAACTTAAAATCAATTTTAAAAGAATGAATTTGTAATTTTTAATCGTAGTTTTCTTAAATTATTAGTTTTAATTAACTTTAATTGGTTAAGGTCAAATTTAAAAATTGAGTTGGAAAACGTCATGTGAATAATATTTGATTGATCTACACATTTACTTCATATCATATGTCCTTCATAATTATTCTTTAGAGAAGGAACTTTTTTGAAAATTAAAAATCACACAGAATTTTTTCAAAAATTATAAATATTAGAAAGTTCTTTTAAATTTGATTAAACTAAAATAAATCATGTATCTTTTATCATTTCTTTTAATTTTAATAGACCTAAATATTTTCTTTAATTCAATTAAGTTTAACTTTAATTTCAATGAACCTGAATCTTTTCTTTAATTCAATTAAATTTTACTTATTGTACTTGGACGTATTTAAAGTTTTCTAGTATTACTACTTTGACGAGGAGATATTAAAATTTTAAACAAAATTATAAAATAACATTTAATACTATAATATGCTGAAAACTAAATTATAACATATGATAATTTTCTCAATATATCAAATCATTGAAAATCTATCTTTTAAAAATGAATACTTAACTATGATTTTAGTTCTATATATTTATAATTTTATTTATGCATGTATACATAAACATAAAATTTCGTTAAAAGATCATTGTCAGCTTTATATTTACAATTATATACAAGAATACATTTATGCATTATTTATTTTTAGGGAAAATTATCTTTAATGTGAACTTTAGTTAATTTTCTATATTAAATAGAATTATAAATTATATTAATCAAATAATTAAAGTTTAATTTGCTGTAAACATTGTTTGTTGTTTACTCTCTCATTGATGTTATTGATGTAAAATATCACGTAACCAAACATCATTCCACATTAGCAGACATGATGAATTTAATTAATTTAAAAATAAATAGTAATTTTAATTTTAATTAAATAATTAAAGGGATATCTCTTATTAATTGTTTAATATCTTTTTCAAGTTGTTATTTTCGAAGAAAGCTCCTTAATATGGACACGATATTTTATCATGTTGCTTTTCTGACTCTAAAAAGGAATATGAGTTGAAGAGTAATGAGTCATGCGGGAGGAATTGTACTCCTAGTTGGGAAGTATTCACATGGACATTGATGATTTTTGGACTTGCACAACATGGAATGTTGAATGAAGTAACAAGTACATTAGTTCAAATGCCATAAAAGAATTCTACTTCATATAATACAATAATTGGAGGACATAGCATCAAATTTGTTTGAGGTTATGCCTTCTAGAAACAATAGCTCATAGAATACAATGATCACATGATATGCTCAAGTTAGAGATATTGATCGTGTTAGAATTATGTTTGATATAATGTTTAAGTGTGATTCTATCCTTTTGGTTAGCTATGATTGGTGTGCTTAAAATGGTCATAGCAAAGAAGTTTTATAACATTTTGTAAAAATGAAAAAAATGGAGAAAGATTGAATAAAACATCATTTAACTATTCTTTGACATCAATTACTAATATTGCTCCTATATAGTTGGTTAAGCAATTGCACGAACATTTGCTTTAGAGCAAAGAATTCTTCCTTGTCACTTCTTCAATTTATTCCTATTAAAAGTTAGAAAAAAATGGCATGGATGAAATGTCCTATCCTAGCTAGGGAACTTTCTCCAAATATAGTAGTTTGAAGAAGTATTAGATAATAAATGAGAAATTCCCTTTATTACTAACTATTTTTGGACATCATAAAAAGAGATGGGGGTCAAATGTCAAATAAATTATTCAATAGAGTCATCACCTTACCTTATTAAAAAAGATGTAGAAAAATTTAAGCAAAAATAATTAAAGAGGTCTTAACTGAGAAAAAGAGTTTGATATCTAATTGTAAAATAGGGAAGGTATTAGGAACCCTATTATACCTGCTTAAGCGATTAACTAGTTTAAAACAAGTTTTGAAAATTAGGGAGTTTTTAAAATAAAAATATACTTATATGTAAGGTAAATAAATGTAAATTGGAGACAAACATAAATATATAGTTAAGTGCCTAAGACTTTATGGTTTTATCTAAGGATTTAAATAAATTATATGACTTTGAAATAAAACTCAAATGTATGGACCCTTTTTAATTGGACCAAGTAACATTTTCAGTGGATCTACTTCTCTTACCCATATATGGTGCAAATATTGTATTTTGGGGTCTAATGGTTAGCAGAGCTCAACCTAATATTATCATATTATCGAGATTTGTTGATGGAATTTTGGTATAAAGGTTGTCTTATTAAGCTCTATGATTTGCAACAACCGTTATTGGCCTATATATCTATAAGCCCCCTCAAATGTTACAACAAGACCTAAAGGGTGGCTCAGTATTTCCATCGAGGTTGTTGAATCTCCCGCACCTATGCTTATCAACCCTAACGTGCCTTCCTTTTTCCTTAAAAAGTTGTAAACACTCCTCTCCAAATTTCAAGCCATATTTGAAAACTCCTAGGGCTTCCTCTATCAAGAAATATTGACCATCGTATTCTATTACTATCTAAAAAACCCCATTTATAAATTGAAAAATTGTTTGGGGAAATGCATTTTAAGGGAGCTGTTTGATAGAGCAGTGGTCCTTTTCTATTCCAATTCTCCTTGTCAAAAAAAAGATGGCCTTAGTAATTTTATATTTACTATAAGGCTTTAAACATCGCCACAGTTAAGGACTACTTTTCCATACCTATTATTGACGAACACCTCGACGAATTGCATGGCACCATTGTCTTCTCCAAATTGAACTTACATGTAAGATACTATCAAGTATGAATCCACTTGACATATCTAAGATGGCATTTTGAACATATGAGGACCATTATGAGTTCACAGTGATGCCTTTTAGTCTCTTTAATGCCCCTTCCACTCTCCAGGCCTTATTAAATTATGTCTTTCAAAAAGTTCTAAGGAAATTCTTCCTTGTTTTTTTTGACGGAATCCTCATTTATAGCAAGACTCATTTACAACACTTGGAGATATTATTGTCCCTTCTTAAATCCCACTCTTTATTTGCTAAATTGAAAAAAATTCAAATTTAGATGCTCTGAGTTGAATTATTTAGGCCATAAGGTGTTTGCCCATAGAGTATAAGTGGATCCAAACAAGGTGGTGGCTATCCAACAATGGCCTTTGCTTAATTCCATCAACAACGTACATATAATTCTCAAATTTGTGGAGAACTATCGTCAATTTATGGCATGATATTCTACTATTTTAACACTCATATAGTTGTTGTACAAGAATGTTTTCGTATAGATCCCTACGACTATGTCTAACTTTAATGTTAAAGCAAGCTCTCTTTAACACCCCTATTCTTGCTTTACCAATTTTATTTGAGCCCTTTATTCAAAAAATTGACTCAACTAGAGTTGGGATAACGAAAATAATGTTACAATGAATTACCTAAATAGGGACAACTGAAGCCATTTGATTGCTTACTTTAGTAAAGAATTACCCCCTCATCTCAAGTTTGGATCATTATATGCCAAGGAAATACTTGTTATAATAGTAGTAGTGTAAAAGTGGTGTCAATATTTACTTAGGAGGCCATTCACCATTCAAACATACCACCAAAGCTTGAGAGCCTTAGTCTATCAAACCATCCAAACACCTGAGAAATAGAAGTAGCTTACTAAATTTCTTAGGTATGCTTACTAGATTGTCTACAAAACAAGGTCGAAAAACTAAATTTATTGATGCCTTATCTAAAGTGTTTAATCATCCTTTTAATGTGATAAATGTAACTTCTAAACTAGTATATTACCTAAAGTATAGTGTGAAGGATAAATTACTGTTCTTCAAGGGTAGGGCGTATATCCCTCTTACTTTAGGCTTTTAACCATTAATCCTTGTTGAATTCCAAAATTTGCCAATAGAAGGAAATGTAGGAATGCAACGGACTTTTTTTAGAATTACCAAACTCTTCTATTGGCCAAGGTTATGCCAAAGTATTCAAAATATTAGCAATTGTGAGATTTGTCAAGTTGTGAAACCTTTAATTAGGCCCACAAGGATTGCTACAAGCCCTTCCTAAAATTGGAAAAATATGGGATTCAGTTTCTGTAGACTTTATAAATGAACTACCACCATCTTCTGGCAAGATATCTATAATGGTGGTGGTGGATAGACTTTCAAAACATGCCTACTTCTCTGCACCTGGCCCTCACTTCACTGCCCCCTACGTGGTGTAGACATGTTTGTTCAAGAAATTGTGATGCTTTATAGGTTTCCATCAAGTATCATTTTAAATTGAGATCCCTTTTTCATGAGTTCCTTCCGATATGTAGACATGAGTAGTTTATATCACCCTCAAACCAACGAATATACTGAGGTTTTGAATTGTGTATATATATATATATATCTCAGATGCTTCACCTCATATCACCCTCATTAATGGATACATTACCTTATGTGGGCCAAGTGGAATCACAACAACTCTTAACATTCTACCATAAACATGACTCCGTTTATGGTAGTGTTCAATTTCCCACCTTTGTCCCTCGTCGATTATATAGGTGCTACCTTTGTTGTGAAAGTTGTGGATGTTTAACGTACTTCTAGGTCAATAATATTAACTAGACTACAAGAAAATCTATTAAGAGCACAAAATGCAAGTGAAATCAAGCCAAAGTTAAGCATATAGAGAAAACTTATGTTGTCAATGATTAGGTGTTCCTCAAGCTCTAACCCAATCGATTCCTTAGTTGCTTATCGATACTCAAATAAATTTTTTCGATAGCTTTTTGGTCCTTTTCAAATTGTAGAACAAGTCAGTCCATTTGCTTGTTGTCTAACACTTCCCTTTATCCTTAAATCCATAATGTCTGATATATGTCTCTCCTTAAAGAATATGTTGGCTATCCCTATACGCACACAAGCTCCCCTGCCTCAATAATTTACTGATCACCACCTCATTTTGAAGCCTTCTAGAATCTTAGGCTACCATGAAGTTCGATAGCAAGGGAAACCTTTTTCTCAGTTGCTGGTTTAATGGGAGAATCAACTAGAAGTTGAAGCTACCTGGGAGCCACTTTAAAAACTTCCTTTAGGATTTTTCGAAACGTAACCTTGAGGACAAGGTTCCAATTAAAGGGGAATAATGTTGTAGGTACTACTTCTATAAACTGAAGTATTGATTTTCAACCCAGCCATGAAAGAATGGCATTAGGAGCCATAATAAAATTAGGGAAATTTCAGACAAATAGTATTACTTAGTTAGCTAGGGGTTAGTTAGTTGTGGGTAAAGAAAGATACTGTACGACATGGATTGTAGTTGGCTATTTGGTTACCATAATGTTATTATTTAATTGAGAATCATAATGGAAAAGGGACATGAGAAATATTCCCTCAGTTCCCTTCTCTTTTTTTCTCTCTCTCTCCCTGCCCTTCTTTCTCCCATTTTCCTATTTCTTTTCTCTACCTTTTGCCTTGTCATCTTTGCTTGTGTCTTCTCCTATAACTAACATCAGTAGCAATATTAAAATAATTCCAAAAGAAATCACTAGGATATATAATAACTAATGCCAATTCTCTTTCTATTTTCTAATCTAACAAAAAGAATGATTGGATTTAAAATAATTAACTAAGCTAAAACAAATAATAAAAACAACTAATCAAGGTAATAAATAAGAATAAAAAAACTAGTACATAAATAAGATCTAGATGAGAATCTCCCTAGAAACTTTCTTATGTTTAAATTTATCCATATTTCTTGTGTCGATAGGAATTTTAAAATTACGATTATATTCCTTCTCAAGACATATAACCAATATCCTTAAGTTGATTGACTGAAAGCTCACTCAGACCAAAAGCCCCTAAGAACATATTACTTCATTATGTAAATTCCTATGATAATGTTCACTCTAATCTATAAGAGTTATATAGTCCTAGTTTTAGGGCTCCATATAAATCTCATTATCTATGCGTATGCACATATATGATCTTTTGTATTCACTACTTCAATTAATATTTATGAAATTCAAATTTGAATGTTTTTCTTTTGATACTTCAATTCAACACATTAAACAAACATGAATAATTCTTAAGAAAACTGGAATATTGCATAAATAATAATCCAAAACAGTAGGTTACGCTTAATCCTATCTAGATTTATATCCCAATTTAATTTATAAAAAGACAATGGAAAGCAAGAATAAACAAGAAAGAATAAAAGATAATAAGTTCTTATGGATCTTGAATCTTAATGTTCTTGATTAAATACTAATGGGGCATCTTGAATTTTTCTCTAAGGTTGCTTCCTTTTTGATATGTTCTTGACTCGTCTTTGACTTTTATCACCAAAAATTTGCTCCATTCGAAATAATGCACTACTATGCATCTTTTAGGTCATCTTAAAAACTTCATTTTCTTGCATTTTCTTATCCCATCTTCACCCTAGTCCATCACCTTCTTATTCCAAAAAGACAAATGAGTTTGAATATCAGTAGGATGACTTAAGGAATGTGCTTTTAACTCATTTTAGCTTTTGTGCTTCCAAATTGTACCTAAAGCCAAATATGAACTAAAATGAACATCTTAAGTATTTCAAAGCATTAATCACTAAGGATCATGGAGTAAATGTATAAACAATCAAATACACATTAAGGTATCTTCGATTATGACAAAAAGTGATCCTAAACTACTACTTGATCTAGATCTAGAGATTAAAGGTACTTTGGTTTCGAATCTAAGGGAGAGAAATAAAAGAATTTAAAGGTAGCTACAAAGTTCTTAGGTTACAGCTACTAGACACAATGGCAAGAAAAGGAGGACAATGTTATAAACAAATTTTCTAGAAAATCACTCACTGCAATATAGTCTAGCATTTTTAGGCCAATAGGATGGATAATCATTCATATGGCTTAATAACTTTTGTAGTTTGTTGGCTTACCTAATAAGGATCCAAATACACACATTGCCAACTTTTTAGAAATCTATAATATTTTCATGATTAATGGAGCTTCAGTGGATGCTATTTGGTTACTATTACTCCTTTTTAAATTTTGGGATAGAGGAAAATCATGTTTGAAGTATTTGCCTCCTCAATCTATTACCACCTAGAATAGGCTTGTTGAGAAGCTTTTAGTTAGGTATTCTCCTTTAACATGAACAATAAAACTTAGGAATCATATATTCTCTTTTCAATATTAGAGACTGATACATTGTATGAGATGTGGGAGAGGTAGAATAAGCTATTGAGAAAATGCCTACACTGTAGACTCGATTTGGGATTGCAAATATAAACATTTCACAATAGATTTAGTTATCCATGTAAGCATTTGATTGCTGCTTCTTAAAGAAAACTACTATCTTTAAGACTCCTGAGTAACTGTAAGAGCTTATTAAAATATTTCAATAAATAATTAGTAGTAGGAAAATTTAAAGCTGGAGTAAAAATTTGGTGGCATCTAAACAATGTAAATGTGGTGACAATATTAGAGGTAAATTTATAATAATTGAGTAGAAAGATTGATAATATGGGATTAGCAGCTTAACTAACATAAATGATGAGTTGTGAAATTTATAGTGGGTGGCACCCAATTCATGATTTATAGGCCCTTTACAATATGAGACAACCAATTTGGCAAGTTGTTTTTATGAGAAATTGGTATTAAATTAATTCCTATAGTAACACCTATAATATATGAATAAACCCTCTCAATTTTTTAATAAAAATAGTCAAGGACAACAAAGACAAAGTCCCTAACCAAAATTTTAGAAATAATAGCATCAATCAAGAAAGCTAAGTCTTAAGATGCTTATGGTGAAATTCATTACTACATTTAAAACTTACTTTTAAAATACTAAATTGTCTCTTTAGAATTAATAAGCCTCCATTTTTAACTTGGAACTCATATTCAATAGCTTGCTAAGCTTATCTCCGAAAGAAACAAAATACTATGCTTGGCAACACCAAGCCAAATCCAAGGAAGCAAGTGAATGCGGTGACTTTAAGGAGTGGAAAGGACTTGAAAGTTAAGAAGGATATTGTATAACAAAAGAATGAGAAGGCGCAGGAGAAAGATAAAGAGGAGAAGCCAAAGAAGGAATTGGTTAAAGATCCTAATTTCAACAAAGATCCTAACATAAAGAGTTAACTCTAAAAATTAATTTCAACAAAGCCTTTGATTTTATAAAATGGGAGTTTATCTTTGAAGTTTCTTAAAGCTTTAGGATTTTTAAATGAGTTTACAAGCTAGATTCATCAATGTGTATTCACTACCTCCTTCAACATTCTCATCAATGGTGAACCAATTAAAGCAATATAAGGTGCAAGGGGCCAAAGATAAGGAGACCCTTTATTTGCTTACCTGCTCAATATTTGCTTTAAGCCTTTATTAAAATTAGCCAAGAAAAAGCATCAACTTTGCTAATAAATTCTATTATCACTCTAAATATAAAGATCTTCAATTCTTTAATCTCAATTTTATTAATGATATCCTTATATTTTAAAGAGCAAGGCTAGACTCGAAAAGGTCTTACTTGAGTCTCTAAACACCTTCCAATCTTAATTTAGGATTATCACTAATAAAAGGAAAATCATAATCTTATTTTTAATAAGAACAAAATGTTCTATATCTAATGTCTCTAGAATTTTAGGGTTCCAACTATCAAAACCTCCCTTTAGTTACTTGGGAGTCCCCGTAGTTGCCTTTAGACTCACTTACCATAATTTTTAATCACTTTTAAATGCCATGCACAAGACAATTAGAAGTCAAGTTGGAGTAACAAGTTTTTATCTTTCATAAGTAGACTACAATTAATCAAGTTTTTTTCTTTCTAGAATGCTAGTCAATTGGTGTACTTATATGTTCCTCCCTGTTAAGTTCACTAAGACATTGAAAGAATTCTAAAGAATTACCTATGGAGTGGAAGTTTGAATAATAATAACAAAGCCAAAGTTAAATGGATGGACCCATGCAAGCTTAAAAACCATAGTGGTTTAGTTATCAACCAAAACTCGCACTTCAGGGACTATGTTTCACTTACTCAAGTTAAGAGAAATTTTAACTCTTAATAAAAAGATGGGAAATGGTGAAAAAATGTGATTTTTATATGATTTATTAAACCTTTTACACCTTCTATATAAAATTCCAAATGTTTCCAACTTGATGCATTGCATCCTTACTTCTTCTAACATGAAGATGTTCATTAACAACATCAGATAAGTTTGGCCTCATCACTATCTAAGTAGTTACTCCATCATTTTTAACATTATGCCCCTTATCATCCCAATTCATCAATAGTTGGTAAGAACATTTGGTTGAACTATAAATTAGGCACAATCAACAAGTAGTCATATATGAACTTTTTGAATAGTCATAACCTAAAGTGCCTTGGCATAATCTAATATAAAACCCTATAAACAAGCCTAAAGCTTCCATTATTCTCTATCTTGTAATTAAGGATAGACCTTGGTATAATCTAATATAAAACCATATAAACAAGCCTAAAGCTTCCATTATTCTCTATCTTGCAATTAAGGATAGACTAAGCACTAATGTTAGGCTCTATTTTGGCTCTTTCAACAAACTTGCACTGTTTAGACTAGTTATGTAGCTTGAAGACACAGATCACTTATTCTTAAACTATTGCTTTGTCAAATACACTTGGAACTTGATCCTATAATTTTGTAAGTTTTAGTGCATAGCCTCTAGTTGGGAACAAACCATAGCTTAGAAAATCTCAACCAAGCTCACTTGTGTCAAAGAGTTATTCAAAACAACACTTAATGGCCTTGTCTATGCAATCTAGAAGGAGAGAAAGAACAAAATCTTCTTAGATACAAATAAAGATTCTAACTTCTTTTGTAAGGGGGGTCTTATCTTGGATAGGGGAGTACCTTTTACCTAAAATTAATACTGCAAAAATCAAGTATGAACTTGTAGAAAATTGGAATATTTAGTCATCAAAATTTAGGTATTCTTTACGAAAGACAAAAGCAGTCTCTTCTAGTTAGATTCTTATTCTCTTTTAGATACCTATTGTGTTTTGAAACTTTAGAGCTTTTAGTGGTAGTTAATGCTCTATTGCACAAACTGAGAGTACCTCCATACCTAATCATGTGGAGAATAAAGGGAAATAAAAGATCGCTAATTGTTGCATAGTATCCATATCAATAAGACTCGTACCTCAACTTTAGATATTCATAATTTTCATGGATACTTGAGGACTGTTCAAGCTTGCATTACATTATCTCCTTCGTCCTCACAATCCAACTTTAACTTTTAAGGATCCTAAACTTCATAGACTAGTGTATCAGGCATTTTATTTCTTTCATTGGGTCTTTGTTTTCAACTTTTATATAAGATATGATTTGTTAGCTTAGAACCAAATATATGTAGTTACATGTAGCTCCATTCATTAGTCTACTTTATTTTTGCAAGAAAAAAAGATAAATTCCTGTTTAATCTTGTTCTAGCATTTTCTTTTACACCCTGTTTGGAACATAAGGAATTGAATTCAATCTTGTAATTGAATTCAATTCATTTGGTTGGAACAAAAAGAATGGTAGGAATTCAATTCATCTGTGGGTTTAAACCCACCTCTCTTTGTAAATTAAATTCATGCAATAAATCACGTGAATTGAAATCTAAAGGCTGCTGATTTCGTTTTTAACATTAGAAACCCAATAATACCCACAACTTCAACCCTAACACAACAGTCGACCCTCTTCTCCTCTTCTCCCACGCACCAGCAGACCAAACTGCCTTCTCCCATGCACCAGCAGACGATCGCCTTCTCCCACACACCAGCAGAGCAGACCAGACGACGCACCAATAGAGCATACCAGACGATGAACCAGCAGACCAAACAACGGTTAGGTGCTTGAAAAACGTTGTGTTTGGTTGGAGAAGCTCTCGGCAACGGCAACAAACAAAGGTAGTCTGGAGGTTTGAACAGTAGACAACGAAGAGAGGATGTGAAACATGGGGAGCAAATTAGGAGGAGACATGAATAGTGGCGTTGGATCACGATTCTTAATTGTCCCATCATGAATAGGATTGGGAATAAGAAACTTGTAAAGAGAGGTAGATACAGGGAAAAGGTATTTTTTCTAATTTTTGAAAAAATATTTTCAAAGGGATTAGTTTTATTAAGAATGCTTTGAAATTTAATTTATTTTTTTAAAGGGTTGGATTATTAAATTGAATTGATTTATTCATTCAATTCTAAAATTAAGATAATTATTTT
>JANITW010000003.1:39811382-39824518 GCA_027564335.1 Erythroxylum williamsii
AATTGCAATTATTTTTTTCAGGATCAGAAGAATACCCCGTTAGGCCAACGGGAGTATATTGGCAGGATTCAAGTGAAAGATAGAAGTCGGGATCAATTCGCGTCTGCATTGTATGTCTTTATTTATGTCATGAAATGTATAGTTTGAAATGACTCAAGTGCTGTATTTGTGAAAGGGCCAAATGGCCATATGAGAATTTTGTAAATAGCCTTGTATGATTGATAAGGGCTTATGTCCTATTTGATTATTTGACTTCCGCATGTTTGTCTATGAAAAAAAATATATATACCGAATTTTGATTGATCGAGTGCATAGCACACTACCCTCGTGGGGCGCGGTCTCGGATATCACCATCGATATCGGATTCAGGTCTTGCAGGAGTAGGGTATTACAACACCAAGTGCCTTCACGTGCTCAGCGTCGATGTTCACCTAATATACCTTGATGCGAGCTATCGTGCAATAAGCATCGAGACGAGCCGCTCGAGATACTCAATCGACCGATCCCAATACGGGCAGTCATGCGTTATGCATTGATGTCCGACTCATCGGGCCTACCCCGAGCTGTCTCACAAACGAGCTACAAGATCGCAAACGAGCTACAAGATCCTTAAATACTCCTTCGACCCTTCTCCTTGCTCAGACTCAAGGAGTAGGAGCTTATGGTTGGGTCGGTCGTACTAGGCCCAAACTCACTAAAAACGACTCATGGACCCATCGGTCCACCTCGCAAGGATGGACCTGATTCCTATCGGCTATGCTAGGCCCATGTCCAAGTCTACGCATCCACGGCCCACTCGCAAGTAGAAGTCTCCCATACATACGTAAAGACTTAAACCTAGCAACTATTCTATATATAAGGTACAGCTTTGCCATGATACAGGTACGTGATCAGAACCCTAGTTTCTCTGTTTATACAGCGACCAAAACCCTTACTAAAGACTAACTTGAGTGTCGGAGGGGCTTGTCGGGAACCAACCCCCGGTATGCCTTGCGTTATTTTGCAGGAATTCTCGTTAGAGACAATCGAACCTATGGATCCAAACGGTAACGTGCAGCCTCACCAGAATCAGGCTGAACCACATAAAAAAGACATTTTTGTAAGATTTTAAAACAATTTTTTCTCCTAAAAATCACACGTATCGATTTCATTGTCTTTTGTGTTTTTTTCAGCCTTGCTCTGCATTCAGTACCCTATGCTTGCCTTCATCTTTAAGAAAAGGTTAACAATGGAGGCAACGAAGATGATTTTTTCCTTGATGTATTGATGTTTGTTTTAATAGTGTTCTCCACCATCCAGAAAGCACCAGCACCAAGTCCAATGTTTTTTCCATATCTCTTAGAGCTTGAAGGTGTGGGGTAGTCAAGTTAAGTTGATAATTGTACTCATTATTGAGCTTTTTTTAGTTGGTAAACCAATATGACTTCTTCAATTGAGGATCTTTTCCGAAAAATCTACCTGGGTATGGTCTATTGCTATTGCTTCATTTCTTGGTTTTTTCATTATTCGTTGAATCACATGGTATTCTCCTATTTTTGCTTCTGCCGTGCCTCCACTTGAGGCTCCTCACCACCAACACCTCCTTGGTTTCGCCATGACTAATGATGTCTCACGTCGCCGTTGGTGTGCATCACCGCCTCTTCTTGCTATTTACTTCCACGCATGGGTTTCATAAACCCTCTTCAGGCTTCACCATTCAATATTTTACCACCGCTGGTAATTTTCAAACAAACGTAGGCAAGGGACAGATACAAAAACCATAACACAAAAACACCACCAGAAACGTAAAACTAGGACATGAACAAATTTTCAGAACGTATAATTATATTATAAGATTTTCTAATTTATATAATTTTATTATATTCAATTAATATGTCAATTTCTTTAATTATATAAATATACATATATTTTATTTTTAACTAATTTAAAAATAATATATTATATTAAAAATAATTAACATAAGAGCATAATTAAAAAATAAACTAAATATATTTTTGTTTTTAGTTTTTTATTATAAACCTGAATTAAACAAATTTTTATTTTCAATTTTTATATTAAAAAATTCAATTAAACATGTTTTTGTTAACAAAAATATAAACTAAAACTAAAAATTACAATAAAAAACAGAAGTAGAACTAAATGGTCTCTTAGGTTTAGATTTAATGAAACATTAGATTTTAAGTTTTAATTTTAATTTTTAAAATTAATTTAATATATATTAATTAAGGGATTGAGCTATTAGTTGCTCATTTACAATCATAAGATCATAAATTTAAGTCACCTCTTTGTAAAAATATAAAAGGAAGGTTACATACATCATAACTCTTTTTAAACCTCATAAAGTGAGGAGCCTTGTGTACTAGATAAATTGACTTTTTTATTTAATATTTAATTACACATTAACTGTTCAATAGTAGTTTATTGTACTTGGTATGTTGGCCTAATTTAATAGGGGAACATGTTTTAGGTAAATTGTTCAAATTTGATATTCTTTTTTTTTTTGGTCTCCTAGGAGGTGTTCACTAGGTCGAAGCCGGTGATTAATCCCCTTTCGCTGCGTGATATATTCCATATTTAAAGACAACAACTGGCTCAGGAGTTCGCTGCGTTCTCAAAGGCAAGGATCAAACCTGGAACCACTTAGTTAAATAATAAGGGTATGCGCCGCCCACAAATTTGATATTCTTTGAGCTGTTTTTGTCAAAGGTTAAAGGGTAATTAAGCTTTAACCTTTCACCTAATTTTAAAGGAGTTGGGTTTTTGGGCGGAATATTTTCTTTTCAAGTTTCTGCCCCCGAAGCCCTTTACCTATTCCGAAGTCAGGGTTTAGTTCACCAGCTTCACAGTAGACTTCACTTGTTCATTGAAGTGAAGAGGCCATGAACGTTGTGTGTAAAGAAGCGCTTAAACGAATGTATCTATCACGATCAAGAATGAGAGGTGGTGCTGCCATATCTGTGCTGCTGCAGTCATCATCTTATGCCACTTCTTCTGCCAAAAATCCCAAGCCCACAACAAACCCATCTTCTTCCTCGTCATTATTATCGTCGTCGTCGTCACCATGGCCCAGGCCGAAGGAGATACCGTTTCAGGCAAAGGTGGCTAATTCTGTGAACCTTATTGGTTATTTGAACACGCCTGTTCAGTTTCAAGCTTCATCCGACGGCAAGGACTGGGCTGCCACTGTCCTCACCCTAGACCAACCTTCTTCTGTTTCTCCCCATTTCCGGTACTATTCTCTGTTTACTTGTCACCCCTTTTACTATCTCTATGTGGGTCTTTGCGTTCGTTGCTTTAACCATTTACATTTTTTTGATGTAACAGGATATCAATAACATTTGAAGGTGACTTGGCTCATATTGCTGCTTGCCACTTAAAACAAGGTGACTGCGTGTACATTTCTGGGCAACTAACCGCAGATCCCCCTCCTATCAGTGTCATTCAGGGCCAGACCCACATCCAGGTAGTAATCCACCGTACATTTTTTGTGTCATAACCTTTTCCTTTTCTTTTAATGCTAAATTTAATTTTTGGATTTGAAGGCAAAGATGGCCTGTTTAGATGGTCGATGGTTCTGTTAATAAGAGACATTTACAGCTTTGCAATCCCACCTACTTGCAAGAAGCTTCTTACAAGCTGTTATGACAGGGCTTAGGTTTTCTATCTCTTGCAAGCAGTTATTTGCTACCTGTCAGTCAGATTTCGAAATGACTTTTAGATGATAGTATTCTGTCAATGCAAAAGTAATGTGTCGAGAATGTGTTTTAGGCTTGTAAAACCTGTAGTGAATAAATTTTTAAACAAAGTAAAGTAGTTAGCGAAAGAAGGAACAACTGACTATTCATAATTGCAGTGCTTGGTTGATTAATAGGAGTTTTAATCATGTACATTCACTGAGCAGGTACTGTTGCTCTTTGTTGCTTTAATTTGTGACAGTTATTACTAGTGGAGACTGCCTTATTATATAAAATGATTTTGAGTTGATTGTAAATGCCTTAAGACAAAGTAGTTGAGGAAATTGACCAAAGAACGGATTGGATCCTTTAGAAGATCTGGAGTGCAGGAACTTGTCTAGATGTCCTTGAATATGCTTTTTACAATAAGAAAGAGAGAGAGTGAGAGAGAGAGAGCATAGTTAAATCAGTAGATCTCATAGGGGGAAGAGATGCACGGATTGATTCCGTAGATAGCTTGTTATCTTCTTCCTTGTATTGCAAAATTTTAGAAAAAGCAGTATGGTATGTTAGGGCAGTGTTGCGTGGGAGAGGGAATACTACCTGTCATTAAACTGAAAAATGTTGAAAGTGAAGTCATTTTCTTTTCTTTGTGACGCATCTGTGGGAAGTGACCCTTTTCCGTAACTATCAAAAGCAGTTGCCTGTGTAGAAAGAGAAACATCAGCTTCAAGCTTTTCCTCTTGTAAAATGTCCACATTTCTAGTATTTAGCTGACATTTCTCAAGTGTCTTTGATACTGTTCTCAGAAGTTCTATGCCAATTCCGTTTGTGTCTTAGATGTGAAAGCTGCAAAGAATACGAATATGTTAATGACAGTAGTGGACATTGGGAATTAGACTAGAGTCACTCAAGTTTTTAGACGCATATCAAGGTGATTTTGATGATGAAATGCAATGAACTCCATGAAGTGCTATTCTAAAGCACCCTATATTTCTCTGATTTACGGTTGGATGATTAAAACTGGAGCAGCAGATGTTGTCTCCATGTGTGTGTGTGTGCGCATGCTAATATAAGTACTTGCTGTAAGATGCAGACAAGGGCTATTGCACATGTATATGGTTGTAGCATAAGAACTTCGAAGAAGTTAGACATTTCATAGTTGTCACACAACCAATCATTGAAAGGAGTAGTGCTAGTCACATTCAAACTTCTTCTGCAGGTTCTGGTGCATAGTTTCAACTTTGTTTTGGGGTCGTCTAGAATAGATATAAGCTGCACACCTCAACTGAAGGACGAGAGTACCTTCAAGAATTATGGTAAATCAATATCTTTTAGAACTAAATCCATATTCTCTTTTCTGAATCTGCAATATCAACTTAAGATTTGTTTTGTTGTATATTCTCCCATTGTCTACTTATATAAAAGTAGACATTTATTATCTTAATTTTTTTCTTGCCTTTTGTTCCCTTTTTTACCTTTTCCTTTTTCTTTCTTGGGGAAGTGTCTTAAAAAGCAGATCAAGCCTTAAGGATCAACATGATGATCAATTAGAGTCAATTTAATTTCGTAAAATAATTAAATACATAAAGATCAACTTATGACAAAAAAATTTGTCAATCTATTGATTTGAACATTTGCTTTTTATTAAATTCTTATTCATTATAGTGTTGTTCTAGAATAAACAATTTTCATATCAACTCTTCCCTAATTCTTTCTCTTACCACCTTTTCTTTATATTAATAGTACTTAATGGTTAAATATTCAGAAAATATATAGTTTTATGTTGTTAATTTAATTATTTTGTCCTTTTATGATTTTGGATATTAACATAATAAAACTCTTAGTTATTTTAACCGTTTACCAGTTTGGCCTTGAAACTAGTTGTTGAATAAGTGAGGATTTAATTAATAGGCATGGAGAGGATGTTATAAACCATTCCCACCTCTGACAGCTAGCAGTTTTCCAACCCAAATCTAGACTAGCTAATAACTATTTTTCAAATCTTGAAACCACTTATCTGAAAAGAGGTAGGTAGGAGTTGATTGGTAGAACTAAAACTAGTATGAGTTGATTGGTAACTTTGAACCAAGGTGTTATGAACAATTATCATCTTTCATAGTAGCCATAAAGGCTAAATATGTTAAATTAAAAGAGCAGGTAGTGTTCATGAAATTCTGACAAACCATGGGTGGTGTCATGATTTTTACATTCTAAAATGTGTTGCATGTTATAAAATCTTTTATGATTTTAACTATTTTTAATCTTCCAGTAAAAGATCTTTCCTAATGATTTCATATTAGAAGTCTGAAGTGGTATCTTATGTTTATATTTGTACCAAAAGATACATTATAATAAGGTCATAGTTGTCTTGAGTGGTAAATGGTGTTAGGGTTTATTCCAAATAAAGACCAGTTGGAACAGTGTGGATTGACCTGTTCAACCACTCTTATAGCCTGTCAACCCAAGTCAGGCTGTTTCTAGACAACTGCATTGACCGCTCCCCAGTTTAATTGGTCTAACTGGCCAGTTCACTCAAGGTTTTGCAACCATGATTGCGGGTTTGTATGGTAAAGCTGTCATTATGATAAGTCCTTCCAGGATATTGAAGAGGAATATATGTTTCTCTCTAATCTCATTTCAGTTCTACTTTGTGCTATTTATTTACTCTAATATTGAAGTGCAATTAATTACTATTGATTTTAATTGTAATCATTGAAGATCATTCATGCCAATTCGTAGTTCATTTTACAAGCAACTTTCTAATACTGCCTCGAATTTTCATGTTTTTAACAACTTTTGGTGTTGTCTTCTCTTACACTTGTATGATTTCAAGTTTTTAATCTCATGAATTTCTTAATGAATAAATTGAAGAACTAATGTCGCTCTTCAGAAGTTTGTGATTGTTCTTCTGTTCTAATTTAAATAAATATTATCTGTTTGAATATTGTTATCAAACATAACATTGTCCTCTTGTTGTTTTTACTTCTTTACATGAAAATTTTGTGTTTTTTATGCTGTGAGATAATTCAGTCATCAATCTCTTGCTCTATGTACATGTCTGTGCATTTACATGTATCATATATACATTGTCAGATATGTGTGATAGTTATTTGGTGTTCAGTTGTGGCTGACTTTATTTTCAGCTAGCACGAAGAAAGAAGGTAATTCTGGTTTGAATTCCTGGATGGACCTTCTTCACAATTCTAAAGAGTGGTGGGACTACCGCTTTTTTAAGATCAATGGATTGGTGATGATTTCATCTCATCAATATTTTCTATAAATTTTGACATTAGCTGCAAATACTCATGTGCCCTACGATTGTTTGCTATTGTTCTACAGTTGAATTCCAAACATCCTGATTTGAAGCGCAAGGATGGTAACTTGGCTCTTTGGCTTGATAAGGCACCAAGCTGGATTTTGTCAGAGCTCAAGAAAGTTGAGCTTGATGCCCCGACACTCAATTTACACAAAGGGAAGCAACAAAAAGGTTTAAAATTTTCCTTATTTGCTTGATTTACTTCAACCTATTAGTCAAGCATAATGTTCGCACAGATAGACGGACGATGTTCAGTAAATAGTGTGAATTAGTTCATATTGGTTTTGTCAGGATGTATACCTATTATAGTTGTTAAAGAGAATTTGGGTATTTTTTGTATAGATGATGGAACAGTGAATAAACAATATCATTAACAGCAAGTAAAGTAGATAAACAGATGCTAGCTGCATGTTTGAAATAAGGAGTATTATTTTTCTTCTATATGGTATGCATAGTTTACGGCTTATATATGGACCTGTCTGCCATGAGAGAAGGATATTTGCAAGATGTTTCGACCATTCAGATTATTTTGACCAAAACTCGATTCAATAAGTGAGCTAGATATGGGAAGAAATTATTCTTATAAAGACGCTTCACTGTGAAAACAGAGATGAGGAACTACCTTTTATGTGTGGTAAAATATTGCCTCTGTCCATGGATTAGATTTTGACAGTCTCTTATTTGTTTTGTCAAGAACTTGGTTAATAGATACAGTACCTTTAGTCTGCTTCCATATGATTTTTAATGTAGCAACACTACTTTCACCTGATTGTCTGCTTGTGTCATGCAAGACTAATGAGTTTTTCCGAATTTTTTGTTTCACCGGTTGAGAATCAAAGGACTGATATTGATGTAGGACAAATAGGAGAATTATTAACTGGTAGTGAAGAATCACAAAATTAAGAAATATGACTGATATTAGGATGCCAGAATATCAAGTTTTAAGGTTGGCTTTGGCTAAGAATACTGAAATTTAGATTTTGTATAGCTGGGGTTTGATTGTTAAAAATTTAAGCGTAAGATTTCAGGATTTAATATGATGAAAGTTAGGATTTTGGTTGCTGGAATTTCGCAGTGAACACAAAGAATAGAAGGTAAGAAACTAGGAATTCCTCCTGGTGTCTAAGAATCACTCTTAGAAGAAAACATCTCATCTTCTAGTTGAAAACTCAATTTTGTAGAAAAATTGTTGATTGCTTATTATTATTGAAGGGCTGAGTACATATATATATAGAGTTCTTAGAACCTTATTCTAATAGAAAAAGATTCCTAACAAATTTAAATTCTATTCTAATAAAATTTTTTATAAGTCCTAAACAACTAGGATAACATATTTTTCCTACTACTTCCTATCTAATAAGGAATCTTAGCATAATCTAAATTTTAGCCCTTAGCTTTTGTTGTCAACTAAATTCCAAATCTTCATCCCACCAAAATAAGGCTTGTGGTTGACTAATTTTTCTTCTTTTATTTCTTCTATATACTTTAAGTTCTTTTGCATCAGATATGCTATTGTGTTGGAAGCGATAAAAACTCTGCTTGTGCTTATTATCCTATACTTCCACTTTTCTGTATGCATGTGCGTAGGAGTAGAAGAGACTGATGTATTTTACAGTAGCATGGTATCTCACTTTTCAACTGATGCTGCAAAGGCTGAATGTATTGAATCCTTAGTCATATCTTTGATCTGCTCACTTTGAGAAGATTAGTTCCTTCTGTGTCTTGAGCACTTCTGCATTTTCCGTTTAAAGACACCGTAGATGCAAAGAAAGATGGAAATTCAATCCTGTTCTTGGCATAATATGCAAAAATATTTATAGATGATCCATAGTCATTACGATTCCATGTTATAAATTTATTTCTAGAATCTCCCTGATAACAAAGCACCATCAGACTTTCAACTTGTGCCACTGTTTCTTTGCTAGGTTGATGGCAATGGACTCTATGATACGCCCAGTTTGCCAATCTTAGTAGCTGGCTTAAGTTATTTACAATAGAAGTCTTTTGGCTTCCAACAAACATTCATGACCACATTCTGTTGTGAATAATTTGTTCATTACCTGCCTATTATCCTTGTTGACTCATTTCTTTGGTTATCGATTAGTTATTCAAATATTAACTACCATAAATTCTATATTTTTTGTCTTATGTGAAGCCCCAAACTTAATATAGCGGACATTGCTTGGTTCAGAAAAGGTAGGCTAACGTGTATAACAATTGAGCGTTTAGTTACTGATAGAACTCTAGTCTTAGAATACTAGAGATTTACAGTATTATTTCGATATAACCGTCATGTATATATCATTACAGTATAGAAGTATGATATTTCTCACTAACCAGAGCAGAATTGCTCCTCAGAAGGTATGAGTATCCTTCTGTCACAAAGTATTCTCACTTTTTTCTCCCCTCCTCCTCCCTTCTCTCTCTCTCTTTATAAACCCCCCTCCTTAGGTACATTCTGTTATGCTATGCCTGACTAATTTGCCATACCAGCTGGTAACTAACTTCCCCCTGGCCCCACTATTCTTCCTTCTGGAATACGCTTTCCACATTAGCGGTTTAGTCCCTTTTTTATTGTTCCTCCCATTGTCTAAATCACTCTCTCCGCCGTAGATCCTATCAGTTACAGCCTCTATACTCACTGAAATGGATGTACCAATCAGATATTACTTGAGTTATTCATATGTTGATGTACCCTTGGTCTTCCTCTTAGGTAGTTCTCATCTATGCATCTTCTTACCATAATTAACTGGGAAAGGAATACTCTGCTTTGTTTGCTTTAGCTTCTCATTTTCAATTTGCATTCGGATTATATTATTTCTCTAGATATTCTTATGTATCTTTTAGTCTTTTCCATAACATCTATCTAGTGGGTACAATCAGGGGATGCATATTGGATGGACTTGGTGGAAAACCCTGCTAAATGGTGGGATAACAGAGTAAATAAGGTAACATCATGGATCGTCGGTTATCTAGCACATTTGTTTATGACCTTCATGGTTGTCACACACTTTGTTTAGAAAAATGTAAGAGGTCCTGACTTCAAGCACAAAGAAACTGGCAAGGGACTGTGGCTTAGTGACTCACCGGATTGGGTTCTCTCAAGATTGCCTCCCTTGAAACAAGAACAAAATGACTGTGTTGATAGGAGGGATAGGACCCTTTCTTGATGTTGATTATGCATAAGTTAAATCAGGTTTGACGAGTTTACATTCTTGAATTCTAATATACTTGCAAAGACAAACTTAAAATCTTGGCTTTGCTTACAGGTTACAATTCTATTATTTTTTAGGAATATGGTTTTTCATGAGGCCATAAAAAGTCAGCATTTCAGTGGAGAAGAAGCCTTCATTTGATCTATAATCTCATGTTTAGAGCTCTCTGTAAGTAAATGATTCAGATAGCCATCTGAGATGATGCCATATGTTTCTATTTCGATATAATTTTGTTTACTTTCTGAAGTTCCAAGCTCGTTGGCAATTAGTAAGCAGTTGGGTCCATTATTACGGTTTAGTAATGCTCACGCGAGTTAACATGTGTTACACACAGACAGTTCGAAGTAAGTAATGCTAAGGTATGCTCATCTGCGGTGGGATAAGCTTTTGGGACAATTCTTCATTTCCCTTTTTATTTCATAGGGTCATTGAATTACTAATTGGTTAGTACATTCCACTCTCTCGCATGTAGCAGGTCCATTTTTCATTTTTACGGCAGGAGTGGGATTTAAATTATAATAAGATAATTAAAGTCCAACGACTTCGATTGTAAATTTTTTTGTATACTTTAGACCCGCATTTGTCACCGAGTGTCGGAGTGTATACGTAACACCGAGTGTCGGAGTGTATACTCAACATTTTGAATAATGTTTTCATAGGCTTGTAGACTTGAGACCACTCCTACTACATTCTACAACATTTGGTGCCGTTTATGAAAAACATGTTTGAGATATTACTAAATGATGGATACCTATAAAGGCGATTTGTCTGCAAACCTTATTGAAACAATCGACCCCTTTAAAGTTCTTTGGCCCATGAGTAGCCCGAGGATTAAAATGTTGAAATTATGATGTGAGAACAAGTTGAACAATTGTTGCAAAAGAGGTATCAAATGCATGAAAGGAAATAGACTTAGCACACAAATAACTACTGTCAAAAGGATCCTCATCAACACATATAATCATTACCATTGGAAAATGGCACGTGGGAAGTAAGCTTGATAGCCAACATTTTGTTGATGTGCTAACGGAGCCATTGATGTCCATGCTTAATACACCAACTCTAGATACTTTTATGGATGACCCTTTCACTTTGACTAGTGGGACATGATCATGATTCCAAACTTTACCTTCGACTTTACTAGCCACCTTTAAGGTATTAACCACTATATTTATGTTACACTTTGCGAGCAATAGGCGTAGACCCAGAGACTCCACCTACTTTATATCTATAATTCAAAGGATGGAAGAGAGTTTAAGAGACTGTCTACAACGGTATAATTTTAAGGCAACCTAGATCTTTAGTTTTCACATAGAGGTTGTAGCACCAGCCTTCACAAATAGACTAACTCTTGTCAATATTTATGGAGCTCTACGTAGGGGGAAAAAAAAAACTTCTTTGTTTAGAAAAATGTAGATCATGGCACATACAAAAAGTAAATAGAATTAGAAGGTGCTAAACATAACTTAAGAGGTCCCAACAATAAACATAACAAAATTAGAAAGAGTAGTGGAGTGTGTGTATGCATGCTAGTACTAAAGTTTTTCCCCTTACAAATCTATTATTCGCTAACTAGGCAATCACATTTATCATTAGCAATATAATAGCATGTAGGGGTAAAATCTCACTAAGAAGTGATATGGATTAGAAAACCTAACAATATTACCAAGCCTGAAGATAATTAATAAATTCAAAAATTTTGAATAATAAAATATATTAAAAAATCTAAAAATTGGATAATAGCTAAGACAATCAATAATAAAATTATTTACGAATAGAGAATTCAATCAAAAAGTTATGTTTAGATGCACACTTTTTTCTGTTAGCATTTTTGACTTCATAATTTAATTAACCTAGTATGGATATATTCTTTGCATATATATAGGATCTCCTAGATACTAAAATTGCACTCTACAACTATCTACTCTTTTATTAGTTAACTCATATCTCTACCAAGCTAACAAGCCCTTAAATGCATTAAGATTTATGACATCCTATGAAAGGTTTCACCCTAACACTAGAAAGATCACGTAAGTCCCTCTTGAGTACCCTATTTAACCCCTACTACCTAAGTCATGGTCAACTTGTAAGCAAACTCTTTGATATGTGCTTAATTGATTATACATTTATCCCATAATACTTAGTGATGGGAGCTATGAAATATTTAAGAAATTCATTTTAGTTCATATTTAGTTTTAGGTACAATTTGGAAGCATAAAGGTTAAAGTAAGTTAAAAGCACATTTTTTAAGTCATCCTCTTGATGGTCACACTCAGTTGTCCTTATGGAACAAAAAGGATACGGATTGGGGTAAAGATAGGACAAGAAAATCTGAGGAAATGAAGCTATCAAGATGATCTTGAAGATACATGATCGTGTATTCAATCGAAAGATAAATGTTGAATTTTGTATAACCAACCGTGTATCTTCATGATTTTTAGATTTTTCAACTTATATGATTTGATACACGTCCTCCTTAGAATATTAATTTTTAATATAAAACGACATTTGAGCAGTTGGAGAGACATGAATCATTTTAGGATAGAAATGAGGGGCAAAGCACACATATTTTGGAGATCCATGGAGGGCTAAACTTTCCCAACCTAGTTCGAAGGTGAAATCGACGTTGAAGAACACATTTGGGTGTATCTACATTGTGTTTGTGATTTTTTTTTCTTTTTTAGGGATTGTTTAGTTTATCCTTTGCTTAATAGATTTGAGTATTCATGTATGAATAATCGTTATTCCCATTATCGTTACATTGTTTATGTATGAACTCATTGCTAAAATCATCAATACAATACATAATCGTTTTGTTTAGATTCATTTGTGGCAACTAATGAGATTGAATCATTAGGATAACGTAACATAGGTTAAATGACTTGAGCTTTTGTGATTGTTGCCTAAATTGGTCTATTTTCCTTATTC
>JANITW010000003.1:39848267-39860904 GCA_027564335.1 Erythroxylum williamsii
ACAAGGTTGAGTATATAAAGAAACATCTACAAACGAGGCTCACACTAAAGGAATCAAACAAGAAGAAGGTTAAGGAGTATATAGTGAAAGCAAACCCTAATATAGTACAGAGGAAAGACAACCTAGGGGATTTTTACATTTCCTATAGTATCAATGGAGTCAAAATAGATAGGGCATTTGTAGATTTAGGAGTGAGTATTAATATAATGCCCTATACTTTTAGTCAAATTTTGGGGTTAGAAGAGTTATAACCCACAAAGATGCTAGTGAAGACGGTGGACATAAAAATTGATCGATCGAAGGGGACCCAGCTTAGATTGATATTTTTACTTTCCCTATAGACTTCTTTATATTGGATATCGGAGAAGATGTGGAATCTCCTATGGTCTTTGGACGACCATTTTTAGCTACCGTCCGCTCCATAATTGATGTTGATGGGTGTAAACTAACTCTAAGGGTCAGAGAGCACTAAATAACCTTTATTATGTCGAAGAAAGATAATAGCTCTCCTTTACTTCTAGTTAACATCAAACTGAACCTCGAGGACAATGGGAACATATATATTAAGGACCCTAGGAATGCGTTTAGAAAGAAACGATCACAAAGGAGAAAGGAAGGAAGGTGAAGCAGAAGGAAGGTGGAATATAAGATATGGTAGCTCAAGTGCAAATGGTAAGATCGTTGACAACGCTACCATTACATTATTCATTTAAACCACCTTGAGCACAAGAAGAGCGTCAAACTACCAACATTAAAAGAAGCGTTGCATGAGAGGCAACCAATAGATTGTTAATTTCATGTTATTTCCTTCGATTTTTTTTAGATAGATTGAATTATATAGTTAGGTTATTTCATTTTCAAATAAAATCTGGATAACATAAGACTTCGGCATAAATTAGATGATTAAGGAAGTAAGCAAAAGAGAGATGAAAGACCTATAAAGAGTTAAGAAGTGATCTTGGGAAAATGCAGAAGGACAAAAGAAGATAAAAAAATCAGAAATTGGTGAAAAAATTGCAGGTCATGATCATGGCTTGTGACGGGGTAAAACTAAAAACACGAATTTCAGTTTATTTTTTACCATTTTACCCTTCATTCATCTTTATATTCATTGATTACTTCATTTTTTTTTACTCACTTTCATTTTAACTTTATCTCTCTAAGTTTAGAATCTCCAAACACTCTAACTTCTCTCTACCTAAATTCCAAACTTCCAGTCTCCTCCAACCTTTCTCTACTTACAAGCTAGTATGCCACACATTAAGTAGTCAACAAATCGCAATCAATCATTGGGACGAAATCAAATCTTAGGACAAGGGTGAAGGAGCAGGGTGACGGACTTCAGAACACCCTTCTTGATTACAGAGGAGGAAGGTATTCGTTTCCAATCCCTCTATTCTAAACAAATTGTAGTGTCAAAATATTTTAATTTTGATATACTTGATAAGCTAGAACTATGAGATAGGGTAGAGAACCTAGAAGAAAGAATTTAGTGGGCGAAGTTTATACACTTCCAATATCCTGTTGACCAGGAGCTCACTCTAGAATTCTTCACTTCCCTTTATTACGAACCTAATAACCCTAAAGAAAAGCAGTTTAGGTCATGGGGATGAAATTATGAGTTAAATGTTGAAATCATGTGTGATATTTGTAGGTTCCCAAAGTCTTCCATTATCGATCAGCACGATGATTTTTGTGCTTCTCACTATTACAATGAGCTCATTGGGTTAGAACAATTTGACATTAAAAATGTCCACAACAATATCATAAGAACCCATGGGCACTTGTTATTGCACAAATTCATGCATCAATTGGTTTTTGATAAATCAAAAACCAACAAGTGTTTAACAAAGGAACTTTTTGGTTGTGATGCATGGATTACAGCATCCTAGTGTGCACCTCCACACATGTGTTGAATGCTATTATTGTAACTCTACTTAAGAGAATCAACAATTTGAGTATGGTTTACTTGGTTTATGCCATTGCTAAGTATTATGACATGGACTATAGTGGTTTAACCGTCTACCTCCCAGATTTTCTAAATCACCATCATTTATGGCATGTTGAAATCCTTAAATCCCACAACATAAAACTCTAAGATGTCAGCTAAAAGACTCATGTGAAAATCATAGCTAGTTAGGCGAGTTCGAGCATAGTGCTGCCTTAGCAGGCATAAGAGGACTCAACTAATGAGGAGTCCTAAGAGGAAGAAGATACCAATGAACCGGGCTGGAAAAAAGTGCTTGATACGGCCCATGATCGTGGCATAACAAGCCACAAACATGACAGAAACACCAGATTTGGCCAATGATCATGACCCATATGCTACAATCGTGATAGAAGCCTAAGATAAGTAATAGAAGGCTCATATATGGCCTACACCGAGCAAAGGCGTAGACACTAAAAAATGTTAAGTTTCGAGGGATCTTTTGGACCTTTTAAACCCCAAAAAACCTTAAAGCTGCTTAGAACACAAAGGATATTTAAAGAATAAGACAAAGAGGCAGAGAGAGCTTGGGCATCAGCCACTTTTGAGAAACCCTAGAGAGAATTCATCAAGAGATTGAGAAAGAGAAGACGGAAGACAGAAGTGGAGCAGAAGCTGACTCAATGTACTTTCTAGATTAGGAGTTTTTTTATGTCGCTTCCTCCCATCAGCCATTTAGATCATATTTTTATTTATTTTCCATTTTATTATTGTATATAATTAGGAATAACAATTTGACAAAAGCATTTTTTAATGTTGAGATGTTTTAAACTCACCTTCGGAGTTTTATCTTTGAATTAATGAAATCTGAATGTTTATGTGCTTATTGGATTTGTTATGGTTTAACTCTGCAAGTGCAAAATTTGATAATAAACTGAGAGGGTGAATCGAATGAAAAATATTTAAATTGGGCTAACGAGAGTTAGGCGACTTAATAGAACAAGAATTAAATCAAATCGGTAAATTGTGCGAAGAGAGATCATGCATAGATTTCTGATAGTTTATTAGACAATTCTGCAAGTGCAAAATTCAATAATAAACTGAGAGAGTGAATCGAATGAAAAATATTTAAATTGGATTAACGAGAGTTAGGTGATTTAATAGAAAAAGAATTAACTAAAATTGGTAAATTCTGCAAAGAGAGATCATGCATATGTTTCTGATAGTTTATTAGACAACTTCAGAACTAATTAGGGTTTTGAATAAGTTGTTAATTGAGATATTGCAACTTCCATAATCTGATTAGGGTTTAGTTATAACTCGAGAGAGAGTGATCAACCCTAAGATCATCTAGAACTAATAATCTGGTAATTCATAATCAGTTAGGTTAGCGTTAAAGATAGGTAAAATTTTCTTTCTCTCAATTGGGAATTCCTTTAGGTTGATTCTTAGGTGTGTGATGCAACTGTTGAATTATTAATATATTCTGTGATTGGTTCTTATTTTGAATTGATTGATTGAATTGAATTCTCATTTTAATTTCATTATATTTGAATTTTTGTTATTTCTTCTGGCCTTAGGTTTTAGGATTAGATTATCCCTTCTCATGGCATCGACATCTTAGGTACTACATTAATGAATTGTGTGCTTGCAGATTATCGAGGGTTTTATTGAAACTTACACACATCAAACACCCAATCAGTCTTCTATATCTTTTGAGGGAAAAGGAACAAAATCAGTAGATGACAGAGGAGCTACTAACATATCTGAAGATCAGAAAGATGGGTTTGGCAAAAAATAGAATGTTAGGTCAACTTGAACAGATTACAGAAGCCAGAAATGTGAAAGAATGGAAATAGCAGGAAAGAGGACAGAAAAATGGGACCAAAATGCCCTTTAAAGAGAGAGGAAAAGAAGAATGAAAGAAAACAAAACACTAGATCTGAAGGAAGCTAGAAAGTGGAAATGAAGCAAGGAACATAAATGGTATTTTGGGGGGAAGAAAAGTGAGTTAAGGTGGAAGGTAATGAAAATAACAAGAAGCTAGTTGGGGGAGAACTCAAATCTAAAGGAAGCTGGAAAATGGAATTGAATAGAGATGCAAAAGGTAATTTGGGGAAAAGAAAGGAGAGATAAGGTAGGAGTTAATAAGAAAAGAAGATGAAATTAGCAGGATTCTAGTTGGGAGAAGGATTAAAGAACCTGGAAAAATACCAGAGCTCCATCCTGAAGGAAAAGGTTGGTTAAGTGTGATGCAAAGATGAAGGATGTTGTATGATGCAATATTAGTTCTTCTATGGCTATGCCTAGTACCATGAGTTGCCCTCAATAGTTCTAAGTAAATCAATTAGAAAGATTCCATATTAGATATGAAACGTTAAGTTTTTGAAAGAATCAAAGTTAATGATTTAAGGATGTGATGCCTAGTTAAAGCATAAACTATCCGCTAAGTTAAAAACTAAATTGGATAATAAAAGGTTATCAAATATCTAAAAAATTGGATATAATCTTACAGACTTAATGAACAAATTGTTTATTTCAGTGTATACTTATAGGAAAATTCTTAAGATAAGTAGTGAGAGTAAGATGAAAATCAAACTAGTGCTTTTATTGATACATTTGATGTGTAGTTCAAATGTTATAAGACATTGAAATATTCATTTTCATGATGAATTCAAAGAGTTTGTTTCGGAGATGATTGTGAATTTATCATGTCTACAAGAAGGAAAGTGGGAGTATAATTGTCCTCTTTAGCGGAAGTATGTAGAGACATATTGCTCATAGAGAGTAAAAATTCTAATTTTCAATTGTTGAAAATATAATTGTCGAATAATAACTCTTGTTGGATATGAAAAGGTAATTATATAATCTAGGAATTAAATCTATAGAGATAGATTAGAAGCTCTAAGTCTAAATAAATAAATAATGTACTAAAGATGTTTAGTATTTGAGATATCTGATACTTATAAAATATTAAAGATATTTATTATTCTATGTGTGAGTTCATACTTAAGTTTGAGGTTATATAGATATTAACTTTAGAAGTAAATCTTAATTAAGGTCTATTTTACTTGCAACAATATCATTTTAAGATTGGAAAGGTTTCAATGTAACAATAGTAGAGATGAGTTAGTTTTAGAAATAGTTTGAAGGATACAACAAGAATGTGATCAAACTTTGAAATAAGGTATAACTTAAGATTAACGTTTTATTATAATTTGTGCGTTAATCATTTGATATAATTAAAGTGATCTTAGTTTTTGAAAAATTAAAATATAAAAAAATTCTTAATTATTGCAGTCAATATTAGATCTCATCCCGATTTTTAAACATGTAGTTGGAGTGTCACAGGGTGGAGAGGGCTTATTGCCTTTCTTTCCTCTCTTGTAAAAGCATTATTGCCTTTCTTTCCTCTTCTAAAAGCATATTAACTTGTTACATGTGTTAAGGTTATGATAACACAAATCTGCTAGGAGATTAGCATTCATATTATCTTTAATAGCCCTTCAGGCTTCTAAAAGGTATGTCCACTTTCGGATTTTCTTAGTAGTAGACAATATACCTAAGCTTGTTATTAGTATGTATCAACATTCGAATATGAAACTAAATCAAAAAATGTATGTCTAGAATATCATAACTTTGATGATACAGTAAATCAAAATTAGATTGGATGATGGAATCAATGATATGATATATCATTATGTTCTACTAAAATGTATTTTTACTGTGAAAACAAATTCAACAACCATTAATTCTTAAATTAAACTCTTGAAGTTGACTTTTAATAATACATTTTCAGTTTCTCTAATTATAAATAATCTGTGAATTGTTTCATTGAATTAATTCTTTGAACATGCGATATGATCATTTGGCAGCCAATTGCAATGGTAAGGTAAGGGAAGGGTTAGGCGGTCACAATCCTCTGTCCTAACAACAGAAATTTTCCATATTACAACCAGATCTATTTCAGATCTACCCGAGGATGAATAGACAATGGCATGTCGTTTTATATTTGATTGAAACTCGAAACGCGTCCACGTAGCATGTCGTTTTAGTCCTCTCAAAGTCTCTTTTTTTAGGCCTAAGGGCGAGTCCCGAGTACAAACAAACCCCTTCCCTCTCCTCTTCACTCTCCGTTTACTCTCTTTCTCTCTCGCGTGGTGATGGATAAGAAGAAGATAATGGCGTGTGTGGTGTGGGCTTTGGTGATCTTATGCGGCGTTGTGCGGCAGGTGAGATCCGACGCATCGGATCATCGTTACAAAGCAGGCGATGATGTTCCCCTCTATGCCAATAAGGTTGGCCCTTTTCACAATCCCAGGTACGTATGTGTTCTATATTTTGTCAATCTTTTCTATAACTTCCCTAGACGTGGAATTGTCTGCTGCGCTTTTGTTTTTGTGAAGATTTGTGATATGGGTTTCATTTAGTTTGTTTTCAAGTGACTTGGGTGTGAGGATTCTTCAGTTTCGGATTCTGAATCCGATGGTTTATGAAAATTGAAATGGGAATGAGAGCGTAGTGTGGATCTGAGCTCATTGGGTATGTGGATCTGTTTTATCGTCTGGTTCATCCACTCTTCGTGTTTGTTTAAACATTCTTGAAGGTGTGATAAGTTTCCGTAATTAGAATGACAACCTCTATACCATGTAGGGGTAAGGTTGCCTATTATTGGACCTCCTCACACCTCACATTTTTACTGGTATTGTTTTTGTAGAATGACAACATCACTTTCAGATGGAAACAGAAAGACGATGCCTTGAGTAGTTTTCTTATGTATGCTGGGATGCTTTCATATGCCGAACAAAAAATTGTCTAACTGGGTTTCTTTGTTGATACTGAATCTTTAACGTGGATCCTTATCTCCTCATTGATTTATGTTCGCTGGTTGTTTTTATCGCAAGATTAATTTGGATTATTTCGCGGCAGATAGTGGAAATTTTCATTTTACTGCTACATTAGGTTTTGCTGTTTTTGGATTGTTATTTTAGTTTGAGATAACAACTCAGTCAGTGCTAGACTTTTTTTTTTTTTAAAATGTTATAATTTGTTAGTTCAAACGTTTATTCCACCAAAAAAAAAATGATGTGACAGGAAACAAGAATAGATCTTAACATGTAATTTCCCTTCTTTAACTTACATGTCATCTTGTTTTCAATAGAATAAAAGTTTTGAATTGATAAGTTGCATTTTACAAAAGTTTAGAACTTATTGAAAATTTTAAAAGGTTTGACACTTAAGTTAGAAAACTAAAAATGCTTTAGCACTGAATGATTCATTAATCCTTTTCTATTTTTAGCGTGTCAAGATTGTACAATGAAATTTATCTGTTTTATGCTCTCTTTTTTTATCATTTATTTGTTATGGCTCACTTTCGTGTCTTTCCTTCCAACAGTGAAACCTACCGGTATTTTGATCTACCTTTCTGCTCATCAGGTACCAGTCATTCCACTTCACCAGTTTTTTTTAACCTCTTTGTTCTTTGTGTAAAACTAAAATTGTTTCTTACAGGTCCTAGGAAAGAAAAGAAAGAAGCTCTTGGTGAAGTGTTAAATGGAGACCGTTTAGTCACTGCTCCCTACAAACTTGACTTTTTGAATGACAAGGACTCTGAAACTGCTTGTAAACAAAAGCTGACTAAAGAAGAAGTTGCTCAGTTCCGGAATGCAGTCTCAAAGGATTACTACTTTCAAATGTATTATGATGACTTGCCCATTTGGGGTTTTCTTGGAAAAGTTGACAAAGAAGGCAAAACTGACCCCAGTGAATACAAATATTACCTCTTTAAACATCTTCACTTTAATGTCTTCTACAATAAGGATAGAGTCATTGAAATCACTGTACAATCTGATCCTAATTCTGTTGTGGACCTGACTGAAGATAAAGATGTTGATGTGGAGTTCACTTATACTGTTAAATGGAAGGAAACAGAAATACCATTTGAGAAAAGGATGGAAAAGTATTCACACTCTTCATCACTGCCTCATCACTTGGAAATCCATTGGTTCTCCATTATTAACTCATGTGTGACAGTTCTTCTATTAACTGGTTTTCTTGCCACAATTCTCATGCGAGTCCTGAAGAATGACTTTGTCAAGTAAGAAGATCGTCAATAACTTATTACATCTGAACTTGTTTGATTACATCTTTTGCCCCTTTATTTTTTCTTTCACTAATTTATATTTGTTGTGGAGGTATGCTCATGATGAGGAGTCAGCTGATGACCAAGAGGAGACAGGGTGGAAATACATCCACGGTGACGTATTTAGATATCCAAAGCATAAGTCTTTGCTTGCAGCAGCGCTTGGCTCTGGCTCTCAGCTGTTTACTCTGTAAGTGTGCCTCAGAACAGTTCTTTCTGGCTTTACTCGTACTCTTTTGTGCTGCTTATCTGTCGTTGTTAAGCATTTAATTGACTATTTTTATATTTGTCTTCAGCACAATTTTTATTTTCTTGCTTGCTCTCGTTGGTGTCTTCTATCCTTATAATCGGGGAGCTCTCTTCACTGCACTGGTTGTTATATATGCTCTTACATCTGGGATTGCAGGCTACACCGCAGCCTCCTTCTATTGCCAGCTAGAAGGAAGTAACTGGGTAACTTATCACGGGTTCTCTATATAAACTTTTTCATTGTTTTAAATGTTTCATGCCTTTATAATTGAAATATCGCCTACTTGATTCCTGAAACTTGAACCAGAATCAGCTGATATTGTATTTGCTTTTGTTGCAACTGAAGCTGAATGAATCACTGCTTATGAGTTTCAAGCCAATAGTTGTGTTAAAATGAATTTGCCTCTGAAAAATGCTTCCAAAATGACTTAGGCATCAAGAAGGTGAATTGCATACGTTAAAATATTTTCCTTTGTATCTCTTACACGGATCATTGATTACTGTACTTTTCTGATTGCTGTTGCAGATGTTAGGTCACAGTTTGTACGAAACATTTCTGTTTGTCTAAGCATGCTTGCACACACACAAAGTATATGCCTGCTACCCATTGTTTGTGCAAATACATTCATATTTATGCCTGCATTTGTTTGTACTGGATGTATCATTGTTTGCAATTTTGCATGGGTTTTGATTGGCATAGCAATTGAGTCTACTGAAAAGAGGATGTGTAGATATAGTAAGGCGGCTAAGCACCTCAAGATGCAATGTTCAGTCAAGAGTTGAAATCAACTAAACTTGAGCATAACTAAATGGCTTGGAATCTGATGAAAAGCAGAATTAGGTGGAACTGATATGCTTCCATACTAAGGAAATTCTTTGAGATTAATTGTTTTTTTTTTCCCAATGGAATTGGTGGATCATAAGTTGTTTCCTTTGGAATAACACTTTAATTTTATAAGAATGCTGTTACAGTTTGGAGACATGCTTGACTTGACTTTCAAACTTTTGGCTTGACAGGTCAGAAATTTATTATTAACTGGCAGCCTGTTTTGTGGCCCTCTGTTTCTCACGTTCTGCTTTCTCAATACTGTAGCAATAGCCTACAGCGCTACTGCAGCATTGCCATTTGGAACCATTGTGGTTATCTTTCTGATTTGGACTTTGGTAACAGCACCATTGCTGGTATTAGGTGGGATTGCAGGGAAGAATAGCAAAGCCGAGTTCCAGGCTCCATGTCGTACCACTAAATATCCTAGAGAAATTCCTCAATTGCCCTGGTACCGAAAGACACTTCCCCAGATGGCTATGGCAGGGTTCTTACCTTTCAGTGCAATCTACATTGAACTTTATTACATATTTGCAAGTGTTTGGGGCCACAGGATTTACACCATCTACAGCATCCTGTTCATAGTATTCATTATTCTCTTGATTGTCACTGCTTTTATAACAGTGGCATTGACATACTTCCAACTTGCAGCTGAAGACCATGAATGGTGGTGGAGGTATGTTTTGGTGTTAGTTTGTACAATATTCTTTCCTGTAACCTGATAATAAAAAAATACTTGTCTACCTGATAATAATTCTGGTACTTTAGTCCCCTCCCGTAGTGTTTTCTCTTCCACCATGGTTCATGACTAATATTTTTCTTTGTATCTTTTGTGATTTCATTGATCTAAATCTTCTTTGTTGGCATTATGAACCTCCATTCTCTTCTACATAGGCCCTTTTCCTTTAGTTAAGAAACGATCTGAAGTATTTTAAACCTTTCAAGCTAGGTGATTGTACAACCACTAGCCTGACTCCAACTGAGATTCTTTGTTAATTAAAAGCTACCAAGTTTTTCTGCAGTTTTCCATGTTAGTTCATTTCTGGAAAGATAGTTTATTTTTGATATTTGCAAAAATGTAAATATTGGTTTTACATAGCTGGTAATTGTGCGAGGCTGAGTCATCAATATGTCTAATTCTTTAATCCTTTTTGTTGACATTTTTGCGCATGCTAAAAGTTGGGGACACATTTCTATGTGTGAGAAATATAGGGTGTGCAAATGAGATAAATCCCATCAAGTATTGCTCACTATATGAAATTGACATAGGAATAATCATGTTTTCCTTTCTCCTGATTTCACTTTTGTTTCGTGTAAGTGTGTTTGAAAGTAGTCCAGGTGTAAAACTCAAGCTTCTGTTGGCTGATTCATATTTATTTACTATCTTCAGGTCTTTTCTATGTGGTGGATCGACTGGTTTGTTCATATATGGCTATTGCTTGTATTACTATTATGCACGATCAGATATGTCAGGCTTCATGCAGACTTCATTTTTCTTTGGATACATGGCTTGCATATGTTATGGTTTCTTCCTGATGCTGGGAACCATTGGATTTCGGGCTTCATTGTTCTTTGTCCGTCACATTTACCGCTCTATCAAGTGCGAGTAGCAATTCACTCAGTCTTGTCTTGTTACCCCGTGTAAGTTGCCTGATAAGTCTGGCCAGATTATATGAACTACTTGTTAGCTTGGTTGTTTTATACAATGGCTCATGTATACAGGACTTGTCGCAGATGTTCTGAACATGAGTTTTATCTCACTACTGAGGAATATGATTGCACATGACATGCTTCATTTGTGTAATCACATCTTCAGCAGGAAAGGAACATTCAGGAACTTAGGATACCTGAAAAGAAATTTGTAGTGGTGCTCAAATGTCTTCATCTTTGGACACTATTTTTGATTTAAAAAGTCTTGGTAGAACTGTAGAATGCTGTAGAATTTAAATTACTTACTGTATTAGCTGCACTCTGAAACATTCTCATGCAATTTGTGTTCCTAAACTATTTCATGTTTTTTGCTATTCAACATTTTAAATCTTTAAAGCATGAGCTTGGGTGTCCTCGGGTTTGGATAGTGCTTGATTTTGTCTAAATTCTTTTTTGTTATCAAATTTTTATGCAATTAAAAAACCATCATCGATCGCACTTTTCCTAATTTTAATTTGTTTTAGTTCATTTCATAATCTTATAAAATCTGAGTGATGATTAAAGAATCCCACATCCCAGTCAGGCACTCCTCTCTCCTGCCCCTTCACACAAATTAAGAACTCGATGGTCCACGTGACGTTAACAATACATTAGTTAAAGTGCGGTGATGCATGCGGCTGAGGTCCTCATGCCTGGTAGATTTGAACCTGTACAGATAAAATAGTATGATTATAATATTAAATAATTTTCTTTTTTTGAATTGCTCATCGGATTTTATATCTTTTAAAATTATCAAGTGCAAACGAAAAATAAGAAAGTATTTGATTTTTTTTCCTTTTAAGAAGGCATTCTTGTTGTGATTTTTAAAAAAGAACATATTTGTTGTTTCCAAAATTTTAAAGAAATAAAAATTTAATATGAGAATAGACAAGTTCTACTTTCACTTTTATATAAGAATACCATCACTGAGAACAAAGAATATTAAGGCATAATGAAAATTATACCAAGCCTCCATTTACCGCACATATGTACAAAAAAATCACCACCTATAATAAATAAGTTAAATTTTCATTGTAATATGAGAATACCATTATTGAGTATCAAGAATACCATTCTTCAATAAAAATTATACCAAACCTTCATGCATCTAATACCACACATATGTAAACAAAATATAACCACTTATAATAGATAATTCACACTTTCAATTAAGTTTAAAGAATATCATGACTCGATAAAAATATATGTCAAGACTTCATATATCCAACACCACGATTATGTACAAAAAATACTATGATTCATAATATATAAGTTACTTGTTCACTTTAAAATAAGAATATCATCAATGAGTACAAAGAATATCATACCTTAAAAGAATATCATACCTTAATAAAAATTATACAATGCGTCTATACATTCAATGCCGCACTTATCATTTTAAAAAAATATCATTACCCATAATAGATAAGTGACACCTTCACCATAATATGAAAATACCATAACTTAGCAAAAATATAACAGGCCTCATTATATCCAATACCACACTTATGTATTAAAAAAAAAACCACAATGGATGTACAAAAAATATCGACTCCTAGATAAGTCATACATTCACTTTAATATGGGAATTCTATCATCAAGTATGAAGAATATTATGAATCGATAAAAACTATACTAAAACTCTACATGTCACGTCTTTGTATAAAAGATATCACCACCTATAATAGATAAGTTACAACTTCATTTTAAAATGAGAATACCATCACCGAGTTTGAAGAATATCATGCCTCAACAAAAACCATATCATATCTCTATATAGCTAATGCCACACGTGTGTGAAAAA
>JANITW010000003.1:39957100-39975922 GCA_027564335.1 Erythroxylum williamsii
TCCAAATGGAGAAGAAATAATGGTATGGAAGTTATAATCAAATTAGATTTTTTTTAAAAAAAATTAAAATTACTTTACTAAATTTTCAAATGCTATCTAAATATGTAGAAGAATGAGAGAAAAACAAAAAAAAAGATTTAATTTGTACCTCTACCACTCGTTGAGCATTTCGGTCTTATCTTAGAAATAAACTCAAGCTATTTACGTGATTTAGTTGTTAAAGGGATAACATCTAAGTCCCGAGAAAAAAAGTCAAATTCTAGCTGAAATTGAGGCTGCAAAGAAATGTGCAAGTGATTTAGATGATAAAATTGCAAGACTTATTGAAATCATAAAAATACAAAATGAAAATATTCCAGCTCAAAATGCAACTATTGAGAAGCAGGTTACCAAAATAAAACAAATTTTAACTGTTTTTGCTCATTTGGCAAATAATTGGGTAATTCTTAGTTTGTTACTCAATATTGTTGCCTCAATTAGAAATCCATCACAGGTCACAATATCAAATATCCCAACTAATCATGTGAGTTTATAAATTTGTAAAATCTAGAATAGTTAGTATTACATCTTATTCTTATCATTATCATTATCATTATATTATTATAAATTATTTGTACTAAATTTATAGCTTAATATTTTATAAACTAATTAATTGATTCTATTATTTTTTATTTTGTAGGAAACAAATCAATAGTAAACTTCATCTGAAAGAATAACTAGAAAAAATTACCTCGGAGAGTTTTAGCTTAAAATAGTATGTAATAGTTTGGGATAATTATAATAAATATAATTATCTTGGCTATTAAATTTTGTAATTTTATATATTAGAAATTAGAATTTTGTGCATTTTGGTATTTTTATATACTTTTTTATATACTAATAATTTTTATTTGCTTGTGTGACAATATTTTGACACTAAAAATCCGTATCATTTGTGAAAATTTCTATTTTATAGCCACCAATTCAAAATGTGGAAAATTTTATTGAGATATAATTTAATTTTGAAACGTGAATCTTGGTTATTATGTTAAAACTTGAACTTTTTAATAATTTTCAAGTTATGATTGTTATTCCTTCTTTGAGCACTATCAACTATTAGCATGAAGACGCAGTTGTAATTGTCAAAGAAAAGATTTTTTCTAGAATCGATCTTTTTTCCCACTAAATATCAACCTTAAAAATGACAGCCATCCGTATAGTATGATTTGCGCAATGTCTATTTATTCATACACAAATAGGCGGCTGACGAGGAGGATCCTTAGTTTAATTAAGCCAGTCCAGTGTCTGGCGAAGAAGCTAGCTAGAAAGTCAATCTTTTCCAGCATTCAGCTCAAACGAGAGTTGTTATTGTACGTAAATATCAACTGGTGGCTTCAACTTCAACGGAGCCTAGCCTCTCTTACATAGTAGAGAGTAGAGGGAGATGCCATCCATCCATGACGACGTTGAACAAGAAGAGTACGATATATGCAAGTTGGAAAATTTCAAGAGAAAAGGGGTTCCGTTTTCTATGGGCACTATTTCACCTTCCAGGTTTTAGGAAAGAGAGCTTAATCTTACCCCGTAATGCCCAGTTGCGTGCTTCAATCAATAAAAAGCAAAACACAATTATTCAAACTTCTCCACCTAATTCAATGCCTCGAGAGGTTTGAAAGTCAAGATGGTGGGAGCACTTTCTTGAATGTTCATTCCCTATATCATCATCGGAATGAACTTTTTCATCATTTTATGTCCTAATTATGTACACTACATGTATCCATCCATATGGATCTCAATCTTAGCCTTTTATTCCTCATTCCATTATCATTATCTTTAGCTTTCTCTTTCGTGCGTAAAACAATTATATACTACTCACGAGCACATGAAAAGTTGGCGGACTTGCTTATTTCGCATTCTTTCCAACAAAGTGATCGACATTTGGTAGCTCTCTATTCTTCCAATGCATGTACCCTCAGAAACTTGTCAACTACCCTAACTAGTAAGGATCATATTTCAAAGCTGCATTAACGTTGTCTTTTAGTCTAACATGCAAAGATGAGCCTAAGTAAACATTGGATGCTCAAGATGTTAGGTTGAAATTAATAGGACTAGCAGCATATGGGTCAAAAGATAAAGATGTCATTTATAAGTCAAAATGTGCATATGTATGTTCCAAATTGCTGGCAAATGAATGGGAAATCCCATCGTTGGAATTGAATTCGTGCGTAACTAATCACCTAGAAAGCAGTAGAGGAAAATGTGGAACAGCCAAAAAGAGGTATCTATCTATACACGGGGAAGTGTGCATTGGTATTGATTTCATCTGAAATCGTTCATTTTACTTTGATGTGTGACGTATAGACCTTGAGTCCAGGTAAAGATGTGGAAAATATTGATTGAGATGTTTTTAGTTTTTAGAAGACCTTCTTTTTGACAAAAATCTTTGCCTTTTGGCAAGTGATCATAAAATGTCAATCTTTGTTAGTGTAGCAGGTTTCTATTTTATATATATATACACTTCTGAAAACACGTCACGTGGGTATGTAGGACAAAAGGTTTGGTAACACATTATCTCTCTGTATAAGATGATTAAGTGGACAGCCATTTCCAAATTCTTAGATGACTATTTATTCCTCTAAATAGTTTGGATACAAGAAGGAATCCTCGAGTGGAAAAAGAATACTTAATTTTGCATTAAATGCATTACCAACTGGTACTATTTATCAACTCTTTTAAAATTAATTAAAAATTATAAAATAATTTATTTTTTAATTACACCAGCTATTTAACTTATAAAAACAACTCACACTCCTACGATTGTCATCCCCGTTACTATTTCTTTCTTTGCACCCAGGGATTAATCTCCTTTCTTGTCATTAAGAGATAAGCCTGCCCTTATATAATCTATTTTGTGAGAGCTCTTTAAATTTTAATCCTGAAGTAGATGAAGTGATTTTCTTAAAAGGTGTTTATGAATAAAAGTTGCAACACTCTTTTTTACCAATACCTATTTTTATTAAAATAAAAATAAATAACTCTTGAATATCTTCTTCTTTTGTTGCAGTAGTAAATAAAAATATTTGAATGAAGACAAAATACAAGACATAAAGAACTAAGTGTCTCTCACTTTTAACACTAGTTAATTAATTAATAATGCTACAAGCTGGGCAAATATTTAAAGAAAAAATTATGGCGCACCATCAGGTTTTAAATTAAAGTGATTAGTAATGTACCGAAGGAATTCAACCGTAAGCTTGGAAGGGGACAAATATCTTCTTCTTTTTTAAAAAAAAAATGTAAGAGTGTCTTAGAAGGTGACCTGTACAAGAAAGACATGTAACACGTAGAATAGACCTTATTACGTGTCCCGAATCGTTCAAAAAATGGTTAAAAATGAAAAAATGTGAAATACCTGATTTCGATATCATCTTGACTTTCGAAGCGATTTTCATAGCCAAAACAAACTTCAATTTTCAAGGACCTTCTTAGAAAGTGTTCACTGACACGTAGTTAACGTCTTTCTACAGTTTTCTCATTATATAAACGCTCTTAACAGTTTAGAAGGTCTATAAGCTTACAAATTATATCAGCAATTGCAAGAGACCTTAACCTTTATATATATGCAACTTTCATATTGGGCTTTCCTATTACAAGCCCGATATGGGTCCGGTCTACATTAATCGAGATTTATTTTTCTCCTGAACTTCAACCCATTGATTTAGATTATTTATCGGGCTATTTATTACTCTTATCTGAATCAAATTATGTAACTTAACTGATAAGTTATTGAAAAGCTAAAAAATACAATTAATAGTTGTCCAACATAAAGAGAAAGGATATAATTGCCCAACATTCTCCCCCTTAGACAATCATTAATTGCGATTTTTACTCAGGTTTAAAAATAGTTTAAACACTTGGTTAAGTCACACTGTTGTATTGGTACCAGATTTAAAAATTAAAAATATTTGATCTAGAGGTAATGAAAGTCTAACATTCCATCCTGCAAAGTTTTCGATATCAAAAAATATCAAACACATATGTAATGTGTGACACAGGTCTATTAAAATCATGAATATCTAATATCTTACTAACATGCATGAGAAAATAGAGTGTGGCAAATTAGGATGATACATGTATAATATATTACATATCATCTTCGTTTGTAGGTCCCGATTTCTCCAACTTTATGCTAACATGCATTTGCTAAACTACAGTTTACCAAATGCTAAATAACATTAAAGAAAACCTTGTTTTCTCTTACCAGATGCTAAACAAAATTAAAGAAAACCTTTATGTTCTCCAGCTGAATGCTAAACTGCATTAAAGAACCTTTATAGAATTATAACTTATATCTCCCTATGTCATATCAAATTTATGGATATCCGTACTAAACTCTATGTGCTAAATGACATAGGTCAATATTTATATATTCTAAATGACCTTTAAAATGCTTAAGATCGACATAAATCTTAAAGCTTTCATATGTATTATGGCTATACATAAGAACAGTTGTTACTAAGGATAAAAAGATGATCATCTATATTAATAAATAGCCATAATGTCATAATACATTAAAATGTACAAACATTTAAGGAGCAAGTACAATTACCCCTAACTACTACTATCTAAGGACCTTAATGTGCCCATACCGGATACATGTTTATTAAACACTAGTGGGTGAAATCCTTTAGTCAATGAATAAGCTAACATCTCCTCAATCTTGATATGCTCCACTTCGGCGTCACCTTTTTTAATCAATTCCTTTATGGTCAAGTATTTGACCTCTAAATGCTTAGACCCTGTGATATTCTTGTTGTTGTTACTGAACAACATTGCAGCAAGATTGTCACAATATAACCAAATAGGTCTAGCTATCTAATCTATCACAGACAACTCAGAAATTAAGTTTATGAGCCAAACCACTTGTATAGTAGCTCCATAACATGCAACAAACTTTGCATGCATGGTCGAGGAAGTTACCAGTGTCTGCTTGACACTTTTCCATGATACTGCACCATCTGCCAACATAAAAATGTACCTTGAAGTGGATTTACGATCACCCAAACACATAGTAAAATTAGAGTTTGTATACCTTGTGAGGTTTAAATCGTTGACTTTTCTATATGTTAACGTATAATCCTTGGTACCCTTTAGGTATCTTAATACTCCTTCAACTGCATTCTAATGGTTTACACCTGGGTTAGCTAGATATCGACCTAGAAGTCCAACAACAAATGCAATGTCTAGTCTAGTGCACACCTGAGCATACATTAGGCTATCAATTGCACTAGAGTACGGGACATTCCTCATAGCCTCCCTCTTAACTTCATTCTTTGGATACTGTGCCAAAGATAATCTCTCGCCATGAGAGATAGGTATTACAACATGTTTACATTCAGCTATATTAAACCTTTGTAGTACTCACTCAATGTATGCTCTTTGTGAAAGGCTCAATGAGTGTTAAGATTTGTCCTAGTAAATCTATATACCAAGGACAAAAGATGCTTTACCTAAATCCTTCATGTCAAAGTGTTTGGCCAAAAGTTGCTTTACCTCATGCAACATGGTCAAATCATTTTATGTGAGCAAGATATCATTCACATACAATAATAGGAAAATAACTTTGCTCCTCCTGACCTTATAGTATAAGCATCTTTCAACTTTGTTTTCTACAAAACCGAATGAGGTCAAAACCTCTTCAAACTCTAGGTAACAATGCCTAGAAGCTTGTTTCAAACTGTATAATGATTTAATCAACTAATAAACTTTGTTAATTGCACCCTAATCCTGAAATCCTTCAGGTTGCTCCATATAAATCTATTTATAAAGGTCACCATTCAGGAAAGAGGTTTTAGCATCCATCTAATGTAGTTCCATGTCACAATGAGCTACTATTGCCATAATCACTCTAAACGCATCCTTAAAGGATATGGGAGAGAAGGTAACATTGAAGTCAGCTCCTTCTCTCTGAGTGAATCCCCTGGCAACCAAATGCGCCTTAAACTGCTCAACTTGACCCTATGTGTCCTTCTTGGTCTTAAATAGTCACTTGCAATTAATAGGCCTGTAATGTTGAGGTAAATCAACAAGCTCTCATACCTTATTATATCTTATAGATTTCATCTTATCCTTCATTGTTTCCCACTACAAGTCTGCATAAGGTCTAGAAACGACTTCTATAAAAGTAACTGGATCCACAACATTCTCACCCAAATAGATTATGTAATCTAATGAGATAGTAGGTTGCCTTTCTCTGGTGGATTTGCGTAATTACATAAGTTCTTGTACCTCAAAAACCTCTTCTTGAATAGGTATAGGTCCCTGTGCCTGCATAGGCATGGTACTCGGACCTTTATCCACCAGACCTGACTGTATGAGAGGCAAATACGTAATAATCGTATTATCCATCCTACTATCTTTTGGAGGATGTAAGGATCCTCCCTTATTATGGACATCGTATTTCTGAAACTTAGTCGTCTGTGATTTCACTATTATAGCCCCTCCTTCTTTATAGTAAAATATGTAGCCCTTAAAGTAGTCAAGATAACCTATTAAATAGTAACGAGAAGAACGAGGTTACAATTTGCTCTCTTAAGGATTGTATAGCCTTATCTCAACAGGGTAGCCCCACACATGAATGTGTGTAAGGCTTGGCTTCCTTTCAACCCAAAGTTCAAGAGGTGTCTTTGGTACTGATTTACGTGAGACTCTATTCAAGATATATAATGTCGTCTTGATGGCTTCACCCCAAAGATATGCAGGTAGGTTAGTTCTACTCTGCATTGACCTCATCATGTCCTTTAGGATGCAATTGCATCTTTCGACCACACCATTTCAATTAGGATTACCTAGCATAGTGAATTGAGTCATCATTCTAACTAATTTAAAATACCTGGCAAACAAGGTATCCTATAACCCCATATCTGCCATAGTATTCCCTTCTCCTATCAGATCTGAGTATCTTTATTAATTTTTCCATTGGTTCTCAACCTCACTCTTAAAGATCTTGAACTTATTAAGAGCGTCATGCTTTTCCTTAAGCAAGATCACATAGTCATAATGGGAATAATCATCTATAAATGTCAGAAAATATCTAGCATTGCATAACATGATTGTATAGGAACCACTAACGTTTGTATGTATGAGGTACAATAAACCAAAAGCACGAGTTGGCCCCCTTTTCTTTATCTTGGTTAACTTACCCCTACAATAATCGATAAATGTTTCCAGATCATTGAAGTCTAGAGTTGGAAGAATGTTATCCTTTATCAATCTTTCAACCCTCTCCCTAGAAATGTGGCAAAGACATTTATGTCACAGCATGTACAATATTTCCTTTATGAAGGCTCTCTTTCGAGTAACATATTCAACAACATAAGAAGAGACATATATTTCGTTAGTAGTAAGACACATTATATATAGTCCGTAGGATAAGAAAGCAGTTCTGATATGTCTTATATTGATAGAAATATTTACAACCTAAGTATCAAATGCAAAACGATAGCCCTCTTTATCCAAAACTGATAAAGAGATCAAGTTCCTTCTTAAAGATGGTATATAAAATGTGTTTTGTAAAACTAATTCAAACCCCGCATTGAGGTTCAAGCCTATATTTCCTACAAACAAAACATCCACCTCTTCATTGTTACCGACCATCAACTTCTTCTCTCCTTTAGTCAGCCTTCTCCTGGATGTGAACCCCTGCATTGTGGAACCAAGAACTTGATGTGATTATAGCTACATTGGATTCATGAATCATATAGGTCGAGGAGTTACCTAAAAGTTCCTGTTTAACCTTTCACAGCTTGTACTTCGAGCAATCGACCTTCCTATGCCTCTTCTTCTTACAGAAGAATCACCTCATACCTTTTATTTCATGTGGGCCTTTTAGCAATTATGGACTGCTCAATTTGATTCTGTAGAAAGGGTTTGGGTTTCTTACCCTTACCTTTAGGCTATTGGGGCTTAGCCTTTCCCTTACCTTTGGTAGCTACAGATAGGGCTATATGAGGAGAACCCTTGCTGCAGCATACCGAAAAATCAAAGCATTAATGTCCCTGGCATCATCCTAAGAGATGTAGGAGGTAGCCAACATCTCAAACTCTCGAGGGAGAGTATGAAATGCCTGATGCATTATGAGCTTGTCAGGAATAGATACATCTAGTGCCTTCAGCTTACTCTGAAGGTGAACCATCCTGATGATTTATTCTCTAACTCCTCCTTCTCTTATATACCTCATAGAGAACAACTATTTAATCAAAGTGCTCTGCTCCGCATGAGAAGACACCTTATACCTCTAGGAAACGTTATCCATAAACTTCTTTGCTATGACCGTCTCTAGTAATCCACTGAGCAGATGATCTGGGATCAATTTGTTGAGGGTCAAATAGCAAATCCTATTTGATCACTCCCAAATTGCCATTATTGCTTTATTAGCTTCTGAGTTGATACCAATAAGTGGAGAAGATCTCTTGATATGCATCATTATATTAACGTCAGCCATCTACAGGGCAAAGTCAACATCCTTCTTCTACTTCTTAGAATTGAAACCATTTAAGGTCTTAATCGTGATGGCATTGCTGTTTATAGAAAAGGTGACTACAAAATAAAAAAAGACAACGTAAATATTAGTATAAATGTAGAATAACAATGATACTTAAAGTATTAAAGCAGTATCTATACTGAGAATCTAATCACACATATTATGAAACACATTTAGGCTGAATACCTAATATTTGTAATTAGACCCTCATGACACTACCACCTTTGGGTGAGTAAATCATTTAGCAATGACTTTCCTTCGTCTAATGCCTTTATAAACTTCTCAACCCTATATAAGCCCAACATCTTTAGGTAAAATAACCAAATATAAGGCTAAAGACATCCCCCAAAATGTGAGCAGAACAATCCAAAATATTGACTTGAAAGGCCACTTTGGTGACTACATCCTTATTAGTACTATAGAAAGTCTATAACACACAAGGGATATATTTTTTATGTCATTCTCACATTTTATATGGGCATAATGTATATGAAAATCAACTATAAATGTAAAAACCAAATGCACAGTCAAATAATCACATAGTAGTACTGAAAACATCGTCTTTAAACTTTATTTAAGACTTTTTTTAAAAAATTCTCAATGATAGGGACTATCGTACTTTTTCGAATACCAAACTTACCACACAAGACATAAAATTTTAAATGTCTCCCTTATGCAGTTCGGAGCAGAAAAATGCAGTCAAAATCATCTTAAAAAAGCTTTTAAGCCTTTTTTCGGAGTCCAATTATCAACGTAATAAATCTAGAAAAATTGAAAAATCACTGTACCCCACGTGTCGCACAGTGAAAGCTATTGTGCGTATGGGGCATGTGCTAAACAGGCGTTAGACGCTCTGGCATGCATCGTTACGCATGCATGCAACGCATGGGCACCCCTTACCACGTGCAAGCGTGACGCCTGCTAACATCTGTGTGCTGACATCAGCGCTATAGTGCTACTGACGTTAGCACCAAAAATTAATCATTTTTTTAAAAATTTCCATAAAGCTGCCCCGGATCTTTTTGCGATCACCCTCTGATAGGAAGGGTGAGTTTTGGTGATCCGGGACTAGTTTTTAGCACATTTTGGCTTGTTTTCAACATGTTTTTCATAACTAGCCTTATGTATACTACTTTTATGTAATCATATACACAAAAAAAACTGAAAAATGAATCAAAAATTGCTGAAAATTATAACAGATGAAAATCGAAAAATCTTCGTTTTTGGCAACCCGATCATATAACTATTCTGATACCACGTGTAACACATAGCATAAACTCTGTTACGTATTCCAAATCGTTCATAAAAGGGTTAAAAATAAAAAAATGTTGAATATCTAATTTTGGTTTCATCTTTAGTTCTTGACTTCTAAAGCAATATTCTTTGCTAAAACAAACTTTAATCTCCTGGGACTTTTACGGAAAACATTTACTAATATATGGTTTAGTTTTTTTAATACGTAAGTGCTTTTAATAGATCAAAAAATTCGTATATATTAATAATATGAATAACTAGATAAGACCTTGAACTTTATACATATAACTTCTATGTTAGACTTTCCCTTTGTAAACTTGATATAGTTCCGTTTATACTAATCATGATCCATAGCGAATAATAGGACCCATTATAGAAGGGTAAAATAGTAGTTAAAAATAGCAACATTTTGAATGACGGGTATTTTCAGGGGGAAATAAGAAGAGTATAAGCATGGAATTCTATGTGACGTAGCAGTAGCAGAAGAGGGTCACAGTCTATTTTCACCCTACCACTGTTACTCCCTCCTCCTGCGTCCTGTGTTAGCCCGGCGATTTGACGAGACGGACCTTTTATTAATAACGAGAACATGGGTTGATCTCCATCTCGGAGACCTTTCAACTCTGAAAATTCCCTTCTGTCCAATATTATATATATATAATATAACTAGGTAGCTATAGCTATTACTTACACCACCGTCGTCATCATCATGAAGCAGCCAAGCCAAGCCCAAAATAAATTTAATTATTTGTACAGTCAAAATAATATTCACAAGGGCACATTATTCGAGATCCAGATCAAACAAATTTTGCCTGCAAGCACACGCCAAAGGTACTCGGCGTCCTCGAAGGAGAAGCCTTCCCTTACCCCCACACTTCTATTCTTTCTGTCTCCTATTTTGAATATCATTATTATTATTAAGACTAGTCTGTAGTACTTTGTTTGTTTGCTAAAGAAAATGAATAAATGGTGTAATTTGGTGTGTGAGGGAACGCATTTTTTGCTGATCCGCAATAAATGTGATGACCTTTTTGGATTCACATGGGATGGGACGGTGAAATTGGAAAAAGTAATTAATACCCATTTATTTTTTAATTATATTATATTCTTTTAGAATCATTCCATTTGCATTTGCACAGGAATTTTCATCATTCCTTTTCTCTGCCATTTCCCATCATCCTCCTGTTGCATTTGCCAGAGTAAATACAAAACAAAAAGAACACGGGAAGAAATGGTTTAATCCCCAGATACGGACGTACACATGTATGCTTGTCTAGTCTTTCTTTCTTCCGCTGCTGCCATTTCTGTATCCCCTGAATATTTGTAATGTTTTTTCTTTTACCTGAATATTTGCCTTTTTTGTTTTGAATGAAAAAGGAAAGTAGGGACAAGATAAAATGACCAAGGGAAGGGAAGGGAAAGGGGGGATTGAAAAGATTATCGTGATTCTAATACACCACCCCCCAATCAATGTCGTCCCAAAATTCTACTTTTCTTTCAAAGACAGCTGAGTCATACTATACATATAAATATATATATTTCTATACAAAAATAGAAGGTAAGGTAAGGAAAGGAAAGCTAAGATTCTTAATATTGGGGCGCTTGACCTTGACTTTACGAGTATAGCATCTCCAAGTAGCGCATTGAATATTATATTCAAATCTGATATATTCCATCTTTGACATGACATTCTCTGAGGAGACGCGCATTCCATTTTAATTCGGGTCGTTTCACGTCACAACCAAAAGTCAAGCGAACTTGTAGAAAATTTTAGTGGTGCAGGTGGACACTTATAAATTACGTATGCCAATTCGAGGATAATTACGGTAATATTACAAGATTAAAATAAGAAGTATTAAATAATTTCATATAACATATAAATTTGAAAGCAGCAATTTAAATATATTATCTTCTGAATCTAAATTATAGTATTTTAATTAATAGATTTAATAACATTTTAGTGCAACATCCCCTGATTTGTAAATTATCCAGAATAAAATTTATAAATAATGAGTTGTTTTTTGATTGCTTATCTTTATTACCAAAAAAAAAAGAATCATATCACATCATATCAACTTAGGCATACGTACAGAGAAGAACAGAAGTTGGGAGGGAGAAGCAAAGCTGTAGCAAGCTATTGCCGGCCTACAGAAATCACATCCCATCAGCCGCCTACACATTACTCCTTCAGATCCACCAAAAGCGAAGAAAATCACAACCCCTCAAAGTAAACGCAGCAATGGAACACAGAGAAAAACAAAGAGCATAATTAAAGATTATTATTATATAATATAGGGACAGGAGGAAGGTACAAGTGCGCGTATACCAAGGGCAAGGTTAGATGACAGAATCATGATAATTCTCTCGGGCTTTTGTACGTAGGATCAGAGCAGACAATATTAAAAATAATTATAAATAATAAACATAAATGGCAAGAGTAAATCTAATTCTTTCTGTTTCTCTGTACTCTTTCAATGCTATTTGTCTTTTGCCAACCTCCGGACAGCATATATTCATTTGTCTTTTTTTTTTATTTAAAAAAGTTAACATTTATACCAGGTGTTACTGTATAATGAACCGTTACATATAATTTTTGAAACATATAATTTGTGAATGTCAAACCGTTACATCTTTAGTTTATTATATCATGGATATCATTTGATACTAAGGATTGGATTAGAATTTTGATACCAATTGATGCATTGGAATAAAAACGAGATTAAAGTCTGAGACTCAATTAGTATTTGGTTGAAGAGCACACTGGTGAGGATATGGGAGGAATCATGCACGTGAAGTGAGTAATGATTGGAAGATTTATACAAGTAAAATAATAAGGTATTAGAATTTCAATAGTCGGCACCGCCTTTTGGGTTTGCCGTTAGCATTCCAAGTCTTTATTGTAATGTAACTATGTGAGATTAGAAATTTCTCCAAAATGAAAATGAAAATGAAAATGAAACGTGATCTATTTGAACATTCCCAGGGAATAATACTTCCTTCCCAACACTGACCTACTTATCTCATACACCACCGCCTGAATCGAAATATTACTACAAAAAGAAAGCATTTTCTTTAATCAATTTAACTGGTTTGAGTTTGACTCTTTTTTTCTGATTTCTTTTGATTCGTCATTGTACATTTCTCATCTGTTTGCACGTGGCGTTTTGTCATGCGCGACGCGGTACAAATAATAACGTGGCGTTGCGACGCGATACAAATATGTAACCAACTCTTTCTCTTCATTTTATAAGAAAATGTTAAACTATAGGTCATTCTTAAACAAACAACTCATAACATATTAAAGTTTGGATATATTGGTGTATTCATTATTCCTTTTCCTTTTTTTTTTCCTTTGCTCGAAAGCTTTTCATCTAAACTTGGAAAAGCTCGGCTAAGTTAGATGAAATATCATGAATTGAACGTTTTCTGTATCAGTAATCCAATGAAGAAGCAACCATACATTTGTAGGAACTTAATCTTAGAATTTTTGTTTAGACATCCAATCTAAAAGCTGTTCACTTGTCATAATATATCGCCATGAGAAGAAATAGACGAGAAATTAGAGTCAAAATCAAGGTGTGTCCCAGAAGACGCAGTTTTGGAAACAAAATCGAAATATTATTATAGCCCTACTTTGCTTGCTTGCCTTGCATGGACATAAAAAGATCATGACGACTTTTGTTTCTTAATATGTCAGAGAGAGAGAGAGAGAGAGAACAAAGGTCAAAACGAAGCAGTTGGCTTTTGTTTTTTCTTGGTTTTGAATAATGGCATCGCTGCAAATGGTCATACTTATATCTAGACGTAATGATTTTCGAGTGTAAACAGATCAGAAGCTCGTGAGTTCTCAGATTTCCAACAGTTATTAATACGCACATATCGAATGCTCTCTTTCTTTTTTCCTCTTCGTCTTTGCACCAAAAACTAAAAGAAATAGAGAGACAGAGCGCAGGCAGGAGGCAGGAGGCACTTGCAGGGTATTATCAGTCTCCCAAGGAATTTACAGCTTCGTCTCTTCCTTTTCCTCGTGGTCTCCCTCTCTCTGTCACTCTTTCTTTACAGGCAAAGAAAAAGTTAAACGTTATTCTTTTTTCCCCCTCTCCCCATCTTCTCTTACTTGGATCTGTTTATTAGTATCACTTTCTCTTAAACCCCTTTGTGTCCGGTTCGTGCGTAAGTTCATACCCTACACACTTCCTCCAGGGTTGAAAAAACCATAAGGTATTCTTCTGTATAGGGCAACCCAGAGCGACTGAAGAAACGAAAAAAATCATAACTGTTGTCAACTGGAGAATTAGTTTGGAGGGCAAGCCAGGTGGAGAACAGGTGGTTAGCGCTGTAAAGGTGGAATCTTTCGGCTACCCAATTAAATTTTCAGACGGATAGAGATAATTTAAGGGACATGGGCAGTTGTGGTAGGAGTGGGGCTGTGAGGCAGTATATAAGATCGAAGGTACCTCGTTTGAGATGGACTCCTGAGCTTCACCATTGCTTTGTTCATGCCATCGAGAGGCTTGGTGGTCAAGACAGTAAGTCTACTTTGTTATTTCTTCTTTAGCAATCTTATCTAGGTTTTGATTTAACCATGTGAGTTTTACCTTACTATAGAGCTGTGTTCCTTGTTACCATAATCCTTTTTTTTTCCTTCTTTTTTTGCAGAAGCTACACCTAAACTTGTTCTTCAGCTGATGGATGTGAAAGGGCTTACCATTTCACATGTGAAGAGTCATCTTCAGGTTTCTTTTTTTTTTTCTTTTTTAATTACTGACTTCATTTATTCTTATAGACTTTTCCTACATGTTTGGATTCAAAAGTATTCGGTTTGCAAAATCAGTTTACTTACACATACTTATTTGTATTTGACCAGATGTATAGGAGCATGAGGAGTTACCTGGGCAGGCAAGGTATATATCCAAGCATCAAAGATAGGATCGGATATAATAACTATAATGTGTTCCAAGTCGTCAACTATTTGAAAATTTCTTTCATCTCGTGTAGAATTTTTCATTTTAAATGGTTTACATAATATGTTCGAAAGCATTCTGTTAAACTTTCCTCTAATGGTTCTTACTCTTAAACGAAGATTTTGGAAATGGAGTAACAGCTGCCTCATCACCTCATTTATCGTCTCTCATTTCTAGCTAATTGAATTTTTGCCAAAACAGTGGAGTGCAAAGAAATTCTAAAACCTTGCCGAACCTTCCACTATTAGCATTATTAATGAAACCCACGATCCAAATTAAATCACGCCGATTTTCTTTTCCATGTTTTGAAGGAAGCATTAATAACAATATCAAACTAATAGAAGTATTTCTAAGTTTAGTAGCTCTCTTTAATGACGTTTAAACGCACTGATTTCTCGCTCTCTTTCTCTTTCTATAATATCTATATCTATATATGTGTGTGGGACAGATAAGAGCTCGACACAACATAGAAGACATACTTCTGACGAGCATAATGAATGTTTTGACGAAGTAAAAGCAAATGAAGAATCAGATACTCGCTTCGTCTACAGTATTCCTCACCCTTCAAAAAGGTTAGCTTTATTTGCAGTTCCTCATTGTTTCGGATACTACAAGTGCTTAGAAAAGGTGGATATAGACCTAGAAGCAAACAAAAGAAGATCTGCTACAATGCATTATGCGTTCCTTTCAAGGATGGACTTTTTTTTCTTCTATGTGAAGTTTCCTTTTGTTTGATTTCGCTTTTGCTTCCATGAACAGGGCAAGAACCGAGGCCAGTTCAATCTCTGATAAGAACCTGCAATGCAGCGAAGGAATAAGTGAGACAGTGGTCTCAAATCTGTACACTTTTCATGATCGTGTGGGAATAAGCGAGAGGACTAAGTGTGGTGGGGTTTTCAGATGGGGGCAATCCTATTATAAACCGCAGGAACAATACAATATACCCATCTCTATGCCACGTGATCTTTGTAATCTCAATTGCGCACTGCCAGATTCTGATTTTCTCAAGGTTAAAAAAAAAAAAATCTCTCTTTTATTTCTCTGTTGTAGCCTCAACAACCAGCTTTTTAGTGTTTTTGGTTGGGTTTGGTTCTAACCTTTTGAACCCAAGGAACTTGGTAGCTGACAGGTATATAAATAGAAGATAATGCGTTTTTGTGACCACTGATATGATGGAATATGCAGCACTCTTTGTTAGTCTGCACTTGCATTCATTTCCATGATGTTACACACTGTATATTTTCATCTCACTGCTTTTTGCATTTTAGTTTATTTTGCTAAAACAACTTGGGATTTGAACTGTGCCTAAATGTGTCTCGTTAGATGTGTTTTAAGTCCATATTTCTTCTTTTCTTTATTTATCCTGCTGCCTCGGTCCAAGTCTAGGTTTTCTGAAGAAACATGTTTTATTTGGACTCCTTCCTAGTTGATAACAGCTGGTAATATGTGTATATATACATTTAACAATATTACAAGTTAAAAGTTGTATAGCTGAACTCTAACAAAAGGTATGGATTAGGAGGAATGTAGAGCGGAGCAGTACGAATTGAATTGTCGAAAACCGTTCCATTGGTTAATGATTGTATAAGCGTCTGATTGATGAAACACATACATTCTGTGGTCCACCATCACTTTTTCCATAACAAATGGGAAGGAGGGGACCTCTCATTTCTCTCTAGACAGGATGCAAAATTCAACAGTTTCATTATTTAAGAACAACTGTTGGGGCAGTAGCAGTACTTGTACCCCGTCCCGTCCTTTCTTGTTTTCTTGATTTTCAGGACTGTCTACGTCTGTCTAACTTTATTAGGCCTACATACTTCTTTGCATTAAGCAGCTCTTGTATTGCGACATTATTTGTGAACTGATTAGCCATTTCATGGTTTTGTTTTAATAGATTACCAAGCCAGAGGATCAAAAGCGCATACCAACCAGCAATGCTTATGAATCTACGGTGAGCGGAAGAGAAGAGGGTCAGAACCATAGTGGATGCGAGCTGTCATTGTCACTCTCAATAACCACCCATCCTCAGTCCCAGAAGAGTAATAACTCTTCCACTAGTGAGATAAGCGAGGCATTCTCTTCCCATCCTAGGTTTAACGTCAAGGACTTGTATGATTCATCGTCGGGAAAACACAGCATTAACTTGGATCTATCAATCGCTCTTTGTGGTGGCTAATGCCCAATGTAAAGAAACGACATTTGGTTTTGTTGACTATCAACTTTTAGTGCTTCTGAGTAATTTTTGGTTTGTAGTTTTAGCTTATTATCCATTTCGGTAAAATTTCTCCGCCAGAATCCACCCGTACATTGTTTGACATTGGTGGGATAGCTTGAACCTGCTTACTCGATCATCTTAGCTGCTTTATGTTATTTAAGATTCAGTTGCGTTGGGCCTAAGCTGCTGAGGGTAAATCATTAAGTTTAAGTGTGGGTCTCTGAAGTTGCAATAAAACATGTGAGAGATCGGGCTGACGATAGGTCTGTTTGCCATGTTTGGAGCTCAGATCTGGGGATTCGGTTCAAAACCTGGCTGAAAAGTCCGAACTCCCTGCCCAAAGTGAATTCGCCTGGCAATTGAAAGGGTTCTGGGCTTGAGGTTAGACTTCCTCTTGGGGGGCTGCTAGCTTGACCCAGGTTAACTCAATCCAACTCATTAGCATGCCTTTTTAAAAAAAAAGAGAGATAGATATTATCTCGAGAATAATGATCCAAAATATAGGCAGGTATATCAACCTATACTTGAAAACGGCTATGGAGAATAGATGTGCGAACAAGAGAATGAGCGCGCCTATTCTTTGAACGCCTAATTCAAGAAACAGAGATATCGTTCTTAGTGTATAAAATAGCCTTACAGTACGAAATGATAAGATCAAAATAAGAAAAATCCAAAGACCTGGAGTTCAAAGCATGGATAAGGAGTTGGTTATTAGTAAAAATAGAGCCTGCTTGTAGCATGCCATCATGAGCAAATAACAAACACTGTCGAAGAGCAAGCGCCTCTGTCATTGTAGGATTGTCATTGCCGTCCTCGTAGCCCGAAAGGGCTAGTGAAAAAGATCCTTCACCGTCTTCAAATAAAATGCCAAACCCAAGAAGGCCAGCCTCGGCAAAGATTTAACCATCAATGAAAGCCAACCAATGAGAAGACAACGTCATGGCGGCACCCGCCCGAAAATACAATGGTAGCGGGAAAGCGACAGTCTGAGTAGTACCACCCGACATGATCGCCTGGAAGTCCGAATAGTAAGAATTAGCTTGTATATGAATCTGGTGTGACGTGACTCGTTTATCATGCCAGAACTTGTCATTTTGCGCCAACCAAAGCTTCCCTGCCTGAATCCCGATTCTAGCAGCACGATCCCTTCCTGCTATCTCAAAGACATAGGCAAAAAAATCCAGAAAAGATGATAAAGAGGAAGGTAGAACTAAGCCAGCTAACTTCCATAATTTTTTTGCCATAGGAGAGTCAAGGAACACATGCTGCATGTATTCATGTTCATGACAAAATAAGCAATGTAAGTCAACGTTCACCCCTTGGAGGTGCAGATTATCTTTAGTATTGGACGTGTATAAGCAATAATGTAAAAACCTAGGTAGATTTGACTGAGTTAAGCGTAAATTAGATTGATTTTCGATTTGATTTGTACTCCTGAATAAAAATTAGCCGAGGTACTCTTGAATAAAAATTAGCCGATCAAATAATAAATTGTTCGGTTTCTTTTAAACGAGTTCTTCACATAGCGTCTGTCCTCTTATAACACGCTCAAACCAGAAATCCCTTATTGGTTTATGATTGTGTTTATGGTGATGATGGCTGAGGTCAAGATGTGGAGGTCTATCTTGTTCAAGAGCCCCGAGATGTGTAGGTCTATCTTGTTCAAGAGTCCAATTTCGTCAAGTTCACTGTCTGATAAAATTGAGAAAGTTGTAGGAAAACACAAAAGAAGAATGAGAATTGTTGAAAAAATTGCCTTTTATTTTATTGGTAAATCCGTATTTACAATAGATTGCATTGGAAGATAAATATCAAATCCTAAGAAACAAAAGCCTTTTAAGTCATTAAATTAGGAAACTAACATT
>JANITW010000003.1:40098734-40115976 GCA_027564335.1 Erythroxylum williamsii
ATTTGTTAAGACTTTCTAAATCTGAATACATACAATTCACTTCTCTTTTAAATGCCTTTTGGGAAATAGTGCATCAGAGTGTAGATCTCACTAACCTCATTTTCAAGTATCAATAGATGTTTAAATAAATATCATCACCCATTTAAGATCGTCGTCTAGTCAAGAGGGAAGAGGGGATAAAACATAAGTAGGTAGAATTTTTTAACGTCACTATGACATTTAGAGTTTAACGGGGTATCCATCTGTGAGATAACACGATATTTGACATATTAGAGATAACAAACGAGGGTATTAAACAATGATAATAAAAAGAGCACGCTTGTACAATAATTTGAATTATTTTGCATGAAACATGACAAATTAATAGCCATCGTATACGTTCATTTTTATAGATACTATGAATGTCCTAAAAGGCCTTGAAAAGATGTAGTCTCCGTTTAATTGGTTAATAAAGGAATTGAGACTGACTTCCATGATATTCCGCCGATAAGCATGACGTTGGAGTCGCTAACAAGCACTACCTTATCCTAGAATGCTTCTTTTTGTATATCAGAAAAGAGTGACAGTTCCATAATGCGATGAATATTCTGCTCGGCATGCATTAGAGGGAAGTCTACCAACATCAAAATAGTAAGACTCTTAAATGACTTTCGAAGAATTGGGAATTAAAGGCGAAAGTGACCCAAGGAACAAAGAATCTTAACACATTACCACTTAAAAGTTAGTGAGTTTTCCCCTCGAGTGAGATGAGAAGAGGAAACTAAACGGAGGAAAACAAGTATCTTTTAAGGATGATAAAATGGCATTGGGGAATGGCAGGAGTTTAAAAGATAAACATCACTTTCAAAGCCCTAAAGGATTGATAGTGATGAGAAATTAACCACCTAAAGTGAAAGCGACAACTAGGTCGTATCTCTAGTCACAATGAAGTTCACAGAACTCCTAAATAAATAGAAAACTGAAAAGAAAAGGAGACTTAACAAAGGTAAAATATTTAGAAACATGTGAAGTTCCATTGCCCGAATTCCGAAAAGAAATAAGAATTCAAGGAGATTAAAGCTTTAATGGGATGACAAGCGAATTAGAAAACAATGAACTCAGGCATGAAGCAGCCAATATGTGCTTTATGGCTTAGTAACACGAGGTAACCCAAAACAATTTAGTGACGATGGATTTAAATATAATGAGATATTTGAGAATCTTGAGATGTTAACGAAGTGAGGAGGTGACCCTAAAATGAACAGTAGTTGAAACTTGAAACTAAGAAAGTTGACGACTTACACGTGCAAATAACTTATTTATAATTTTCCAAAAAAAACTTATTTATAAAGGAAATTAATGATTTAAAATCTTAAAGGAGATTACATTGGTCTCAAACTTCCTTTCACCTGCTGCATATATGCCATTTGGAGAGGAAGGAACATCAAATTTTTTCAAGACATTCACTCATTGAGCCAAGTTACCTTAAATTATCACAAAGGAATTAATAGTAGAGTGTGCATTGAGATGCCTAGGTAGAATATTCAATAGCTTTGTTATCTTTTAAACTCCAATGCCATATCATGGTTTAGTAGGTGCTGTTTTAACTCTTTGGTTGGGTTACCTTATTAGGGGCCTCTTTAATACATTTTCATTTTCCAAAAAAGAAAGAGATAAAATTTTCCATTTTAAAGCTCAACAAAGGTAAGGAAAAATGTGCCTTGTGTGGAGAACAAAAGGCCTCAAATGACAAACATGGAATACATTATACTCCTGAGAGAACCTCAACTAATTCTTAAATACTCGTCGTAAAAGGTAAGCACTTGTATGAACCGAGGATAGACTCTTAGTAAAGATAAGAAAGTCAAATGGTTCTTCCCCTAAGAACAAGCGTGATCGCTATAGCTATGCATATTTACCTAGAACTCAAAGAATTCATAAAGGATACATGTATGTCCTCAATTCAAGGTTTGGAACACCGAGCAACAAGAACAAACAGCTGTAACTACTCCCTCACCTCAAGGAAGAAAATGCAATATAGCATATATCCCTCACACACCTACACTAGACCTTGACAATCATATTCATAGTTCATATCCATACGATTATAACTCATATAGAGCGTACCGTACTAAATGTTATTCTTATAATGATTATGTTATGTTGAGAACTTTTGTTATTTAAGGAGTTCATAAAATAGACATAAAAAGAAGTTAGTTGCAAAAGGCTTCAATACTAACCTTGAAGGACTTAAGTGCACTTAGTTACCAAAAATTAGATAAACTATTTCTGTAGGTAATCAAGCGTGGACGCTCAAAGCATATAAGGACACAACAAATTTCAGTAATCTTTTTGCGATACTGGAGAGAGTACAAATGATAAGATTACTGTCCTTGGATGTCGAAAATGTATCGTGGGTTAATTAATTGAAACACAGTCTTAGTCAATTATGTGATGGTTACAAAATTAATTTTTAGGTCAAATCTTGCATTCTAAGTAGAGTAAAAAATAGTTCCATTGTACTTGTTGACAATATAGAAGTAAATGTGAACACTATTGATGCACACAATCTATCTAACCATGATCTCAGATCTTGAATCTCAATTAGTGAAAACGCCTGAAAGTGATACCGAAGGCTTTGTCATGCAAGTTAAAACTCACCACGAAATTAGACAAATACAAACTTATTAATAATCTACTCAAATTTCAAGTCAAATTAGACTGGGTCTTGGACAATTCTAATATTTTGCCGAAAGAGGGACATTTTTGGAGCTTCGTCTATACTCAAGTAGGTTGTACATCTAATTGAATAGATAAAAGAAAATGAAAAAAGACATGCTAGGAAAACTAACAAGAACGTAAAATAACAATACGACCAGTAAATGTAGGTAGAATTCGTTAAAAATGAGGGTAAGGTAAAACATACATTTTTTATTCTAAGGCTTTATCAAAATTTAAATTTGACTCCAACGCTTTGTAGTGTTCAAAAGAGTTTTGTGCATTATGAAAATAATCATAATTGACCTTAACCAACCACTAACTACAATCATGCTTCCGTTAACTTAAGCTGACGTGACAGTTAATTTTGGATGAGAGGCCATCCATTACTAATATAGAAGTTATGGCCCTCCAATCTATCTAAAGACCTTTTTCTTTGTTTGAGCTATTAGTGGATTTATAGGCTAGTTTAATGGCCGTACAGACAGTGGATGGCCTCTAATTAAAAGAGTGTTACGTAGACTTAGATCTTATGATTAATTAAGGTAAGTTTCATAATACAAATAACATACTTAAATATTACAAAACATTGGGATCAAGCTTAAATTTTAATAGAACTTTAAATTGTACCTTCTACCGGATAAGTATCTAATTGCTTACGGCTCAAGAGAATGCCCTTGTCCCATACCTCAATACACCTGTATACGTAGACATTGATTAACATGATTAACAAGAGCTTTTAGCCAGATAAGAACATAATCAACAAAATGTTATCCTAAGCTTTTTCAGAAAATGTATAGAGCAGAAGCTACTCCTCGAAAAAGTAATAGTAACGTCATCACATTTAAATATTACTAATTTCAAGGCAAATAGAATGAGTAAATAATGAAAATCACCCAATAAAAGTTGATTCCATAAGCAAGATCTCGTAATTCCTCTCGCATTATGATAGGAATATCAGTAGAGATTTGTATTATTTATGTAGATGTAGGGTACAGTAGCAGTATAACTCCTGGAAGATAGCTCCCAGGCCAATACAAAATCTGTATTTCCAGCATATGAATGATGATGATCCCCCCCTCTCTATACCGAATCCTATATATCTACTGTACCTCATTCTCACTCTCTCTCTCTAACTAATTCCTAACCTCCAGCCTATGTGGCATTTGTATTTGTTCCCTTCCCTATTGTACCCCTACGGATGTGGGTTTGAATGTCTTAGTGGCTGTTTACTAATACTAATACTAGCATGCTGATAACTAGGAAGGGTGCTAACACATTAAATATCATTGACGCATAAAATGGGGAAAAAGAGAAAGGTACATTGGATACATGGGGTTGACGATTTTTAAACTACTTATTCTTTACCTCCGTGTACTTGCCATAAGCTTTTAACTCATTTAAAATGTTCTGTCGAGCATTATGGCGTACTCTGTACAGATCAATTAAAAAACATATAGTAGCGATTCCCACTACAAAGAGTGAAGTTCAACTACATTGGCGGTTCATGCTTGTAAACTGAGTTGGAAGCAAGTGAAATGAAATGAAGGTATTAATCCAAAAATGAAATGAACAGTGACACAAAAGATGGACAAGTTGAAGTCACACACAAAATGTCCAAGGACATTATGCACTAATACATAAAAGATATACATGCAAATAATTCCATGATAGCCCATGAAAGGTGGAATTGTGCGAGTCTTGGCGAGTCTTGGCCTATATTTAGCACTCGGGACGACGGAACAAATCAAATATTTGCGAATAGGTGAGGAAAACGGGCATTGTCGATGAGTTTATGTATATTAGTAGACATTAGCAGAAATCTTCAATGAGAAGCAAAGATTCAAATGTAAAACCAAAAGAGAGCTTGAGATAGCATTTAGAATGAAGATTAGTTAGATCAAATGTGTGAGGGAGACATGTGGGAGGTCTAAGCACTTAATGTGTGCTCAAATAGACGAATCATGACTAACAAACTTGCCATGGATAAGAATTCGATCAAACCAGTGTGCTATAAAAGACATAGGACTTAGATGACTCATCATCAATGGATAGAGACAGGGACAAAGCTACACTGGGGGCAAGTGGGGGCACTTGTCCCCATTGCCTCCAAAAGAATTTTCACGAAAAAATTATTATTTTAAATTTTGGTCCCATAAAAAAAATAAAATTTCGTTCCTATTAAAATTTTACCCCCATTAAAAATAAAATTTTGTCTTCATTAAAGTTTTGCCCCCACTCAAAAAAAATTTTGGAATACAAAGCAAGGGGAAATCTTATATGATATAGTGGATAAGATCACAATAGATATAACCAAATGAGAGAATCATCTAAAGATAATGGAGTTGTTCCCAGATATAGATGTATCTTTCTCAATTAAATGTGATCTCTTATTTTGTTAGTTGTGATGTAATGTAGTTAAATCCTATCAAATATAGTCTTATTTACATAGAGGCACCATCCAATTGATTAGTGTGATAGAATCTGATAAGGATAAAAATGATCTAGTTAGTTCAATTCAATTAGAATTTTGAACAGCAAAGCCGGAGGTGCCTATAAATAACTTATTTGAGTCTTACTCCTAAGAATAAAAATAGAGAGGAAGGGAACACATTGAAAGAGAATATTCTTTTGTATACTTTTGAGGAAGTAATAAAGGTTTATTTTTATCGTAACTCTTGCATATTTATTATTACAACAATAACAACCTAGTAAAAATCCAGCAGATACACGAAATCTGAAAAGGTCTAGTAGTATGCAACCTTATCCTTAACTAGTAGAGAAGTTGTTTCTAAATCTTGTGTATTTATTATTGCCTATGAATATTTAATACTTTCATAGAACTCGAGTGTAATAGTTTAACACTTCAAGGGTCGCAAGGCATTCGAAAAGGTTTTGTTCGTCAATGATTACATGAGAAAGCTGAGTCTCGCTTAAACAGACCTAAGTGGGATTGTTGTGCAACAGAGTAGGCACAATTTCAGTACAAGTTTGGTGTCAAGGTAAACCTTTATAACAATTGGTATCAAAGTCAAAATATCAACATAGCAGGAGATAGCAATTTGACAGAGCGTGTCAACATAATAAATACAGTCATAAGGCCAATTTTTCAAGGGGAGAAAGAGGCAACTTTCTAATCTCAATTAGAGATTTGGGTGGCACATATCCGACAGTTTCAGCATCAAATAGCGGACTTTATGAAGGCAAAAGAGGATTCTAGATTGAAAATCACAATCTTAAGATGTGCCATTGCAACATAGGATCATGGGCATGTCGAAAGTAATTTGAAGAAAGTACAAGAGCACCAGATTTTTAATGGCAAACAAAGTGTCAAAGAGTTTGAAAATTTCTTGTGAAACATGGAACAATACTTTATAGTGACAAAGGTATCCAATTCGAAGAAGGTGTCGATCATGATTATGTATACGATGGAGGATGCAAAGCTATGGTGGAGAACGAGAACCTTCAATGATATAAGTGTGGGTAGACCTTCTATTGACACTTGTGGATGAAGAAAAAGCTAAAGGATCAGTTCATCCTAACAACATTTCATAGCTCATGAGGGAAGCTTTGAAATGTTTGAAGCAAGACAACTTGGAGCAGGAGTATGTGAGAAAATTCACATCTTTGATGTTGGATATGCAAAACATGTCTAAGGAAGGCAAGTCGTTCAACTTCATAAGCAACTTGTAAGACTGGACATAAATGGAGCTTCAAATGCATAACGTAAAAGACCTTCAAATGTGATAATGGCTGCAAATTCTTTAGTAGATCTCCAAATGCGACCACTAATTCGAACTAGCAACGAGGGCAAGAAGAATGGTATGACACAAAATGACTTAAAGAAACGAAAAGAGAAATTATATGAATCTTCTCAATGCAAGTCCAAAAAAACAACAGAAACTAGATATTAGTTATTTCATTTGTGAAGGGCTGCATTTTGCTTGTAAATGCTCAAAACGGAATGTGGGTGAGGAGCAAATAAATTCCATGGTTGCGAAGGATCAAGGAGGAAAGGATGACTTCACGAAAGAAGTCTACCTCAACAATTATGTTATGTTGGGCGTAATGGGCCTTAAGAAGAAGCGTTCAAACAAAAGCAAGGGACAAACTCGACGGAGAGGAAAAATGGTACGTTGGAGATGTACCTACGACTAAGGAATCTTAGAGGAAATCAATTTGGAGGAGTGCCTGCAGATTATTTCCATCACAGTGATGAGTTCTTCTGGAAGGGGTTGTTAGATAGACCCCTAATTCTAAATTGTGAAATATTGCAAGTGTTGGCAAACCTTGGCCAATATTTAGCACTCGAAACAACGGAACAAGGTAAAGACTTGCAAGTAGGCAAGGAGCATTGTCGATGAGCTGGTATGCATTGGTGCACATTAACCAAAATCTTCGACAAGATGCAAAGATTCAAATGTGAGACTAAAAAGATAGCTTAATATGGACCTTGAGTTGAAGGTTAATTGGATCACATGTTTGAGAGACATGTGAAAGCTCTAAGGACTTCATGCGTACCCAAATAAACGAACCATGACTAATGGACTTGATATTGATAAACAATAGAATGAACAAGTATGCTATTGGCCCTGGATGACTCATCATCAATGGATAGAGATCAAGGAGAGATCTTAAATGATGTGACGGATAGATCACAATAGATATATATTAGCTCTAAAAGATAAAGACTATGTGGTAGGATCATTTGAAGATAGTGGAGTTCATAGATATAGATGTATCTTTCCTAATTAAATATAATGTCTTACGTTAATAGTAACGTAGCTAAATCCTATAAGATAGAATCCTATTTTGATAAAGGTATCATCCAATTGATATAACCTAATAAGAATAGAGATGATCTAGTTAGTTCAGCTCAATTAGAATTCTGAATTATAAAGCCATAGTTGCCTATAAATAGCTTATTTGAGTCTTACTCCTAAGAACAAAGAGCGGAAAAGAACACATTGAGAGAAAATATTCCTTTATATACTTTTGAAGTAATAAAAGTTGATTTTTACCATAACTTTTGTGAGTTTATTGTTGCCTATGATTATTTAATAGTTTTATAATATTCTTACTCGAGTGTGAAAGTTAAAGCACTTCAAAGGTCGTAAGGTGTTCTCGAACAAGATTTTGTTAGTCAACGATCATGTGGGAAGGCTAAGTCTCGCTTAAATGGACGTAAATAAAATTGTCGTACAACTGAGTAGGAGCAATTTTATTATAGGTTCGGTATCTAGATAAACCTTTGTAATAAAAGATATGGAAAGTGTGCCTTTGCCCCAACAGACAGAAAAAAAAAAAAAAAGATTTGAAGTTCTAGGAAAATTTTTACTTCATAGGCTATTGACTTACTAAAAGATTATTTTTTTGTCTTAGGAAAATGATAACACATGCTACTAATTGTTTGATAAAAGAAGCAAAATGTTGTAGAATAATGACACATGTCTAGTAATTGAACATTTAAGATAGAATATATACCTCATTCCATCAACATCAATACAAAGGAAGTGGCCATGTCGCCAACCATCCTCAAACTGGCCAAAGAAGACATCACCACACTTTGAATAGAAACGACTTTCACCATTTGCTTTTCCCTTCCAAAAGTTTGCAAACCACCGATCCCCTTTATGGAAATAAAACCAACCCTACATAGTCACAAATATTTAATAGGGTATAAATCAAAAATTAAAGAACAGGTTTGATTAAACTCATTCATACAAATAAAATAAGTAGCTTGATGTTACTCCAATTGAATGCATGATATAATGGGTAAAAACTTGGAATCAAGTACACTTGATTTAGGCTGCATTTGATATACTTTAAGTAACAAGATAATAAGTACTTAATAAAGTAACTTTTGAAATTGGAAACTGCCTACCGTAAAAATTTGTCAAAAGTATTCGCTGTCATAATTGATAGTTCATATACATTAATGTACCCTTGTTAAAAACTGATTTTGCATCTATCAAAGACTGATTTTTTAGCTCAACAAAGGCAAATTTTGTGCCTTTCGTACAGCTATAAGGATTTGAAAATCTTTCCTTAAATAGGATTTATCAGCTGTAGAAAGATATGTATACAATAGTTTATCTATTTCCAAGGGTCAAAATACAGCTTGCACTTTGGAATTCCATATCAACAATGAAATAATATGTTATCAAAGCCTTTCATCTAATCTCATCCTCGTCTAGCCTTTTGTCCATCTCAACTTTAGTTCCACATTTATTTATCTCAAAACTACCCAGCTCCTATTCTTTTCATATTCAACTTCTTGTCTTTGATCATTCCTTTTTTTTATATCTCAACTCTAGTATCTTGGCATTATGTTTTTAGATAAGTACGAAGTATTCGTAGTTCTATTTTAATAGAAAAGTTTAATCAGATTGGTCAATCCATTTCAACATATTTATCAAAAATAAGGATTTATGGGGGCATGTTGATGGCAGTAATCATGTTCATGATAAAAACAAGCATAAAGATAAACATGCCAAGTGGTAAGTGGAGGATGCTCAAATCATGACATAGATTTTAGGATCTGTTGGGCCTAATATCATCTTTAATCTTCGACTGTTTAAGACTGCAACCAAAATGTGTCTGTATTTAAAGAGGCTCTTCAGCCAACAGAACACTACTCGCCAATTTTAGCTTGAACATGAATTAGTCAATATTCAATAGGAAAGTCTTTTTATTTTTGAATTTCACTCTACCTTCATGAATGTTTAGGCTGAATATACAAACATTTTTTATGCTTGACTCTTAAAGGACTTAGCACCGTTCAATTTGTTCATGAAACCATTAAAAAGATCAATTTCTTAAGGAACTAAGATCTAAATTTGAAGATACCAGATCCAATCTTATGAATCGAGATGCATGTATCAATGATTTGTTTCGTGACGAGCAACATCTTCACACTCAAACCACAATGGAGTAACAAAGATTGACCTCGATTCATGTCACTTATGTAACACAAGGTAACGCAAGAGAAAAGGACATGAGCACTATTCGATATTTTTCGTTGCAAAATGGTAATTGTGCATTTGAATGTTCTAAAAGATGTGCAATTACTACATAAAGGATGGTCACCACTCAAGAAACTATGATAGCATATATTCAATTTGTGAATTTGTGTGAATCCTGAAATAGATTACATAAATTGCTATTTTTTCACTTTCTACTTTAGGAAACTTAGCTAAACCTTTTTCTACACTGTCCACTTTGTACCTTGATTCTGGGGCTTCCAATCATATGAAAAACAATGCTCATATCCTTACCAATGTAAACAAATAACATGGAAATCTCAAGATTTCCCCTGCTGATGGAACCATTTACCCATCACAACCATTGGAGATAATTCTTCTTCTCTAATTGATATATTCATCATATTGATCTTACTATTAATATTGTTTCTATCGGTCAGTTGGTTGACAATAATTATATTCTAAATCTGGTTATGTTGTGCAATATCAACAATCAGGGGATGATTGCAAGAGGGCTTAAAGTAGGACGTCTTTTTCGTCTCCAACTTTATCTAGACATTCGCCCTTTGTCACTTGTCACTAGGCTTTTGTTGATTACTGAGCATGGGATAAACTTTTCAGACATCCTATTTCAAATATACTTCATGATTTACTAAACTTTAGTTTTCTTGGGGATAAAGAGTCACTACCTCTTAATGCTTTTTAATTTGATTGCAATCGTCTTGGACTTGGAAAAAGTAAAACTATGCAATGTCCACTAACACACGAAATGTTGTCCAACCTTTTGATATGATACATAGTGACATGTTGGGTATAGCCTAGTAGCTTGTCATCCCAATTATAAGTACTACATACATTTATTGACAATCATAGTCATTTTACATGGATTTATTTTCAGTTTCTGTTCTTAAGATTTTTCCTGCAAATGTTAAGACCCAATCTTTTACCAACATCAAAATCTTTTGTTTTGACTATGGGGTGAGTGCATGTCTCATTTATTTCAGGAATTCCTAGAAGTTAATTGGATAATCTCTCAAAAACCATGTTTTTTCAACTTCACAACAAAATGGGATAGTTTGAAGTTGAAAGAAAGAATTGTCACCTTCTTGATCTTGTTCAAATCCTTTTATTAGTCTTCTGTACCCTCCTATTTTTGGTGAGAAGCCCTCTCCGGTGTTGTCCCTCTCATTAACCAATTGTCCTCTTCCAAATTGAACCATGTTTCTCCTTTTACTCGATTATTTGGTCATTCTCCAAACTATTCTAATCTCGATACCTTTGGTTGATGTATGTTAAGTTCATCTTCCTGCATACGAATGCACTAAACTCACAGCTCAATCTATTAAATGTGCATTTTTTAGGATACACTATAAACCAAAAGATTTTCTTTGTTCATATCCTAACTTCCATTACATTCGAGTTTCTCAAAATATATTTTTTTTCCATTTATTAGGATTCCTTTTCTCCCTTCATTTTCTATTCCTCCAATGATTGCTAACTTTTTTTGTATGTTCCTCATCATCTAAACCACTTGGTTTATCATTTATGTAATACTACCACATCAAATCAAACTTCGGCAACTCCCAAGCCCCCCTCAAGATCTTTGCCTAACTGATGATCTTACTATGGCAATTAAGCCCGTTCCCTTCCAACATGTACCCGAATTCGTACAACCCCAAAAAAGTGTTACTTCATCCCTCAGCTTTCCTTGGGAGCTACTTTATCTAATATTTCTATTCCGTCATCTTACAAATTGGCAATGAAGCATTACTAATAATGCTATTGAAATAGTTCTTGCACTTGAAGAAAACCAAACCTGGGTTGTTGTCCACTGTCCCTCATCTGTAAAACCACTTGGTAGTAAGCTTGTGTTTTCTATCAAGCTTCGTTCTAATGGATCCAAAAACCACAAGGGCCTGTTAGTTGTTCTTGGAAACAAACAAAAATATGCCCTAGAATATGGTGAGACTTTCACACCGATAGCCAAGGTGACCATTGTGCGAACTATTATAACACTTGTTGCATCTTAATCATGGTCCTTACATTAAATGGATGTCCAACATGCATTCCTCCATAGTGATTTCAAGGAAGAAGTTTACATCAACCTTCCCTCTGGTATGCCTTCTCCTCACCTAATGATGTTTGCAAACTTATTTTTTGGGTTTAAAAGCACATCATCAACCAAAAGGCATTTTCTTAATTTAGCATAAGTATATTCAAGATTTTGTTCAGTTGGCTAGAATCATAATATTGCTCCTTTTGACATTCCTATAGAAAATAACGTGAAATATTGGCGTGACAAAATAGAGCTTCTTGAGGACCCTATCTTTTATCAAAAGCTAGTGGACAGTCTATCTATCTAACTATTACTCACTCAAATATTTCTTATGCTGTCCACATTGTAAGCAAGTTTATGCAACTTCCTCGGCATCTCCATTTATCCACAATACGATGCATTATTCAATACATCTTTAGAACGCTAGATCATTGATTATTTTTTCCCGTTAATTCCTTACTCCAGCCTAAGGCCTATAGTGATATTGATTGGACTGATTATCTAGACACCAGGTCTATTCCTAAATAGTACATGTTCCTGACAATACTCTTGTCTCTTAGAAATGTAAGAAGCAAGAATCTATTTCCAAATCTTCCTTGAAGCAAAGTATCGTGCCATATCTATTGCATGCTCAAAGATGGTCTCCTAATTGAGCTTGGTTTTTCTCAAGTTTAACCAACTCCATTACATGCTGGCAACGCCAATGTCATTCAAATTGTAGATAATCTTGTTTACCATGAATGCACAAAGCATATAGAAGTCAACTATCACTCCATCCAGAAGTTTCCTATGATTGCCAAGTCATCCCTCTCCCACATATCTCCACCACTAAAAATTGCAGATATTTTCACCAAATCCATAACACATCAACGGCATTAGCTTCTTGGCAAATTGATGCTTGTATACCTACTGCATCAATTTGTGAGGGGATGTCAACAGTTTTAGCTGTCATAATTGACAAGTAATACATTAATAGACACCCTTGTCAAATGCTGATTTTGTTTAGACCTTTCAAAGGCTGATTTAATGCCTCATTGAAGGCAGATTTAATGCCTCATTGAAGGCAGATTTTGTGCCTTTTGTACAGCTATAATGATTTTAAAATCTTTTCTTAAGTAGGACTTACTAGTTATAGAAAATTATGTACTTAATAGTTTAGCTACTTCTAAGGGCATGAAATTCAGCTTGCACTTTGTATATATATATTAGGAATTCCCCACTTAGAAAGACACAATTTTCACCCCAAAGTTCTCTAACTTGTCAAAAATATCTATTGGCCCCATGTATCACCACCATATATGTCAAGTTTCTTATGTAAACAATTCCCTTGAGCTCCATACACCCAAACAAATGACTGGTTCCTGTAACTCTACATGTCCAATATTGATAAAGGATGAACAAGAGCAAATTATAAAGCCACTCAATGCGTTAAGATTACAGCAACTGAAAAATATCAAGTATGGCTTCAGTGCAGTGCTTAAGCATCAATTTTATAGAATTGATAGTACAATATTTATCAAATAAAAAGAAAACTTGAAGACCATCACCAATTAAAAAGAAAATCAAAGAACAAACAGTACAAACCTTCCCATGCATTACATCGTCCCTCCATGAGCCTTGGAACACATCCCCATTATTGAAATAGAACGTACCTGCACCTGATCGCTTACCATAGTGCCACAAACCATCATAAATGCTCCCATCAGCAAGGATCAAACGGCCCTATACAAAGTCACTTATTAATGCGCACTTCAATCATTCTACATAACATGAAATAATTATACATACCTTTCCTTCAGGAAGACCTCCCTGGCAGTGTCCCTTGTAGATTCCACCTCTGTACTGCATCTCCATAAGAGGGCTCCACTTTTTTGGTGAATCTCGCTCACCTTCCTGCACGCCAGACAGACACTTTTGTAATTTTTGTACACAGTATAACTAATGATGTTATTTAAGTCGGGAAACTAAAAGCCATATTGTTCTTATATCCACTGCCACAGGAAAGCTTCTATGATCAGAAACCATGAAAGAAGGATTTGATCTTCTAGGATTATCCTTGATCTAATTACTTCAAATCATGGCATAGTTTTCAAAATGTTCAACAGAAATTGAAGTGCTGTTGTTTTGCAGCTTAAAGACCAATATTCACAAATTTCCAAGACTCTTCAAAACATGACATAACGGAAAAAGAAAAGTAATTAGGTCAAAAAGGAGGTATGTACTATACTGGAATTTCAAATGGTGGCACTCACAAACAAATTCATTTATGTGCATCAACTATCCGAAATAATAAATTGGCTGACTAATATATTTAGAATTTGTTACATTATCAACATATACAATAATATGCTGACAGCGTAGGCAATTAAAGTCTCATCGGTCATAACAATGAAATAAAAAATCAATCAGTATCCCACTTTTTATAGCAGCCAAAACAATTTAGAGTAGTAAGTCCGCATCTTAAATAGCATTAATTTGCAATTCAAACTCACATTAGGCTAGAATTATTCTGCTTAAATCATTGCAGAATAATAGACAAAAATAATAACTTTAGGGAACCAATAAAATAGCTTCAAACATAAAACTTTTAGCATGAAGATCAAATCTTTTTGTTAACAAAGTCCACTTCCATGTCATGCATATTACCAGCATGGATGCAGCACGAATAGAAAGAACTCCTTGCTTCTTAGGTACATCAGCTTTTCTGCTCTTTAGCTGGGTAGATGCATTACTATAAAAATCCTTCATTGCTAGAATGCTGGCTTCAGTCAATGCACCCCAAGAAGAGATGCTTGAATCAACAAGAGCTTGCTCTTTGACACTGTCATCAGTTTTTGGCGAGGTGAATTCTGTACTATATGATATATTCAAACTGTCCTTGGGCTCATCTGGAGGCCTTACACCAACTGGAAGAGTGAATATGCTCAAATTATCAAGCTTTGCATTAGCTTCAGCCATTTCTTTAGCCCATTTCTGTGCAATCTGATATCCTGGACCCAAGTTCCAACTATTAAGTGGCTCCCTCTGGATAGGAGGAGCTGCTACACGATAAGATTTCTCCATTAACTAAAGGACAAAAATTGATTGGTTCAATGCAGACATTTATTATGATTTAATGCCACCTTCAGTAATTGCGTCATATGAACAGGAAGCATCATCCACAGTATCCAACATGCAACCATCACTTACTTCAGTGCTGCCAATGGTATTCCTAGAAAGTAAAATAATAAGGGTCAAAAAGTGAAAATTAAAAAAAAAACAATGAAAAACAAAAAATGATTGTGACACGACAATTAGAAGAAGAATAACATAAAACAAAAGGGCAGCTAGGATATTGTAATTCACAGGTTCATTAATTTGAGTTTGGTCATGACCTACAAAATCTCTTCTCTGAAAGAAACTGCTAAGGCTATATTTCTCATTCCTCTTACTTGATCCACTTTCCAGGCATAAAATAATTTCCTCTCTCTTTTCTACTCACATATCATTCTAAAGCCTGTTTTGGGTGTTTAGTCTTGAACTACAAATGAAAGGATCTTAAATTTTGTATTCTTGGGTTAACTTGATGTTTGAGGCTTCTCTCTCTCTTGCTTTATGATTTCTTTTCTTCCCCCTCTTTTTCCTTTTCTCTCTTTCTAACTTTCAACCATTCTTTTGCAACATTTCTCATACACAGAGAAGCTTAAAACTCAAAAGAATAGATTAACTAAACCAGCAAGACCGATTAATGACAGTTTGGCTGCTCAAGCTTTGTCATGATCTAAAAAGATAGATTTCTATTTAGAGTCATGTTTTTGGTTTTCACATCCTGAATAAAAAAAGATATATCTCAGTACGGACACAAGATAAAGGTAGGAATCAAACCTCAAAATGCAGTGGTCACTGAAATCACTACTTGATATTACATTGGTTTCCGAAGTATGCTCAACAATGGTTTTTGTGGTATTTTCTACTGCAATTTTTTCCTCGGAACAAAAGTCTGTTGAACTGGCCATCTCAGAAGGCCTTGCATCTTTCTCGGTGTTGTTTCCATCATTCTTATAAGATTCACTAGAATGCTCCTGGTGTCTACTTAAAAGTTTATAAATGAAAGGGAAATGATGGGCTAGATTGGACAAAATGTTGCTGACTTGACGAGTCTCCTGCTCAGCAGAACTGGCAATCAAACAAAATAAACATCAGCAGATCAAAGGGAAAATTGTAAAGCAACTGATCACTTAATCAATAAACTAAAAAGGAAATTTGCTTAACATCAGCATTAAACAGTTAGAAAATAATGTTAAACACTTGATCATCATGGAACCTGACGCTCTGGTCTCCACATGGAGAAAGGTGCATGGGTTATACATTTCAAAAATATTTTGCAGCAATCAGATAAAAGTACCATACACCTATAAACATATATGACAGAACAAGAATGGCAGTACTAGAGATACTTTTCCAGACTAAAGTTTTAATCATATCCATCTTAGTGCACTTTTGCAGGAAAGGTTTCTTTTAGAGGCGACAATAAACAGAATCCATTTTGAAATGTCAAAGATGCAGAGAAAACTATAAATTCAAAAACAAATTCATGACCTCTATTATGGAGTATGATTTGATGAAGCGGATTTTTGGGGATTAATACTGATTATGATTATGATTTGATTAAGAGAATTTTCGGAGATTAAGATTGGTTAAGGGATTATGATTAATTATAATTGTAACTTACCTTATATAAATAAAATAATCTAGTATATAAAGAGGGGGGGAGTTGTTGATTTCTTCAAGCTCTCACAATCCTTCTTCTCAATTTCTCTCAATTCCTCGTTCATAACATGGTATCAAAGCAGGTTCTCTAATCCCGCTTCTAATTTCTACCTTTGTTCTCACACCGGCAACCCACACCCAAACTTTTTTGTTTTAAAAACCAAAACTAAAACCTTAAAAATCTAACCCAAAAACACCTCAAGCAGCCACCAGCGACCAAGTCAGAGTAAGAGGCAACACCAAGTGCCTTACACGCTACCACGCACCGTCAGCAGCCCCTTATCAACCAGCACTTGTAATGGGCGCACCACCTTTTGGTGATCTTTTGTCCACTCTATTACCATGGACTAAATCGCACCAACTATAGGAGCCCATTGGTGATGTGTTTATTGCCTTTAATTGCTGGAAATTGGGTTTTTGTGTTTAAGCATAGAGGCCAGTTTGATCATAGTCATATCTCTAGGAGCTCGTTGGTGACGTGTTTTTCTACCCTTAATTGTTGGAAAGTAGGCCTGTGTGTTTAACTATAATGGTCAATTCCCTATTTCATTGTTGCACAACTGTTGATATTTGAGGTTTGCTTTGCACTATCGTCCTTCACTCAATTCTCATTAACATCTTGCTTACTATATCAGCCACGTCATGAGTGACTCCAAAACTAAAAGTGTTGAAGGAAAACGGTAGAACTAGGACAAACTCAGAAATAGAAATGAATTTACATATATAGTAAATATATAAATATATATACGTACAGGAT
>JANITW010000003.1:40116076-40130786 GCA_027564335.1 Erythroxylum williamsii
AGCTAGCCGCCCCACTCCTAGAATTACCAGATGCGGTACTGGAGAGTACCTTCATGAATGGACTGAAGGAAGAAATTCGATTAGAAGTGCAGATACTGAAACCAAGGAGTCTAGCTGAAATGATGGCGTTATCCCAACAGGTAGAGGAAAAATTCAGGCGGATGAGTGAGTTAAGGTGGCACCGATGGGATACAGGCACCAGGTGGGAAAACATGGGGACCAGCTCTGACAGCACAGGGGCGGAAAAGCGAAGGGAGGAGCTAATTAATAATCGGGTCCCTACGAACACGAGGCACAAAAATACAGAAGGAAGTAGAGATCCAAATATGGGAGGATTTAGGAGGTTGACGGTGAATGAGTTACAAGAGAAAAAGACCAAGGGACTTTGTTTCCGATGTGATGAGAAATTTAGCCCAGGCCACCGATGCAAAAAGGTAGAGCTCCAAGTGCTGGCAGCCATGGATGAAGAAACAGAACAGAAGGAGGAGTTGGAGGAGGAGGAGACCCGCATATGAAGACATGAAGGCTAGATTTTCCGACTTTCACCTTGAGGACAAGGTGAAGCTAATGGGGGGAGTATTAGTAGAACTAGGACAAACTCAGAAACAGAAATGAATGTACATATATAGTAAATATATAAATATATATATGTATAGGATGTTAGTTACGGGAAGGGGGCTGACAACCTTATGATTGGTTGTCAGCTAACCGAATCTGTTATTCCTAACAGATTCTTAATATAAATAAGTAATAGATGAGGAGAGGAGGGCATTGAGTATATTGTGAATGTGTGAGCCATAGGTTGGAGGTACTGGTCCTCGAAACCAGATTATTTTGTATTGGTTTTTACAAAAATCTATAGGAAAATTCCTATTTCGTCATACCTGTTTTTTCCGGAACCTATCAGAAAACCACCCATTAAGGTTCAACAAATCACAAATCAAAAATTGAATGGAACAATTTATGTTGCTTGGGAGAAGACGGTCAATGTATATCCCAAGGACCTACAGAGGTATGAGCATCTCACGAATCCAGCTTCTGATATTAAGTCATCTGGGTAGAAGTGAGAACAACATGACAACCAAATAATGACAAGCCTCTAAAATTCCATGGAGCCAAATACAGCTAACATGTGTCAACATATGAATTCCAAAAGGAGGTAAGGGAGTATGTAAGACTTATTTGCCAGTAACATTGCTCGTATATATGATTTATCTATGGAATTGTTCAAGTGTGAGCAAGGAGAGAAGAACCACACCAAGTATTTTTCAAAAATTAAAAACCTATTTGTAGAACAGTTAGCAGCCCAACCAATAATAACAAATAAGGATCAACTTCTTAAGAAAAGAGAAGAGTTATTCGTCATGAGATACTTGGCTAGCTTCAGAATAAAATATGAATCAATTCGAGCCCAGATACTCAGTGGCACTAGTTTCCCCTAGCCCACGACTGATTTCACCGCCAGAAAAAGTCACCGAAAATTGACAAGAAGCTGCCCTCTTATCGATTTCTCTCTCCAACGAGCGAGACTCGTCACATCGGTGACAACTACCTCAACAGTCACCGGTGAACTGGTTCCCTTGAGTTTTCCTTCTATTCACCATTAGGTTATAGGCAAATTTGCTGGACAGCTACCGAAAAATTCTTTCAGATGTTTTTACATTCATGGCTCTTGCAGATTTCAAGTCTCAACCAGGTGCTTTTCCTTTTATTTCTCTTCCCTCAATTACTACAGAGAAACTTGTAGGTAGTTCTAATTATACCTCATGGACTGCCTATGTTAAATTGTGGTGTATGGGTCAAGGCCTAGCCGATCACTTAACTACTAAGGTTGAAGATATTGAAACAAATAAATCTGTTAGGGCTCAAATTATATGGCAAACAACCGATCCTTAACTCCACCCTATTTATAAGGCATACAGAACTTGTGTTGAGATATGGAGTCAGGCAAAATTAATTTATACTAACGACATTCAAAGATTGTATTCTGTAGTATCAAACTTGGTTAATCTCAAACAACAGATATGAACATGTCTGAATTTCTTGGTAGAATGGCCTCCTTGAAAATAAAATTCAACCTATTATTACCTAGTAGTAAGTCTGTAGTGGAAGATCTTGCACAAAGAAATTTTTTATGGTTTACTCTTACTGCTATCAATCATGAACTTACTTCAGTACGAGATCAGATTTTGGCAAGTCCTACAGTACCTTCTCTGGATGAAGTATTTGCTCACTTATTGAGTGTTTTGCACCTAACATTATGATAGGATCTCCCTCAATTAATTCTTCCACTTTGGCCCATCAATCTTAAGAGTACTAATAGAGCAAAGTAGGAGGATTGTGGCGGTCGACCCAAATGTTGTTATTGTTATCAATGGGGATATACTAAGGATTAAATGTTATAAATTGCATGGTCACCCTAGAGCTACTAACGTTGTTCATACTGATCAATCTACCCTTTAGTCTGAGTCCTCTACTCAGCCACCAGTGACTCGTACTAGTACTGATTATGAAGAGTATCTCAAGTATCAGGCAACTAAGTAGTCTTCCTCCTCCATTGATTCGATAGCTCATTCGGTTAATTCCGTAGCATGCCTCACTAAGTCTTTTCCTTAGGTACTTGATTCTGGTGCTTCCGATCATAACTCTAGTAACCCACATTTGCCCTCTCCCTTTACTAACACTACATCTTTTCCTCCTGTTACATTAGCTAATGGGACTCAAACAGTTGTTAAAGTTGTATGCTGTGCTCAACCACTTCCATCCTTGCATTTAGAATCTGTCCTATATATTCCTAACTGCCCCTTTAATCTTGTATCCATCAATAAACTTAGACGATCTTTAAATTGTTCTATCACTTTTAATAAAAATTTCGTTGTTATATAGGATTGCAGTACAGGACAGATTTTGCCTTTGTATCCACCCTCCCTTATGTCTCTATTCCTTCTAATGTTCATGAGGCACTTAATGATCCCCGGTGGAGTCAAGCAATGGTTGAAGAAATGACTACTCTTCATGCTAATGATACTTGGAAATTAGTTTCGTTGCCCGTAAGCCATTCCACTGTTGGTTTTCGTTGGATATATAGCGTCAAAGTTGGTCCAAATGGTCAAGTTGATCGACTCAAGGCACGTTTGGTGGCTAAAGGGTATACACAAACTTATGGGTTGGATTATTATGAAACTTTCTCTCCTGTGGCCAAGATGTCTTATGTTCGCTTGTTTTTATCCATGGCTGCCATTCGCCAATGGCCTTTCTATCAATTGGACATTAAAAATGCCTTTCCACATGGTGAGCTTCAGGAACAGATTTATATGGAGCAACCACCTAGATTTGTTGTTTAGGGGGGAGTCTACCTTAGTGTGTAAGCTTTGTCGCTCTTTATATGGTTTGAAACAATCCCCTCGTGCCTGGTTTCAACGGTTCAGTCACATTGTTCAAGAATTTGGTATGATTCGATGTGATTCTGATCACTTTGTCTTCTATAAATATATATCGTAAGAGTAGTGTATCTATCTGATTATCTATGTGGACGATATTGTCATTACTGGAAGTGATCAAGGTGAAATTGAACAATTGAAGACACATCTGTTCCGTCATTTTCAGACAAAAGATTTGGGTTTACTCTAATATCTTATGGGCATAGAACTTGCTTAGTCCAAATCTAGTATTGTACTCTTTTAGAGAAAGTGTGCATTGGATATTCTAGAAGAAATAGGGATGTCAAACTGTAGACCAATAGAATCTCCTACTGATCCTAATTCAAAGCTTTTACCTAATAAGGGGGTGTCACTTGCTGATCCTAGCCGATATCGGAGATTGGTAGGAAAACTTAATTATCTCACCATCACACAATCTAATATTTCTTTCTCAGTTAGTGTTGTTAGTCAATTCCTACAAGCTCCATGTGATAGTCATTGAGATGTAGTTATTCAAATTTTGAGGTACATTAAAGTTGCACCAGGAAAAGGATTATTATATGAAAACTGAGGTCATTCACAAATTATTGGATACTCTGATGATGATTGGGCAAGTTCTCCATCTAATAGGCATTCTACTTCGTGCTTTTGTGTTATTATTGGAGGAAATCTTGTATCTTGGAAAAGTAAGAAACAAGATGTTGTTGCTAAGTCGAGTGCAGAAGCAGAATATCGTGCAATGCTAGCAACTTGTGAGCTTATTTGGTTGAAGCAATTAGTTCAAGAGTTAAAATTTGCAAAAGTATCACAGATGAAGTTATTGTGTGATAATCAAGTTGCTCTCCATATTGTTTCTAACCCAATATTTCATGAAAGAACTAAACACATAGAAATTGATCGCCACTTTATTTGAGAGAGTTTTGTCTGAATGCATCACTACTAATCATATTAGTTCAACCAATTAACAAGCAGATATCTTGAACAAATCTCTCAAAGGTTTTCGTGATTTGTCAGAGTTGGCAAGTACTAAGGCAGTGTCTAGAAATAGAAAAGTCTGACGTGAACGGATAAGGGTAAAAGACACCCTTTAAAATTCACCAATACAGTTGACTTAGTTATTAGGAGATGTTTACTTTAAGGCTCGCACTACGTAGTTACCGTGTAGGAAGTCCAATCTAATGTCCTTTCTATCTTTTCTAGTTGTAAGTCCTGGATAAGGCTTTCGAGCCTACAACTTGACTTTTCAGGACAAGTGTATGGGAAAAGAGCCCGCGAGACTATCTAAAACCGTAAGATTTGTCATGCATTTAGCATTTCTGAGCGAGGACTCATAGCTTAACTAGAGACAAGAAGTACGAACTTTACAGCTTATCAGGTACTAACAAATCCGGACACCAAATCAAGTATATCCTTTGGTTATATTTTATTTTATTTATTTATGTATTTATTGTAATTTTATTTACTACTCTTTAACCTGTCTCACTCTTTTATTGTCTCATTTGTATGTAGATATACCGAAAACAGCCTCTCTACTATGTAGGGGTAAGGCTGCGTACTATCAAACCTCCCCAGACCCCGTTTCATTGCGGGATTTCGGACTAGGTGTGATGACGAAACTTGATGCATATGATTTATATGCTCCAGCTTGAGGGGGAGTGTTGAGTTGTATATATCTATATAGTAATAAAATAGGAAAGTATTTACTGCTATTGATTGTATTTCCTATTCTAGGGTTAGACATCAACTATTTATACTTGTATTTTCATCAACGTATATACAATAAGAATAAGAGATTTCTCTGAGTTTCATAGATCCCAACACCAAACTTAATGCAGACTAGGGAGAACACTTGAAAGATCCAAGAAATTATAGCAGACTAATTGGGAAATTAAACTATCTTAATAGTTACTAGGCTTGACATCTCATTCAGTACAAGTGTGGTGAGTCAATTTATCCAATATCCTCGGACCAGCCATTGGAATGCAGCTATTAGAATCATGAAATACCTTAAGCGCAATCTTGACAAAGGACTCCTATGTAAAAACCATGGGCGCTATTCAATTCAAGTTTATAGTGATGTTGATTGGGCTGATTCTAGGACTAACAGACGATCTACTACAAGGTATTGCGTGAACGTTGGTGGCAATCTAATTTCATAGAAAAGAGAAAAGCAAACTATGGTTTCTTGTTCAAGTGCAGAATCAGAATATAAAGCCATAACATATACAACCCGAGAACTTGTATAGGTAAAACATATGTTGTAGGAACTTGGATTTCGACAAATTCAACCTATAGAGCTAATGTATGATAATCAAGCAGCAATTTACATTGCTTCTAATCCATTTTTTCATGAAAGGGCAAAGCATATTGAGGTTGATTGTCACTTTGTATGAGAGAAGGTGCAATAAGACGTGATCAAAACCATTCATATGAAGTTTGAGGACTAGTTGGCTGATCAATTCACCAAGCCTTTGGTTGGAAGTCGTGTAACACAATTGTGTAACAAGCTAGGAGCTTATGATATATATGCTCCAACTTGACGAGAATTTAGACATCATTATTTGATTAAAAGAATTTTAAAGGATTATAATTGATTATAATTGTAATTTACCTTATATAAATAAAATAATCTAGTATACAAAGAGGGAGAGTTGCTGATTTCTTTAAGCTTTCACAATCCCTCTGCTTAATTTCTCTCAATTCCTCATTTATAACAAGGTCAAATGATTCAACAAAGATTGGTCAATCAAACTTCTAGGAGATATAGATAAATTAAATGCAGACACTAGAAAGTTTTTTTCTCATTCTCATAATAAGCGCCATACCTTAAAATAAAAAGTGTTGTTACTAGCATGTTGGAACCTAGATTAGGCTCATAAGCTGCAGATATAATGAGATGCCCGGAGTAGTTTGCAGTTTGACGGAAAGTATGCAAAGAAGCAAGTACATCATTGTCCATAAGACCTGAACTTGAAATGATGCATATGACGATGCCATTTAAGTCCTAGTGCAACAACAACAACAAAAATGGAAAAAAAAAAGATTAGTGGAAACAAGATGAATTTGGCAAACTAAAGTTGGTAACATAGTTTGGACAACAAAAGATAGAGAACCGAAAAAGAAAAAACAGCCAAACGTCCAAGCGCTCTTTATAGTAGATCAAAATTAGTTAACTATGTCCATACAAGTTGCTTGAAGTTAAATCATTTATTTTAAGTCTTTTAACTATTACCTCTAAACCAGTGCAAATGAAAGGACAGTCAAATAGAGCTTGTAAAATTGAACTTCTGACGTTGTCACCAGCTCCAAATGCAATATTCACTTCTTTGTAGCTCCCTAGAATCTGTCTATTATTGAATCAGCTCAAAAGGCTCTACCATAAGCATTATTTCTGAACAAAGTGAATCAATAATGCAAAATTTTGAAAAACCTACATTTTTGGGTTAGAGTCTAAACAAAGGAATGTATGCTTTTAACAATAGCATATAGATTAAGAAAAAAAATGACATTGTAATATAAACATATTTCAATGTTTAAGATTTTCAGTTACGACTTACCTTTATGATTTCTGAAACTTTTAATTCTGTGGGGTCACTATGTACATAAATTTGTTTTTGGTGTATGTCCTGAAAGTAGTTCAATAGTTATCATATGAAGAGAACTTTTCTGCAAATACTGATAGCAAAGTAAGTAAAATTGAAGATCTACTTACTGAGAGCAGAACAGATATGGCATTGATGGCTAGGAAAACAGCACGATTGGCAGTTTTCAAAGCCTCGTCTAGAGTGACCAAATCCTTTTTAAGTAGCGTGTCAAGGTCAATATCTATAATTAGAAAATAGGAAAAATATATATAGATTACCTCCTTAATCACGAAATCCACAAGTAGTAACAGCTAATTAATTCCCTCCATGCATTATATTAAGGAAATCTATGTTACAAATGCCAGTGTTACTTTTGAAGAAATATATTTGTTATATAGTACTGTGTAATAAATAATATTACCTTATTTAAATGAACAATTGAAGAACAGCCATGACATATCAAGCAGATATAAAATTTAAAGCCCTAAGAGTTAAATTACTGTCAACTCATCCAAAAAATGTCCTTCCATACACAACTTAAAATATTAAACAACATATGCCTTGTAAAGGAAAAATGAGAACTACTCCTTTAATATCTCATTTTACTATCAACACATCTAAAAAGTATCCTTTCAAACACAAAAAACTTATTTGACATATTAAACAACTTATGCCTTGTAAAGGAAAAAACAGAACTGCTTCTTTAATATCTCATCTCCTCTCAACCCAAGAACTTGACAAAATACTCAGCTAACTTGGAAACATAATCATAGGTCACACAAATATATACAGTAAGCTATATGTTTTATGGGAAGTCTAATACCCATATAGTCAGCACACTCGACAATATCCAAGGAACTGTTTCTAGAGATATTTTCAGTTTTAAGGATTCTTAAATATAGAAGAAATAAGAAGAGAAAGAAAGAGAGTACTAGATCTACACATTTGCTTACCAATGCAAAAATTTGTAAGATCTTGAAGTTTTGCTACTAAATCTTTCACCTGAAAGGTGATTTGGCAACAACAATGTTCAGTAACTATCTTAACATCAAGGTAAATATGAAACTAGAGACTTCAAAATGGATTCAGATTTTAAGAAACAATTAATCTAGGACATACAGAAATCCCTATGGACATTATATCTCAATCAAAAATACCCCTACATATAGTTGTTCTAAAAAGTCAAAAAAGCAAATAAAAATTTATAATGATTTAATCAAAAGAAATGGGATAAAAAGTAGTAAAGTATTTCAAGATTATGTTAAGTTGAACTATGCAAGCCTTCAACAAATATATAACAGGCTAGAATTCCTACACTAAAGAATATTTCCAATCACATGTTCTTACAAGAAATTGAATGCAACTTCTCATGATAGATTCTTTATTATGAAGGTTACACTAACAAATCAAATAAATAAATAAACAATTGAATGACTTTCTCTCAGCATGTCTTAATGCTAAGGTAGCTGCCCCCCGAATCCTATATGGACTAAATATCACAAAAGTGGATTGTACAAAGAATAAAGTTAATGGCCAACTTAAATTCATTTCAACCGTGTATAACCAACATGAAACTAAACACTCATCCAACGTTCATGAACTAAGCTTTAAGTGGGTTTTTCCTAGATTCATACCAACAAATGAAGCTAAATGGCCAGAAAAATTTAAACATATAGATATCCTCAATTTGATTATTATAATATCAAGTGCAATTTTTTCTTGAGATCTCAAAATGCTCATTAATTTTTTTAAGTTAGAATAAAGGTTTTAGTTTCACTTCATACCACACAACTTCCACAGTGATGAAGGACAAGTAGAAGAGTTATCAAACCAGTAGCTAGAATCCATAAAACTTAAATCTAGCAGCTAGAATTTGAGTTTTAGGTTTGGAGATCTAGCTTAGCTTGCTGGAATTTTAGGTTTGCAAGGCTGGAATTTTAGGGTTTGATTGCTCAAAAGTTAAGTTGGAATTTTAGGGTTTGCTTGCTGGAAAGATAAGCTAGAATTTTAGAGCTTTGGATGAATTTACGCTTGAATATAAGAAATCCAGGTTATAAGTGCAGGAATTTTAGTGAGGTAAACAAATAATACTAGGTGTTGTTGTTGTTGTTGTTAAACAAATAATGGAGGATAGGGAGTTAGGAATAATTCCTTGAGTCTAAGAATCACTTTTAGAAGAAAACATCACCCCTTTTAATTGAAAATTCAAATTTATAGATCAAAATTCAGGATATTATTATTGAATGGCTGAGTACATGCACATATAGGGAAGTTTTTCGAACCATTATTCTAATAACAAAGGGATTTCTAATTAAAATATCTAAAATAGAGTTGAATCCTACTCTAATCAGAATTCCTTGTTCTTCTATAAATTTAAGTTTTAAACAACTAGAATAACCTATCTAATAAAGAAACCTAGAACCAAGTAAATTTCAGTCTTTGTTGTCTTTCTTGTCACCTCAACCCCCACTCTTCATCCCACCAAATTCAAGTTTGTGGTTGAGTGATTTTTCCTCATTTATTTCTTTTATAAACACTAAGCTCTTTTACATCATACAATTTTTTCAGAAAAAAGACTCAATTCATAGAACAAACATCAAAACCAAGCATCAACAGAAAATATAACCAACCTCCAAGTTTTCCAAGAATGAAGAATGAACCAATGAAACAAAAAGATAATGCCTTTTCGTGGCTTCATTTGGATTGTTTTTCTTTTTTTCACTTACATAATAGAGAACCACATATTATCAACTATTTCCATGTATGACCTACCTCAACTTGGCGTCTTTGTCCTTCAAAGCTAAAAGGCTTCAAAAGAATAGCAACAACAAACCCATTTCTGGATCTTATAGTTTTCAGAATATCAATTGCTATATCATGATCCAAGCCATATCCAATACTAGCCACCTAAGAAAAAGATAAAGAAAAGGAAAAATAATATAATGAAGATCTTACTCAGATAGTTAAGTAAAACTTTAGCTTAAGAGTTGATAACAAATTGTGTCAAGCATTAGCTATCACACCAAAGTCAATCAAATAAAGTTGTTGCCAACGCATATTCTTGAAAACAAGTAGACCAAGAATAATGTTCAATACCATACTAACATAATTGTTTCTCACTTCAGATAGTCATAACTAAGGGATGAAAAGTTGTTTATGAGTTGATGTAGTAGAGTCTAGATTCAAGGCATGACTAGGGTGAATTATGCAACAAACCACACTTACTCATCTATGAATTATGATTTGTATCAATAAAACATACAATTTTTTAATCCCCATTCAATATTGTCGTTAATAGTGCTGACCAATTTACATGTTTAATCATCATTTAGCTTATCATTCTAGAAGTATAAAGGATTCGAAAAAATCAATTTATGCCATTCTTCCATACTATTTGAGGATTTAAGAGACTTAAATGGTTGATTTAGATGTTTTGAAATCCTTAATATTTTTTAGATGACATGATAAAAGATGAATTAATAGTTCCTATCTCTAATTCGGTCAAGAATAATTTCGATGGAGGCTGAGGATAGAATACTATTAAAAAAATTAAGCCTTTTGTTTACGTAAAGTAAATTATAGATTGTAACCGAGAATCATTTCAAAGTTAATGAATCTTATATACGTTATCCACATGAACTTAATGTAGAGTCGTTAGTGCATATGGCTTTAAAAAACACTGGTACACAATTGTGGACGAAAAGAACATACACGACAACACCAATTTAGTAGTGACTTTTCAAAACTTAGGAAATCAAGTGATTCTAAACCTTTTCAAGAACAGCTCTAGACATTGCACCATATATTGAAGCCAAAAAGGTCATTTTGCAAGTGTGCCTAACTTTGTCAACAAAGCATGCATACTTTTCACAACTGATATTATATAAATGATGTATTGTCTTAATGAGATTAATTTCAACAATAATTTAACAAACAGAAGAACCCTAATATTAGATTCTAAAAAAGGAATGTACAAACAAGGATAACAGCATTTGAACATGATTGCAGAAACTGTTCAGCTCCCGTACTTGTTGGATTTTGATCTGCATGAATAAGAGACAAACGATTGAATAGGTTATTGTCAACCTTCATCAATTTGAAATGAGAATTGCTAAGAGTTGTATGAGAAATCATCTTTTGAAGTGAGAATTGCTATGAGTTGTATGTGAAATCATCAACTTGAAACAAAAAACTGAAGAAAAGAATTGAAATCCACATTTGTTAAATATGCCATACAAAATTAATAACTAATAAGTTAAAAAGTTTCACTAAAGACAAACAATGCAATCTCCAAAAGAAATTCAATAACAATGTTAGTTTTATCGTACATTCCACATGCTCAATACTGAGAAAAGATTCCAATGAAATAAGGTCACAGTGTTAAACAATTTATATCAACACCTATGTTATACTATTTACGAAAAGAATTAGTAAGAAACAAAAAGACAGATTATGAAAGAGGGATGTTACAAAGCAATTGATTTGATTCAAAGCCCAAGCCATAGAAAACTCTATTGTAAATTGTACCCAATGATAAATGCTCAATGAAAAACCTTGTTGTCAAAACAACTTGTATGAAGTAAGCCAGGAAACACAGCAAAAAGTTTATACCCAAGTTACCAAAATGTAACTTGAGAATCAAACGCAACTCAACTTTCTGTTTCAGTTATAGCAAAAGAATAGATTGTCTAAATCTTCCTTACCATAGTGATAAAAAAAAAAAAAGGAACAACGACAAATTCTAATAGAAAGAATTAAATTTCATTAACCTCCCTCCTTATTCTAAGATATTATCAGAATGGCAAAAAAGAAAGCCATGAAATCAAGACATAAATAACTAGTAATCCATGAACTGAGGGCCCACCTTTTCCAAGAACCTTTTCTTGCAATAGCACATTCTCTGCGTCTTTGGCCTGAATAATATTCCTGAAAGTTGTTTTTCCCAAAACAGTCAATGATTGGTTTAGTACAAACAGTATGATAAGTCAATCAAACAACTTTCCAACATCATAATAACAGATAACTTGATCAATTTAATCGCTAACGAAGAAGATAAGATAAAAGTAGCTTCTATGCAGCTGTATCGTTCACATTTAATGATGAAGTTGCAAAGAATTAGAGAGGGGAGGAAAAATTACCAGCATCTGACGGAGGATGATAACTGGAAAGGAGAATCCAAGCAGAAACGGAAAATGGAGTCCTTCCTACTACCGATGCCAATCACTTCAACAAACTCCGACACACTTCCATTACTACTACTACTACTATTCCTACTAATCTCTGCTTTAACAACCCCGTCAACAAGTGTGTGTTTTGTCCTCACACACCAGTTGTACTTAGATATCGCGCAGCTGCTGTTGCTATTTCTGATCGATAAGGGCCAAAGAGAGACCGACTGAAAGCGCAGGTTCACAGGAGGAAGAAGGCCTACGGCGTGTGCCATTTCCAAACATCTATCCGGTTGGATCTCCGCCAATTCGATACGTGTCTTTCGCAATATTGTTTAGAAGATGTCATCGTATCAAAATAACAGAAAATTAGCAATCGATTTAACGAGTTAAACTAAATTTAATGTTATAATAAATATAAAATTAAAAATTAAAAATTAACTTAAAATATATTTTAAACCTTTATATACATTTTTTATTTTATATTATAGGAATATTAAAAAAATTAAGTATAAATATAAATAAACATTTATAATTGTAAGTTTAGTTATCATCCTCCTTTTCAATTATGATTATTAGAATTAAATAGAAATTATTTAAAAAATTTAACTACTTAAACTAACTTATTGAAATCATTAACTCATTAATTTATTAATTTATAATTCATAAAAATAAGAATTTGGATTAGTTTGATTTTACTTAAATTTAAATGACCAAATCAAATGAAGTTATATTATTTATTTTATATAATTATATGTTAAATAAGTACTTTAATAATATGATATACGATTAAAACATAATAAAAAGTAAAATTGAATTTTAACACTTTTATTATAATTTAATTTAAACTCAAATTGGATTTCAATTCAAATAAGGCTTTATTAGAATTTAGCACTTTTAAGTTTACTCTGTCACAAAAAGGCTAGTGAACCTATTATTGATAAGTAATATAGTAATCTATAGATTATCAATGCTACAAGGAAGGTAAAATGGTTTAAAATATTCTTTGATTACTAACTAGTCAAAAATCTAAAGCTATCTATTAGATAATTAATTTTTTAAACAGGATCTATCTTTGAATGATTATTAGCTTGATAATTGCGTGTTTATTAAGTTGCCAACTCCCGTTGTACAATCCAACTCTAATTACTTTTGATTTACTCTCTCGATTTATTTTTAAATTTAAGTATAAACAATTATCACAAGCACTAGAATATCTATTGAAATCAACAATAATTAAGTCACAAAATAATTCCAGAATAAATCTTAATCTACATTTTAGAACTTGATGAATATGTTTAACATCTTAAAATTCAGATTACACATCAAAAACAATGAAATAACTAAAGGAAAAGAAGAAAAACTCTAATGATGACTTGATTTGAAAAGTTGGAATTCTAGGATGTTCTACTTGATTTCTCACGTTTGATCCACTTTTTGATGTGGCTACTAAATTTTTTTGTAAGTTTCACATTCTTAAATAGTGTCTTAAGGTCTTAGGGGTGTAACTAGGATTTTCCCACTTTAATCAGTTCCAAAAATGCCCCTAAACCTTAAAACAAATGAAAAAAATCACATTTAGGAAGTCTCTGTCATGATCATGACATGGATAGAAGTTACGATTGCGCTCTTGGGAATTTCCTCTGTGTCACGATCATGCTCCATAAGATATGATTGTGAAAGAGGCCATGTAGCCCCATTCACAGCTATTATGATCGTACTCCAAAGGCATGATTGTGACAACCTTCATGTAGCTTTCATGTTTTTTGTTCTTCAATTATTTGATTTCTAATACTAACAAACACATCAAACACCTTATAAGACATAAAATTAAGATTGAAATCTTGCCCTAAACCACACAACCACTTAGAATATAAACAAACACTCACATAACATAATTATAAGCCTATACGTATGAAAATCATCTAATAAACACCTAAAAACACATTAAAATACTTATGAAAACATCATATAAATTATACCTATCAACATCCCCACACTTAAACTTTTGCTTGTCTTAAAACAAAAACAAAAACAAAGACATAAAAACACGTAAGCACATATTCATGCAACATGCAATAATGATACAATGGCATTGAATCTTACAGAATCAATTTAATCGTAAACATTAATCATTCAAATTGTGCCAACATACCAACCTATTCCTTTTATGCTTAAGTATTCTGAATTGAATATACATATCAATCAAAATACTGACACCCTATTCATTCACCTATGACACTTGCACATATGCATTTATAATTAGTGATCAGTCAAAAAGGCAATTATCATTAAGTATCCTTTCATGAAAACTTTTGTTATTTTCAAAGATTAGTATTTTTATTTATTAAAACATCATTTTTTAACATTAAACTATTCTTTAACGTGAATCAAATATTTTGTCATGAATATCACCCAGTTACTTAACTAGGCCACATTTTTATTATTTAGCTTGGTTGGAATTGTAAGTGTAAGTCGTGTACAAGTCGACTTGTTACAATGGATAAGTCGACTTACACGCATCTAGTACCGATAAGTC
>JANITW010000003.1:40205664-40217108 GCA_027564335.1 Erythroxylum williamsii
ATATATGTGTATGTTCTGTTATTGGTATTCATGATTAATCATGGATTATAAATTTCTTTATAGGTGATATTGATTTGGAATGGAGTTGAGAATGAGGAGCAAATGAAGTAGAAAAGGTGATCTTAGTATGATTTGTATTAAGGAAAAAAAATTCTAATGAATAAGAATGATTTATGTCAAATAAGAGGTCTTTATGAAAGTTTGTGGAGTTAATTACTATGTTGATGTTAGAAAGATTATATGTATAGGTTGATTTTGTTGAGGTGTTAAGGTTATAAGTATGATCAAGGGGAATTTTGGCAAGGAACCTAAGGATAAAGAACATAAGGCATATAAGGAAAGAGTTGAATTAAGTTAGAGGTAATATAGTGTTTAAGAAGGTTAAAGGAGTTAAGAGGTAAATGAAAGAAGGGGCAAAATGAGAAAACCAAAAGAGAGAGGGATATTTTTGGAAGGACAAGACCAAAGTATGGTCTTATATTTAAGAGAAGGAGAAAACGTGAATGGGGAAGATTCGAGAAGAAGCTAGATGCATGGATGAGATAAGAGAGAAGAGAGAGAAGCACGAAAAAGAATGAAAGAGAGAAATAAGAGAAAACAAGCTAGGATTTTAATTTCCTTAGCCTACAAGAGAGATTTTGAGTTTGTTCAAGAGGAGAAAAAGGTAAAGGAAGAGAAGATCTTTCATTTGAGCTAAGGATCTCTTCATTTGGTGAAGAACCAAGGAGATCAAAGAGACCTATTTCAGTTAGATCAGCTCACGAAGTACACATTAAAGATACAACAAAAAAGAGCCTTAGATACCTCAGGTTATTTGCAAAGAGATGAGACATTCTGAGCAAATCTATAAGTAAGGAAATCAAGGTGAGTACATGTTTATAATAGAATAAATAAGCCATTACTATTTTCTTTAAATCAAAGAGATTTACTGATGTCTACTGCATCATAAGTGTTGCATTTATTGCATTTGAATGATTTGTGAACTCTGCTATGTGTTTGCTACATGAGTTGTGTTATGATTTATAAAAGTGATTTCTTTTGAAAAAGATCGCATGTATATGAAATCATGATTTCGAGAACGATTTTCAAGATATATAGCAAGTATATGAAAAGCAAGTTTTCAAGGAAATGTGCCATTATGGGCAACAAGTTTACAAGTTTGAATTATGTGTTATGTGGGATTGTGGTGGTCTATTCTGTTAGTCAAGTGCACTTATCTAAAGGCTACTCCTGCTTGCCCGCTAGTAGCATGGAGTTCCTTCACGAACTCTCATAAGTTCACGGCTATGCAAGACCAATTGTGGGATTCCGATAGTACGTTTTGTTCATGGCTACATAGGACCCTTAGGAAAAATGTGTAATACGTCCAGTTATGGATCCACCCAAACCATTCGGATGTGCTCATGTTATGTGAACAAGTTGATGCATTCACGTTTTGTACTTTGAGTTTTGACTTCATGATGAGAATTTTTAGAAACAAGTGCTTTATGAACTCATCGAGAATTTTTGATGACAAGTAAAACGTTTTCAAAGGCTTTGCTTATTTTTTTATTATAAACTATAACCCACGAGTTGTCTAGCTCACCCCTTTTTATCCCATCTTTAGGTGATAGCTAAGAGAGCAAGTGATCAAGAGCTTAAGCAAATTTCTCCAAATTTGCTTAATTGGTAGTTTGAGTTGGTTTTGGGGATGCATAATGTTATAATTGTATACCAAGTTTATTTGTTTAAGAATTACTGTAATTTGAGACTTAGAGATGATGTTGTAATATGGCTTAGAATGCTATTAAAGATTTGTAAAACCTTATTCCTTTACTGATAATGAAATATGAATGATGTATGGATGTTGTTAAGTGGAAGTATGAATTTGCGCATGGATAAGTTTGGGTTGAAATTAGATATTCATGAAAAAGTTATCAACTTGAGTTGATGATGTTGAAACAAGAAATTTTTGATGTGAGTTGATGATGTTGAAACAAGAAATTTTTGATGTATATATATATATATATACACAAATGTATGCCCAAGTGAGATTCATGGGAAGGTAAAACAAAAATTATGATGGATAAAATATAGTTGGATGTGATGAGACAATGAGTTAAGATTTGAGAGTTTATTGAATTCAGTTTTAGGTAATTGAATGGTTAGGCTCAAGGCATTCCAAGTTGTGAGATGCAAAATTTTCAAACCTTCCTTAAGGGAAAAAGAAATTGGTGTTATGACTTTGGGGGAAAATTCGGATTGATCTAAGCGAAGGTGCCTTCTAGAAAGTTGTAGTATTTTCTACAGCTTTCCAACGATATATAGTATAAAATTTTTGGACCCCTGAATTGAAAATTAGGGTCCTTAGAAAGGGAAATGCTTAGAAGCGTAAGCATGCATTCATCTGTAAAGACACTTTGTCTGTGATGACGTCGTTTGTCTTAAAAATTGCATTGTCTTAAGTTGACTTTATTAGTCTGCTTAATTGCTATCATCTTAAGACTTCACTTTGTCTTAAAACTTTCGCTTCGTATGTCTTTCGCTTCGTCTGTGATGACATTATATCGCCTGTGATGATGTCATTCGTCTTAAGACCTTTGTTTCGTCTATCTTTTTGCTTCATCTATCTTTTTGTTTCATCTACTTTTTGCTTTGTCTGTCTTTTTGCTTCGTCTGCTTTTTGTTTCGTCTGTCTTTTTGTTTCATTTGCTTTTGCTTCGTCTGTCTTTTTGTTTTGTCTATTTTTTGCTTCGTCTATCTTTTTGTTTCATCTGTTTTTTACTTCGTCTATCTTTTTGCTTTGTCTGTCTTTTTGTTTCGTCTGCTTTTTGCTTCGGTTGTTTTTTTTACTTCGTCTATCTTTATGCTTCATTTGGTTTCTACTTCATCTGCTTTCTGCTTAGGCGACTGAGACTTCTTCTTCTGAACACTATTTGTTTGATTCTATCGTCTAGTCCATTTTGACCCTTTAAACGATAAAATTTATCTTCAAGGTCTTCATGAAAGTTGTGGTTCTTGAAGTCTTCCTTCGAAGCCTCCAAGAATGATCTTGATCTGATATCCCTAGAACAAATTACACTTTTGTACCAAAACAAGTTCAATATGATTAAGGTCCAAACCCTGCTCGACTCTTTCAGCCATAACTTTGTTATCCGACCTCCAAGTGAGATAAATCCTACGTCTAGATAAAACAGAGATTTAGATCTATTGAATGATCCGAAGGGATAGAATTCGAACCCAACCTCTAAGAAACTCAATATCTGGATGGAAGTTGAGCATAGAACGTTTGCCTCCGTATAAGAAAGATTTGGAAGATAGGGCCCAACGCTAAGGCATTAGAAAATGATGATGAACCGGGGATGACTAATGAGGGTTAACTGGGAATAACCATGCATGGTAACAAGCACACACACACGTATTCTGTTTAGGAACGTTGGATTTTGAAACAAGCGAGATTCAACATTTATGGTACCAAAGCAAGAGTTGGGTTCCTGAAATGATCCCAACAATTGATGATGCCTAAAAGAGGGTACGTTGAATTGAACCTATAAGGTAGTTCGCAAGTTCAAGGTTTATGCATTCCAAAGGCTAGGCTCTAGACTCAAGTGGGGCTCAACAACCCGACTCTCTTATTCCCCAATCCAATTGATTGGAAATAATGATGGGTAGAGTTTGACCCTCACCTAAAAAGGTATATCTAAAGTGTGTGGGTTGAGGCTTTAACCCTAAAGTTGGTGGTTTTCCAATGGACGGTGGTATAGATGCATTGGTTCTTACTAATATGTCTTAATGCATTTGAACACCTGACAAATCTGTCTCAGTTTTTTCTTCAAACTTAGCTTCCTTAACCTTCTTAGCTTCATCATTTATCTCCACTTCCTCATATTGAATTTTTTCAAAACAACTCTCCTTTTACTCCTCGATACATTCATCCATAATATTGATCTTCATGCAAGAGTTACTTTCTTTTGGGTTTTTCAAGACTTTGTTCAAATTGAACTCCACTTGATTCTCACTAATATGAAGTATTAGTTTGTGTTCATGAACATCTATTAGTGCTATTAAGTTTCCATGAATGGTCATTTAAGAATTAGTGGGTAGTTCCTATCCTCTTCGAAATCTAGCACTCAAAGTCCACATGAATAATTAACTTGTCCACCTTAACTATCACATCTTCCACCATACCAAATGGTCTCTTAATGGATTAATCTACCAACTGAATAAGCATCAAAGTTTGCTTCACCTCCCCTAGCCCCAATTTTCTAAAGGTCAACAAAGGTATAAGATTTATACTTATGCCTAAGTCACATAAACACTTTGCAAACTTGAATTCACCAACCACACAGGGTATTTTAAAGCTCTTTGGATCTTTAGAATTAGAAGACATGTATTTGGTGATAACAGAGCTACAAATTTTGCTTAATGCTATCGTTTGGTTATCTTCCTAACTATGCTTCTTTGATAATATGTCTTCAAGGAACTTAGTGTATTTGGGCATATATTCGAATGCCTTCATAAAAGATATAAGCTAATTTGTAAAGTCTTTAGCTTCTCTACAAACTGTGCAAATTGTGCATCTAGTTTATTCTTTTGTAATTGTTAGGAGAATGGAATATTATATGGATATGGAGAAGGGGCAATGTAAGTAGGTTCCTCACTCTTTTCCCCATGCTTCTTCTTTCCTTGATCCTCTACTGGTTGGGTTTCAACTTCTTTCTCAACTAGTTGTTCGAGTTCTTTCCCACTCCTTAGTGTTATTGCCTTAAGTTGCTCCCTTGGATTTGCTTTAGTGTTACTCGTGAGACTTCCTACACTTCTTGTAGATAATGTGTTTATGAGTTGGCCCACTTGAATCTTTAGGTCATGAATGGAAGAGGTATGATTCTTAACTACCTGTGTAGACTTCCCTTCCATACTTATGATCTTGTCCACAATCTTATCTAATTTTGAATCATTTGGCATTAGACTTCTCTTATTGATTGGCTCAAAATTCCTTAGATTAAAGGAATTCAAATAGTCCTAAAGCTAAATCCCTAGCAATGACACCACAAACTTGTTGAGCAAGTTTTAGATCTAGTAAAACTCTCAATACACTGTAGATATACATATCGTATCTTGTAGTATATAAGGTTATCGTTCCCATGAGGATTATGCAAGGTTAAAAATTGGAATCTCACTTTGTCTAAGGTACTCAAAATGTGATTTGAATAAAAATAAATAAAATAAATTGAAACAAATAATAAAACAAATCAAATAATTCAACTAATAAGTGAAAAAGTGAGTTGTCAAATTAATTTAAGGTTTTAGATCAATATAGATTACTTAGGATTTAGTCTTTCTTTATTTTGTTTCCTTTACTATTTTTGATCCAATTATATGTTTGATCCTAGAATTACTAAGGTATTGATTACTCTCTCTCAATATCTAATCAATTAACCCTAATCGAATTTGGAAATTCTAGATTTACAAACTCTTGATTCAAAAAACTTTCCCTGATATTTTCAATTAGATCTAAAACTACTTATTGGATAATTAATTTCTCTAACAAGATCTCTCTTCGAATGATTATTGACTTAATAATTATATGTCTATTTAACTTCCAACTCTCACTGCACAATCTAACTTTGATTACTTTTGCTTACTCTCTCAATTTATTGTCAAGTTTAAACATAAACAATTATCACAAATACCTGAATATATATTTAAACCAACAATAATTAAAGTCTCAAAATAATTCCAGAAAATTTTAATATGAAATTTAGAACTTCATGAACTTGTTTAATATCCTGGAATTTAAATTACATATCAAGAATAATGAAATAACTAAAGGAAAAGAAGAAAAACTTTAGTGATAACTTGATTTGGAAAGCTGGAATTCCTGAAGTTCTTCTTGATCTCCCACGTTTGATCCACTTTTTGATGTTGGCTACTGCATTTTTTATGAGTTTCATATTCTTCAAAGTGTATCAAGGTCTTGGGGTTGTAATTAGGGTTTTCCCACTTTGATCTGTTTCAAAAATGTCCCTAAATCCTTAAACATATGAAAAAACTCATACTTGGGAAGTCATGATAGTGCGTGATTGTGCACGATCATACTCTTGGGAATTTCCACTCTGTCATGATTATGCTCCATGAGGCAGGATTGTGACAAAGGCCATGTAACCCCATGCATGCATAACACCGTTCATGTAGCTTCCATCTTCTCTATTCTTCAGTTATTTAATTTCCAACACTAACAAACACATCAACACCTTATGAGACATAAAATTAAGATTGAAATCATGCTCTAAATTGCAAAACACTTAGAATATAACAAACACACATGATAACACAATTTTAAGCCTATACATAAGATAATCATTTAATAAACTCCTAAAAACACATTGAAACACTTATGAAAACATAATATAAACTATACCACTCAGGTGCCTCAGGCTTGATAGGGCTTTGGGTCAAGCTCAAGCCTGAGTAAGCCTAGCCCATTGCCATCCCTACCTTCTTACATCTTTTTTAGTCATGATTTAACAAATTAGAAGGTTTTAATAACTAGACTGTTAGGATTCCTAGGTTATAAAATTGTTTTCTCTCAACTTGTAAGCACCTATTCTCGTCATCATCACACTCAGTCCGAAGTCACGTAATAAAGTAGAATCTTGGGAGGTCTGCTAGTATGCAGCCTTACCTTTACATAGTAGAGAGATTATTTTCGGTTAAAAATTGATAACTATATCCAATTAAAAACTCCCAATAATGCATTATACTCATGTTAAATTCCTTACTTATACATTTTGAAAATTCTTTGCACATGCTTTCCTTAATGACACCAAATATAATATCATCGTTATAAATTTGAACAATTAAGATATCAAGCTTGTTCTATCAAACTCGCCTTTAGTAAACCCATTTTCTTAAAGAAATGCACTTAACATATCCTACTAGGATATATGAGCTTGTTTTAAAACATATAAATCCCTAAAGAGTTTATAAATATGGTCAGGTGCATCATAATTTTTAAAACTGAGAAGTTGATCAATATAAACTTTTTCTTGAATAAATAATTTAAAATGCACTTTAACATCCATTTAAAACAAATTAAAATTGATGTAAGATGCAAATGTAAGTAATGACCTAATAGCTTCCAACCTAGCTACTCATGCAAAAGTTTCACATGAGTCCATGCCTAATAGTGGTAGATTGCATAATATTTTAGTGGGTAGTTTAATATGTGTTTAGATGTTAAATTGAATAATTAGTGAATATTTAGGTTAGGATTGTGTTGTCTGTTTAGACATTTGTGTTTTGAGTATTTTTATGGGTTAAAGTATGCCATTGAGCATAAATTTTGTGTATTTGAGGTGCCTTGACATATCTGTTAGTGTTTCATATCAAATATAGAAGAACAGAGGAGAATCGAAGGAAGCCCGAAACCCAACCCAAGCCCATAATCGTGGCCTATATGCCAAGATTGTGATAGAAGCCTGTGGGTCTGGCACAATCTTGGCATCCTCTGCCACAATCGTGACAGAGAGCAAAATCTTAGGCCACGTTTGCGACATGTGCGACAGAAGATGCGGACAACCTTCTAGACCTAAGTTTTTTAGGAATTTTTTGGGCATAAAAAAACCCTATGGTTTACCCTAAATGGAAAATACTATATAAAGAAAGAGAAATGACCGAAAAGGAGCTCTCCAATCTACCAACTTTGGGAAAACTCTAATAAGAGAGAAGAAGAAGAGAGAGAAGAGGAAGAAGAGGAGAGAGGAGCCAACTTCTACTACGGCTACTTTCCCGAGGCATCTCGATCCCCTTCCCAAGTGTATTCCATTCATCTTTGTGTTCTTTTTTTTGAATGTTGAGATGGATATGAATATATTGATGGATTTGGTTTTGATCATGATGTTCTAATTTTCTTTAGAGATTTTGACTTGATTTCATGTTATTCTAGTTATTTATGTATTTAATCATTTGGATTTTGTGATTAATTATTTTAATTTCATGCTTTGGTAATAAATTGAGATAGTGAATCGAATGCAAAATGATTGGGTTGGGTTAATGAGAGTTAAGCGATTCAATAGAACACACAATTAATCAAATCGGTTATTATATAAAAAGGGATCTTGTGTGAGACCCAATTATTCTTTAGAAAGCTTAAGAACATATTAGGGTTAGAGTTATTCATAATTAAGAGATTACAAGTTCATTATTTAACATAATTAGGGATTATTAGTTAGGGTTTGTGATTATAACTTGAGAGAGAGTAATCCTCCCTTTGATATTCTAGAACTGACACCTCATTAACACATAAATGACTAGGTTAGCATTAATGATAGAAAAAATACCCCTTTATCATAATTTGGAACTTCTTCTTGTGTGATTTATCATTGTGAATTTGGTATAGTTCAATTTAATTTCTTTCATATTAATTTATAAATTAATTTTCTGCCAATTATCTTCATGTATTTACTTTTCTGTCTACTTTTTATTTTCATTTTTATTATTCTTAAGGCCTTAGATAACTTAGAACTGAATTAGTTCACAACTCCTCGAGAGATCGATACCTCACATAATACACCCATGACCTATCTTACAATATTTTGAGGGCTTATAAATTGTAAAACTTGCTCATCATCACAAGTTCTTCCTCTTTAGGATACCTTTTTCCACCAATTTATCTTTATTTCTTATAATGGTTAATCTAATTGCTTCTAATGTTGCTACTAGTGTAGAAGTTTCCTTTAAGTCTATTCCCTCCAGTTTATTACACCCTTTAGCCACCAATCTATTTATTTCTCAGGATAGTACTTAATTCATTTAATTTGATACCTATGATTAGGAGGTCTCCAAGTCTAAGTACTAAAATCTAAACTTTGCTTCTTTAAATTTTATTTAATTCTTCATTCATAATAAGAACCTAAATTTCATCACTAAAGGCTTCTTCTATATTCTTTGGTTTAATTAGGAAGTAAAAGAAAAATGTGATATGTTTCTAAAGTTAGATCCAGTAGTTATCCCTTGTTAAACATCACCTATGATTGGTTTAGAGTATGGTTCTTGAATTTCTAATCCATTAAAATCTTCTCATTCTTATTTTCTCCCTTATTTGGATAAAAAATATGCTCTTGATTATAACCTTTGGTAGGTTAGGTGTATAAAATGGATAATGCTAGACTGAGAAAGAGCTTCCTCTCTTATGTTAGTTTTATAGCTTTATTTTCCTTTCGGATCCTGCTCCCTAATGCTTTAGACTTTGTCTTACCCACTCTTCTTATCTTTTATCGTCTATTTCTATTTCCTTTTCTTTTTAAAATATTCTTAACATCCATCCTTCATTCTCTTTCTTCTCTACAATTGACCTTGTTCTTGGTAAGTATAGGGGCATCTTAGTCTTTCTTGTCTTTACTTTGGTTCCCACCTTATAAGTTTACCATTTTTGAAACTATTTTTGGAACTTTTCAACCTTTGGTCTGCTAGTCCTTTTCTTTTTCATTAAATTTCTTTACCTTCCTTAAACCTCATTTAGGAAAATACCTTAAATGGATAATTATCTCCTCATCCTTCCAACCCTTCTTTAGCTTCTACCAAGTAGGGTTATACTACAACATCCTTTCCTTCTTCCTTCTCCTACTTACATATTGAACCTTCCTTATCTATAGGGATCCCCACTTTTATTGTTGATCTTGCCTCTTATTCTATAGTCTCGACTTTTTGTTTAGTCATTTTAAGGAATTATGACTCTTCCTTCCTATAAGAATCCTCACCACTTCTTAAGATGACTTAAACTGCTTTTGATAGGAGGATTTGGTCATATCTTGTAAGTGACAAGTCTATAAATGTCAAGCTCTCTTTTCTTCCTTAATATTCAAAGAGTGAATAAGGAATCATCTCTCTGCCTATTGAAGTACTTCAAGATTTCTCAGCATTTTAATGGGTACTTTTTGGAGAAAAGACCTTCCTTCTTTGTTATGAAATCTTAGACAAAAGGGAAATAGACTGACTTAGGCCTGGTTAAGGTGATTTGAATAAGGAAGATTTTTTTTATTCTTCTTCTCTTCAAGATTAAATACCCATAAGGTTTTTGAGATAGTTATATGGTACTAAAATGGGAAGCCTATCATCTTAAAGCCTTGTAGGCCAAATAAGAATCTTGATAGGAGTAAGAAAAAAATAATTCCAATTTAGGCTCATTTATATAATATTAATTTAGAATATTGGAGCACTATTGGACTAAGCTACTTACATGAAGTCATTGTTTGTGAATGAGAATAACACTATATTGGCCATAATTGGCTATACTATGATTTATACAGAAGATGAAATCAACAAGGTACTTTTTGATACACTTGACAGTGCGTGTTGAGTGCATGGTAAAATTTACCTAACTCTGCACACTAAAATTTGTAGTTATGGTAAGTCGGGATCGAATCCACAAGAAATGTTCGGTTAATTTTAGTAACAAAATTAATTGATTAAAATGAGAATTAAAAATGAGAAAAGTGTCGAATATAAGTAAGGTCTGGTTTTTTGGTCAATCTCGACCTACACATAATCAAACATATTCCATCATCCTAACACGTTTACAACTCTCTTCAAACTATTGATCTGAGACTAATAGAATGCTTTACTAATCCCGGTTTTCCCTTAAGTCATGTTTAATCAAGATATGATCATTAGTTAAACCTAGCTACTGAATAACCTAGAATACAATCTCTAGATTCAATTTGGAAGCCACATTATCAATTGGAAAATAATCAATATATTTACCTCACACTTTCAGGCTATCTAACCTAAGTTATGCTTTTCCTAACAATTAATGATAATTAGATGCTACTCACAAACATCAAAAGTAATGATTACATATTACATTTAGTATTTTAGAATAAGTTCAAAATAAAACAATCAAAATAACGTATTAAGATCATTCATCCTAAAACCCAATCAAATCATCACCAAGAACACAATAATCCAAAAAGAAATTACAACCCTAAAGTGATAAAAATAGCTTAACCATGTAGTGTTGATATTCTCTTTGAACTAGTGTCGAGAAGCTAGCCTTCCATACTCTATTTTTATGCTCCAAGCATGAGCCATCTTCTCTATGCTTTGGTCTCTATTCCACACCATAGCTCTCTTCTCCCTTTGCTACTATTCATATGATGTGACACATAAACATTTTTGGTCCATTTTCATTGTTTAATTGTGTTTAAAACCCTCTCTTCTGTTTCTATAGCTACTATATGTTTTTTTTCCTTCTTTAGCAGTTCTCACCATTCCAACCCCCACACTCCTCATTTTATTCTCCAAAATGAGGCAAATGAGGCAACCTTTCCACTCTCTTTTTATGATAAAACTAGCTTCAAATCAGTGGAAGGATGGCTTAACTTAGGTTAAGATGATCTAGCTGCTACCTTTCCTTCAATCTTCACCTTGTTTTAGCTATCCCTTCTTTTCTTCTCCACTTCAGC
>JANITW010000003.1:40284502-40319284 GCA_027564335.1 Erythroxylum williamsii
AGACAAGACTACTACAAGCTTACAAATGAAAACATAACTGAAATATAAATTTTGCATTAGTTGATGTCTTTACACCCTCTCGTTGGAACTGATAAACTTCAGATCCTAAAACTTATGCATGTGGGTACTATTGTGAGATCTCATAAGGTGCATATATGGTTGTTAAACTGCTCTTTAGAGAGGCATTTGTCATGAAAAAGTGCAATTGTTCCTTTCAGCCCATACTATAGTAACTAGGAATAATAGAGAGATGCAGAAGCACCATTTAATGATTTTGTTTGGGAACTCTAGATTAGAACACCGTATTTTGATTTGGCTTAAGTTATTTAGGAAATCATAAATAAGAAATTTGTGTATTAAAGCTTTCTCGATTTCAATAACAAAGTTGCACTGAAAGAATAAGGGATCTGATTTCTCTTCAATTCTTTGAGGAAGAGTGCACTAATTTGTAAAATGCAAGAATTTTTTTTCTTGTCAACAGTCAGTGGCCTATTCCTTATTGTAAGCCATAAGATAATAGAAGTTCGTAATTGTTGACGATAGAATTAAACAATGTTTATCCAAGGGAGAATTGCCAAGTTGTTTGCTAGCACCTGACTACATGACTAACTAGTGAAAACATCTTTGGAAGTGTGTTTCCATATAATTTTGCCATTATCAGAATTGATAGATGCCTACATAATTTAGGCTTTTAATAGAATGGGAACTGGAGCTATTATGATAAGTATCTTTCTTGTTGAAGCTTCTAAAATTGTAGCCTATTACAAAATTAGTGATCTCATAACTAAAGCTTCATCCATTTCTTCCAAAGCTTCTAAAATTGTAGCCTATTACAAAATTAGTGATCTCAGAACTAAAGCTTCATCCATTTCTTCCAAAAGGCCTACAGATAACTAGTTATCTTCCCAAAAATTGGTAGTGTCATCATTTCTAACGAGATAAATGAAATGAAATATCATTTTTCCTCTCATCTTAAAAATAACTTTCAAGGTGGTAGAAGTAAGATTATTAGCTTTCGAGCTCCACAAATTCTTGTTTTTAATGAACTAATTGTGAATCCATTTGCACCAAAGTGCTTGTTTATCAGTAGGTAAATCTCCATAATATGTTGGAAAGAAACACTGAGTTAAGAGATGTGGGTGAGGTTATCTTGAAGCTGTAAAATGAATGCCAAGGTACATCAAAGGTAGTAGTTATTGTTTGAACCAACTATAGATATCAAGAGTTAATTCCACGTTTGAAGCATTATTAGGTAGGAATAATCCACTTTTAGAGTAGTTTACTTAAAAACTATTTTGGAGAGTAACATGAGATCATCAGCAAAGCAAAGGTGTTATAATTTAAACCTTCTACATTTGAAGTGGGTTTTCCCTTAGTTCTCTCTATAACCTTTTGGAGTAGTTTGCTGAATGCCTCCTTCACCAAACCAAATACATAAGGTGAAACGAGGTCACCTTGTCACATTCCTTTGCAGTTTTTTAAAAGAAATTTGTTTGCTGACCATTAATAAGGATGTTATAGTAAGGAGAAGTAATACATTGAGTGATCCACTAGGTGAAAGCTCTTGGAAAATCCATGGCCGATAGAATATTGAAAATAAAATCTCAATCCACACTGTCATAAGGCTTTTTAGATTTGCAATGGCTATTTTAGTTCTTGATATTGGGTAAGAAAGAAACTCCAAAGTTTTTAATAATGTCCTTACAAATGTTCATAAGCAAAGTTCTTTTCAAGATAAAAAACACAACAACAGCGGGAGGTCTCATCACGGGTTTATCTATACAAGAAAGAAGAAATTGGGGTCCGTAAACTATGTCATTTTATGTATAACTTTGGGGCTACTCATCTAAATTATTCAAGCTAGTCCTCTCCTAATAAAACAGATTGCTAAATTTTGTAGTGCAGACTGCTAAAATGTTCTTTATTTTGTATGATTAATACATTGTATTAGGACTTTAATCAATCAATTCAATTACTTTTCCCACAAAAAAAAAACGGGTTAATGCTAATTTAACAGTTCTTCTCAAAATATTATGCTACCTAGAATATATCCAATTTGGTTCTAATTTTCAACACTTGAATGAAAGGAACATAGTAAAGAAAATGAAATAGGGCAATATCTGAAAAAAGGGCAGACGGCCACCGTTGTTCGACAATAAAAGAACAGCGTGTCCACCTGCTAACCGAACCATCGTCCTGGTGTTGCCAACAGCGCTCTTATGTCGTCATTTAATGGTCTTATCCTCTCCATGAAATGTTCCCCATGTTTTTTCACATCATCACCCAAAGTCCAAGTCTGATGTTAGCCCTCTTTGTTGTTAACCCAAGTCCAATTTTCTAATACACTTCTTTGGGCGCATATTGTCTTCCAAATTGTTGCTTTCTCGAGATTATTGGTTGCTTAGACCAATCTATAAATATATAAGTAATGTTGCCATTGTATCTTATTTCTTCTTTCTTCTTTCTGCAATATTAGAAAATAGCGTCTACAATATCTTACATCCACCCCATCCCGAATAATCTCAACAGTTCAATATCAAAACTCCAGAAAAAGAACCAAAACGGTAATTATTGCACAACAACCATGTCTTGTAGCATCCTTTTTTCTTTTCTAATTCTTTAACCTTCTTAGAAGTTACGATTTTAAACCATTTTCTTCCTTTTCTTTTAAATCTTATGATGGTTGCGACCATCGCTAGACAACAATTTAAGCTGATAAAATCCCAGTTGAATTTTGTGAGCAAAGATACTAAAGGAAGAATATACGAGATATTATTTTGGATATGGATGGTCCTTTCTTAGTATGCAGGCTTATCATTACAAAGTATATTACATAAATCTATTTGATAACTTTTGGCACAGATAGGTCCGCTGATATAATATATGATGATTGGATATTAATTTTCTCTTCGTAATTTAAAATTTAGAGTCGGTTCAAGTTGAATAGATATTGATAGATGATTTATGCATTGACAATGAGTACAACAAGAAAGTTTAATAAACCTGTCTAAATGTATATGGTTTTTTAACTGATGTCTGCCTTGCCTAGCTAGATGTACATTCATCTGCGTACATGTATTTATGTGCATACATTATGAACAAATCTTGTCCTTATTAGGAAGTGGAATGGTGCCTGATTCAAGCTCCGGTGAGATTTAAGGAATATTTTCGTCTTAAAGAACGATAGTTTGAATTGTTTTTCTTGCACATTATTTCTTGTTATAAAACACGGTATTCTATTTTGAATTTTTTTTATTAAGAAGCGGGGCTAAAGCCTAAAATAAGAACTATAGTACTGTAATACAGGATAAAGTAACTCCAACAGAATCAGCAAATAAAAGCGAAATTAGACCCTCAACAATATCACAAAATCAGTGGACACTTACAGGTAGTCGGTAACTATAAGTAACTAACAAATTTACACAACGATTACCTTCATGAAAAACATATCAAACGCGTACTACCTAATATTTGGACAACTCTTTAATAGCCTGAACAAGTGGAAGCACCACCGGATCTATTTTGAATTTGGGATGCACTGAAAACGAAGGCGTATTAATTGATTAGCACTACATTTGTTAATTAGATAGCTAGCATCGGTAGAAGTGCATAAAACCTTTCAGTTAATTGCTAATTAGTTTAATATTATGAAATGCTTTGACTGATGATTCGTTTAGAAGAAAATAGTCAACCGAGGAGATGGGGATCCAATTGATAGTAAAAAATATATCGCCACTGTATTTCAACAAAGTCAGGAAAGAAAAATAAGACTGACATGTTGATGGATTTGAACTGGACAGTGAAACGAAATGGTTATAGTTAAGCTGTCATTGTTTGTAAAAGTTGACAACTCTGATGCTGATCGCTGCCGCTTATATGCTCTTTCATTCTTTTTTTTTTTCTTTCAGGAACAAAAAAAAAAAAAAAAGTGGTTGCATGGAATATTAACTGTCATTCTAAGAAAATTAAATTGGAATAGAATTAAAACTGTCAGAATCACGCCCTTAAACTTCCATGTAACATACACCACTTATAATTTTTACTCTATACCTTCATTCTTATACGTCAAAACCTCCTCTTCTACATAGCTTTCTCTTTCTCTTTCTCTTTCTCTGCAGAATATATATGGCTGTCATCTCATTTCATTGGGACTTAAATAACATACATGAAACTGGCAAATATACTTATTGTTATATATTTTAAGGCTAAAAGAAATGTAATTAATTAGGGTGATTTGTTTTTACATATCCTAGTAGTAGTTGGATTAGGTGTTTTCTCATAATTAGGAGTTTGTCATCTTTATGGGACTGTAATACCCTCATGATGATGTTAATGTGACTTGGAGTCTAGGCCCCCTATTTGTTTCATGTAACCGAACGAAACTGTATACCTGAGACAACTAAGGGTGTTGACCCTTTTTTGCCCTTTGCATGTCAGTGAGGACCAAAAGGACCTGTCGGAAATCCGAATGGTAACTAGTATACAACACCCTAGGGGATAATCATTAAACAAACATCCGTAAAGACTTCAAAAGTTACGACCAGGGAGGGTGAATCAACACTCTCAGGTGTATTTTTAAATTTTATTCCTCAGCACTCAAAGATCAAGAGCTTTGATTGACGTACTTCTACACTTGTGATGAATGTTAGTTTTGGAATCGTATTTTCAAAATTTTGTCCATTGCCCTAATGTTTTTTTACTTGTGAGGTCCACTGCGAAAGAGATGGAGAGAGAGAGTGATGAAGGAGGGTTTGTCCGGAAGTGAATAAGAAGATGCGAAATAAGAGAGAGAGAGAGGGTGAAGCCTACAAGTCGGTGGACCCAATCCACAGGCCACATAACGACATGGTATGGAGAGTGAGGGTAGCATGTAACAGCTACACATTCTCTCTCTGTTTATCCTCATTTTGTAGATATCATTTAAGGTAGAAAAATGAATTGAACAAAATCAGGAAATTTAACAAAATTAAAAAAAGAAAAAAAAAATGCTATATGTATATGTGTTAGTATGTCTGCATGACACCAAATCAAAGATGAACCACACCAACCTCACTTGTTCAAAACAAAGAGCTAGAGAAGGAGTAGAAAGTGGAAGGAGTCTACATGACTATGGGGTTTCATTTCTCTTCATCTTTCTCTTGGTTTTGATTTCTCTTTCATCCAGTTTCTTATCCTGTTATTAATCGATACCCAGAAACTCAAATCACCATTTTTTGGGTTTTTACTGTTAAGAATTTAAGAGGAACTTAATTGCATGTAGGTGTGAAGTTGTTTCTTAATTGTAAATCTCTTTCCTGAGGAGAAGTGAAGAGAAGGAATTAGGAGGTGAGGATAAGAATATAAAAGAAGGAGAATTCTTCAAGAACGACATCGAGAAGGAAGAGAGAGAAGGGGAAAAAAAAAGGCATAATTTGGTTATGGCTACTTCGTCTTCATCAGTGCCCTTCTTTGGGATTAGGGAAGAAGATCAAAACCAGATGAAACAGCAACATTCTTCATCAACGCCAGCTTCATCTTCAGCTCCTAGTACGGCGCCGTCACAGAAGAAAAAGAGAAATCAACCTGGGACTCCAAGCAAGTACCAACAGCTTTTATCTGCAAATATCAGTATAGCTACTGGTTAAACAACAAAAATTCTCAAACATCAACATTGATTTCCTTGGAATGTTGTTTCAGATTCTTTTTTTAATAAGAAAAATAAAGAGAAGTCCTCAATTTTCAAACTTTAAGACATGGGATGTGTGAAAGTTTTATGCGTTAACTGAAGGCTGTCTTTGACCTTGAGTGCGTGTTCCTATGTCGTCTTTGTTGATGAGTTTCCATTGTCTCCAGCATTAGAATTGTTTTGGCCTTTTATTTCTAGCTTCTGACGGGATAATAAAATTATCTATTTTGTTGTTTGGCATGTTTCATAACAGATCCAGACGCAGAGGTGATAGCACTATCTCCCAAGACCCTAATGGCAACAAACAGGTTCATTTGTGAGGTATGCAACAAAGGGTTCCAAAGGGAGCAAAACCTACAGCTCCACAGAAGAGGACACAACCTACCTTGGAAGCTAAAGCAGAAGACTACAAAAGAAGTGAAAAGGAAGGTGTATCTGTGCCCTGAGCCCACATGCGTCCACCATGATCCTTCTAGGGCTCTTGGTGACCTTACTGGCATCAAAAAGCATTACTCTAGAAAACATGGCGAGAAGAAATGGAAGTGCGAGAAGTGCGCTAAAAGATATGCTGTTCAATCTGATTGGAAAGCACATTCTAAAACTTGTGGAACTAGAGAGTATAGATGTGACTGCGGAACCCTCTTCTCAAGGTAATAATTATTCTCCCTTCTCGTTTCATACATTAACTACTACTTCTTCTTCTTCTTCGACTCCAATACTTATCATGTTCTTCAATGGAGCACTGGAATTCGAGGTAAAAGGTTTATAATGACAAAAACACTTGATGAAAATAAAGCCGAGGGAGGGACCGAGAGAGAGAGAGGCGTTATGTATGTATGTAAGTATCTACTGCCTACTAATTGGCATGTTTGGTTTAGGGCAAAGGATTCCGCAAATAAAAGAAGAAGGCTTTGATGCAGTTCCCAAATTCTTAGTTTCTCCTTAGGGGATTCTCTTCTCTTTCCCTCTCTTCTAGACATCGTGTAAATAAATGGTTTGTTTAACTTTTATCTTTTCTTTATCTATCTTGGGATTTCACACAATATGGTATAATACTGTGGAGGAGACGGTGGACAGCAGTCAGCATGTTCACACGTGAATAATCTCTTGAAACTGCCATGGACTCGTAGCTTAGATTTTTCGCTTGGGGACAAATTCAACAACATGATCAAAAAAATAAAACAAAAATTTCTCCTTGGAACTCCCGCCATTATTAGTTGTTTACTTTCTCCTATTCACGTGCTGCTATTGCTGTGTTGTTTACCATGTTTGTTCTCTTTTGGGTTGGCTAGATATGAGCAGGTCTGTGCTCTTACAGGTACCCATTTCCATGATAACGATAGGCCCCAACCTATTCTCTACATCTCTGTCCCGGTTTCAGTTCGGGACTGTACTTGGAATTGCAGTGTCAAGAGATGTAGAGAAGGAAGTGTGTTTTTTGAATGAATAAGGAGGAGATTCATTCAAAAGACGGGGATTCTTGTTGATTTTAGTTCGTAGCTAGTTTTAGGATATGTCTTAACTGGAAATAGAGCATCATGGTTATCGCATTAATTGAAGACTACTGAAAGGACTTCTTTGATTGATTGCTTTTCATATTGTTGAATAAATTCTCTTGTTGCATTTATTGAACAACCAGTTCTTCATATAGTATTTCATGGTTGATTGGTTCATAATTGCCTATTTCTGGTCCAATTCGTTTCACCTACCACTCATAATTATGTTCCTGACTTCTACGGGAATTATAGTTGAACTTCCCTCTTTCACGTTCTCTACTATTTTCTTTCCTCTTTCTTACAATTTTTCTGTGCCTGACATTCTACTTGTGCTAGCTGAAAGCCTCTTTATATTTTAGTTTTCTTATCCTTGAATTATTCTCTTCCATACAGTTAGAGTTCATCGTACGTTTGTGTCATTTACCATCTGCAATGTAAACCCTAGTTTTCACTTACAAGGTTTAACTTCACTTGGAGCTTTTTCGTGAAGAAAATAGACGCCAGGTAGTTTTACTACATATAAGTTGATTGTATGCTAGCAGCAACGGAAATGGTAATCATATTCTTCAATTGTATCAATTGATTGTCGTAAACTATATAACTAGGTGTGCGGAAATGTGTGTTCGGTTCATATGATTGATGTATACGTGTTCCTTGTCAGTCATTGTTTTGGTATTCAACAATTTGCTTATACATGTGTGGAAGTAGTGGAGTTGAATTGGAGTTAAAAACATTTAGGTCTCTCTTTCTTGACTATGCATAGTTTTATACGTTTTTCAAGCAGAATATATGTAATGGTTTCTTCCAATCGTGGCAGGCGTGACAGCTTTATTACTCATCGGGCCTTCTGTGATGCTTTGGCTCAAGAAAGTGCCAGAAATCCTCCTCACACCCTGAACACTATTGGCAGCCATTTATATGGAAATAACAAGATGAGCATAAGCCTATCTCAAGTTGGTACTCAACATTCAACTATGCAAGACCACAATAATCAATCAAGTGACCTTCTTCGACTTGGTAGCGGAAACCGGACTGGACAATTTGAGCATCTCCTTCCACCCTCGATGGGTTCGTCATCTTTCCAGACCCCGCAGCCAATGTCCTCAGCGGCTTTCTTCATGCAAGAATCAAACCAGAATTACCATGATGAACACCAATCTCCACAAGGGTTGCTCCAAAACAAGTCATTCCATCATGGCCTTATGCAATTTGCTGATCTTCAAAACTCCACATCAAATCCTACCTCTAATGCCAATCTTTTCAACCTCAGCTTTCTTTCCGACGGCAGCACCACAAGCAGTCTCACTAACAACATTAATTCAAGCAACACCGGTGGAAACCTACCATCTTCAGGATTGCTTATGCCTAACCACTTTAATAACCAAAATGGTGCTGGCGGAAAAAATGAAACCTCCGACATCTTCTCCAACAACATTCTGGGTGATCAATTGAGCTCTGGTGGACCTTCGCTATTCAACGCATCTGTTCAAATCGATAATGCGGTTCCTCTCCCGCATACTTCTGCAACAGCTCTTCTTCAGAAAGCTGCTCAGATGGGCTCAACTTCAACCAATTCCTCTCTGCTAAGAAGCTTTGGCGGATCTGCTTCAAATATTTCCAAATCTGACAGCAGGTCACTTGTTTCTGGGAACTTCAGTGGCGGCATCTTCAGTGAAAACGGGGGAAACCTTCACGACTTGATGAATACATTTGCTAATGCCAATTCCTCCAATTTTGGTTCAAGACAGGAAAATCAGTATGGTGGATACAATAACTCGAATAGGACAACCCTCCTGGAAAGAGAGAAGCAACAAAACCATGTACCTAACTTCGGGAACATGGACGAAGTGAAGTTGAATCAAAGTCTAAACATGGGCATCTGTGGATCAGATAGAATGACAAGAGACTTCCTTGGAGTTGGACAAATAGTAAGAAGCATGAGCGTAGGATTCTCGTCACACAGAGAGAAGCAACAACAACAAGCACAGCAACAGCACAGTGGAATAGAAGTTGGATCCTCAATGGACTCTCAGACAAATATTGCCGCGCCGACAAGCCATTCTTTCGGAGGAGATGGGAACTTTCCCTGAGAAAGGTGACGTGTGTTGATTCTTCTTCGATGATTTTTGAAACCTAAGTTACCTAACAAATAAAATGGCATTGATTCCATTGGTATATGTGTCTCTGCGTGTTTTATATTATTTTACTGTTAGTTAAGGGCTGATATCGGTGCTTTGCTGTGACTCTGACACAAAACATTTCCATGCACGAATTGGAAAAGGGGGGGAGGGCAAGCAGTTATGAGATAGTGGTACATATAGGGTTTTGTTTCTTTCCTTGTTTCTTTGTCTTTAACATTGTGTATACGTATGCACACACACACAAAGTATATACAAAAAATGTGGCAGAGTCACGAGCGGTAGCTCTTTGGATGCTCAAACAAAATGTCTTTTCCTTCTAATCAGGTACATGATACCCTGGCAGATTGATATCTACAGCTATGGCTCTCACTTTGAGCATATATTATTTCGTATCTACTTCAGGAGCAAGTTATATACAAATTATAAACATGCATGACGAAAAATTTTACCGTCCAACAAATTGCATCATTCTTTTTCGTTCATATTCTTGCATTAGTTTACTGAACCGACACTTGTCTTTTTCGCAATTTTCTTCTTGTACCTCAAACAACGAGAAAAGCCTCTTTTAAACTGTTTATCTTTCTACTTGATTTATGTCTACTTATATCGATTGAAAATTTGAGATTTCTATATAGGTGTTCTCAAATTTTCAAAATCTGAGGCTCCTATAATTTCCTGTTGAGAAAATAAAGATTATTTCTTCAAAACAACCAAAAGAAATTAAAATTTTATTTCTGCATTTATTTGTAACTATAAGATTGATTTGGGAACAATAAAACCATCTAAAATTTCCGAGTTTGGTGGTTGTCTGCAGGGCCAGCAACTTGTATGGAAGAGGGTGACATAATGTAGCACGTGAACCGGAGCTTTGAAGAAGTTGTTACTTTTTTACATAGGCAGCTGAAATTGCTTTTTTAGCTGTACCTTGTCTTTGATTCCTCTTGACCTTCAACTGTACCTAGGAGTTTCCATCAATTCCATATTTTGGATAGATATCTTTAGCCGCACATGCAAGTTTGCTTTTGAATTACAGGAACTTTTATGTCGTATTACCTATCTACCAGTGATAAACAACTGTTTTTGTTCAGGTAAATGGAAAACTCGTTTACCATATACGAGATAGAAAGCCAGGTCTTGAAGAGTAATCCACATTGCATGAAAATGTTGACTAATTTTTTTGGGGCTAATTATAAATAAAATTCACAAGAGTAATCCACTTTGCATGAAGAAGTTAACTAACTGTTTTGAGGGTTAATTATAAGTAAATTTCTGATTTTTATTTAATTTTGCAATTCTAACTAGAATTTTAAAAATAATAAAATAATCTAACTTTTAACTAAAAAAATAACTAACTATTAAATCTTCAATTAACAGTTTTTACGTGATTGACCAACTATTTGTCTTGTGACGAACTCTTATCTTATTATTGTCACTTGGTAAACAAATATTTAAAAAGTAAAATATTAAAACTTTAAATCCCTAATTTCTTAATGGCAGTGTATCTCACTAAAACTAAGTCATTTTTCCATCTTTGCACCACTTCTACTACACTACCGCCGCACCAATATTGCATTCTGAGTCAGTACGTCATTGAAAGTAACCATTCTCATACACCAACTGCAACAGTTGCTTCTGCAGTCTATCATTCTCATCTATAAAAAAAACCTGTTTATTGCCATCAACTTCTTATTAATAGCTTGGAAAGGCATGTTGGAAGGCAATTTAAAACTATGCCTAGATTAAATTGTCAAAAGTCTAATACATGTTTATTAAAGTTCATAGTTATTTGTTTAATTATGTTCATGTATTGATTATATAATAGCAGTTTATTAATAGATTATTGTATTTAGATTTTAAACGTCATCTTTTGTACCTAGCTACAAACACATCTTTGTATTTAGTTAAAACTACTTAAGTGAAATACTTCTTCTTTCTCCTAAACAATCCTCTTCTCTCTAAATCTTCCTCTCCTCTTAATAAAGTGGTACCAAAGCTCGGTTATTCTTTAAGAAATGACAAACAATAGTGGAGTATACTCATTTCAATTATCTCGCCTCACAAAAGAAAATTATAAAACATAGATTCCTTGTACAAAAGTTTTGCTTGTCTCACAAGATATTTGGGCGATTGCAGAGAAATATTTTATGCAATTTCAAAGTGAAGTCGACTTGTTTAAAATGAGAAGGATACTTTGGAAAAGATAAATAAATCATACATATACTTAGCTATTATTTTTCTTACTTCTATACTTAAATTAACTTATTTTACTTAATTTATTCTATCTTTTTAGGTAATAAAAATATGTTAAATTAGGATAAGATTTATAAAAAATTAGAGAGAATTACAAAAAAAAAAATACACAAAGAAATTATAATTCTTAAGTGAATATGACTTACTAAACAATCATACGCTAGTCTGTATCCCACTTAAATGACTTACAGAAGAAGATGTGGTTTAGAGTATAAGTAGCATAGAGATCATGCATAAGTGCAAATATACAAATAGGTTCAAACATGGTCATGTCTCAAGTTGTGTTGCCCTAGAGAAAAATTATAAAAATATGGCCTAAGATATAGGCATATCAGAACTTGTGTCTCCCACTAAAAAGTTATAAAAGATATATGGCCTGAGATATTATCTTGTCTCAAAATATTGTTGAGGTGGATAAATTTTATTTAAATCATAGGAAATCATAATCACATAATCTTCTATCATTCTTTTCTATTCTAAACCTAGGGTTAACAGCTTGAAGGAAGAAAAATCTTTGAGAGAATAAGTTTAAAGTTGTTTTTAACAAAGAAGAGAATTGGAGATCCTCCTAACAGATCAAAGCTAATTGGAATATAAAGATTTCATCTGGAGTTCTTTCTACCATTATGACCACTACAAGAAAAATGCCATTTAGCAATGGATATTACCGACAGAAAATCTTTAGATTCCATCGGTAATAGAAATTGGCAATGGAATTAACCAACGGACAAAAACGTTGTAAAAATAATCATAGGTAAATTTATCAACGGGCGTTTTATGTAATCATCGGTGAATATATCGACGGTTGGCTGCGACTGTCGATAAATTTACCTACGATTATTTTCTTTCCGTCTAAATATTTGCGGACAGTATTGGTTTTTTTTTTGGTAACATTACCAACGATTATGATTTCCTGTCGGTGAATACCAACAGTTCAACAAATTCTTACGATAAAGTTAGCGACGTGCTATCAATATTACCAACGGTAATTTTTTGTTTCGTCGGTAAATATCATAGATTTTATTGACGGTTTGTGATGTTCTGTTGGTAAATATAATGAATTTTACCAACATACTTGTATTTCCATCAATAAATATTTTTAATTTTTTTAAAAAAAATCCTGACGTTATATTTTATTTCATGATCCTATGGTTAATGTATAATTTCAACAGTTATAAATTATCTGTGCATAATATTTTAATTTATTTATATATTTAATTTCTTTAACAGAAAGTTGATTGATGATATAAAGTTAAATTTATCTTAATTGATAATAAAAATATTAAATTGTACATAATAAGTATTTATATTTCAAATAAAATGACTACAAGTACACTATTATCCTGGTCACTGCAGATGCTCTGAGGTGTTATCCCTCCCTTTCAACTCATCCATCTCATTACGAAGCTGAGGTATGTACTCCATCAATGTTTGCACTGTGTTCTGAAGCTTACTAACTTCATCTGTTGTCGATCGTCTACTAGATATTGTTGTACTGGACGTGGAAGATTGCGAATAACATGTGTTCACAAATTAACCTAATCTAAAGATCCTTCCACAACAGTCCCTACCACCCACTACATCAACATATGTCTGACTCTCATTAACAGCTTGTCCATGATGAGACTATAGTTGAATGTCTTCTTGTATGTGATCCTATTAGGAGGCAATGTTTATATTAGTAAGTAATAATTATTAAGAATTAATATTAAAACATAAATTTTACATACATTAAGTTCTCTACATCTGGTGTTGATGAATGTTACTATAGCACCCCACTCCCGCAAGACCCGAACCATATATTGATAGTGATATTCAAGTCCGTGCCCCATGAGAGTGGAGTGCTAAAGTACTCAATCATTCAGAAATCGATACATTTTTTTCAAAACCAAAAACATATAGGCAGAAATCGAAACTCACATTGGGCCCACATTCATGCATAACCAATTTCAATGAACACTCTTTTCAATAGCCATTTGGGTCATTTCACAAAAACAAAACAATTGAGTCATTTTGAAATACAAATTTATACAAAAGTTTGCGAAATATACAATGCAATACAAAAATAGAGAAATGCAATGCAGACGTGAATCGATTCCGACATCTATCCTCACTTGAATTCTGTATGTATACTCCCGTTGGCCTAATGAGGTATTCTTCAGAGTCTTGAAAAATATTTTCAAATTTTGGGTGAGTTTTGCGAACACAATCAGTGATCATCATCGATGGCTCACCCAGTCACATAACACATAATTCGCATTTCACATATTTCACATTTCACATATTTCACATATTTCACTTTCCATTTGTTACTTTGTTGTGACCGAGTGCCTAAACTGTCCCATATAAGGCTCATTGATAACTGTCCCTTATCCACTTGGGGGGATACAAGGCTCATTAAACATTGAGCCCGAGGCTCAGATTCACTTTTGAGCTTGAGGCTCATTTTTACTCGTTGAGCTTTAAGCTGTAATCGTTGGCTACTCTGGTCACAACTGTCATTATATTTCATGCAATCATGCAATGGAATGCATCACTCACATTTGTAAGTTCCCATTCACTCACTTTCACATGTCATCGGACCTTAGTCCAGCATTCCACATTGAAGTGGAGAATTCACAATTTCATTCATGTACAAATACAATTACATGTTCATAACACATTTAACAATCACATTCACATTCATAATCACTCAATTCATAACGTAAACAAAACAAAAGTAAGATCATCTAGGTCTACTCACAGTACGCTCCAGATTAACATTCGTTTTCAATTTCTGGGAATACCTGAATACAGACACTGGAACTTGATTCTTCACCAAATGAAGAGATATTTAGCTCAATTGGAAGCTCTTTTCTTCCTCTTCCTTTTTCTCTTCTTGGACAACCTTAAAATCTATCTTATAGGCTAGGAAAATTGAAACCCTAGCTTGTTTCTCTCTTTCTCTTCTTCTCTTTGTACTTCTCGCTCTTTTTCATGACATTCTCTCTCTTTTCTCTAGAATTTTTGTTTTTCTCTTCTAGTTCCTTCCATTCAAGTTTTTCTACTCCATTTATAGGCAAGGCTACACTTTTTCTTCCAATTATGCCCTTAATGATTAAGAATTGTCCTATTTGTCCTTCCATTTCTGCCTTATGCCTTTCATACTTAAGTGTCTTACCAACAATACCCTTGAACATTCTAACATAACATTTTATTCTAAAAGCATCTTCTCTATTGTCTTAAGTTTCTAAGGACACCAAAGTCATTGAATTCGGTTTAGTGATTCAAAAGATATACTTCAAACATTTTTGGACTATTCTTGTCCAAATCAATGTACGGTGCACAACTTCCATCTAAAATTTAAATATCTTAGAGACTGAATTAGATTCCAAGTTCTTCATACCATTTGTAGCTCCATGTCTCTAGTTTACCAAAAATCAGAAATCATCTCATTTGGAAATCTACAAATCAAGATATTATCAAAATACTGAAGTATATTCAACAAAATAACACCAGGTCATACTATTTAAGGGTACACTCACTTTACCCGTTCCACTTTTTCACTCAATCTTTCTCAATTGGATTTAGAGGGATGTGATTTTTGGTAGAGATGTAGGACAATGCCTTACGAATCCAATGGTTCGATGGTTTAAGAATCAAGGCATTTGGATGTCTAGAGAGGAGGTTATGACCAAAAGAAGCAACTATGTTCATGACCTCAATTGTCTTACTTAGTTTCGCCTTACTTTGTACAGTAACTTTGTCTCACTTTGTACAATAACTTCGTCTCACAGTAACTTCATCTTAGTTTCTATCATCTTAATTTAAACAGTAACTTTGTCTTAGTTTCTATCGTCTTACTTTGAACAGTAACTTCGTCTTAGTTTCTATTGTCTTACTTTGAATTGTAACTTCGTCTTACTTTCTATCGTCTTACATTGAACAGTAATTAAGACGAAGCAACATACAACTTGAAATGCTCGTATCTCTCAACTTTGATATCTAAAATTAACAAAATTTATATCGTTGGAAAGCTAGGAAGATCATCAACAACTTTCCAGAAGGCAACTTTGCTAAAATCTATTTATATTAGTCCTAAATTTGCCCCTAACGTCTGAAGACGAATTTTCCATTCATACACCAACGTACTGGACCTAGTTCTCATTTCATGACTAATTTTGAGACTCTTAGAGAAAAAATTGAAATTCAATGTCTTCATACCAAATATAGCCATATACCTCTAGGTTAATCCAAATTAAGAATCATCTCGTTTGGGCAACTAGAGAAAATGTTGTGGCTAAAAGACTGAAGCATATTCAGTGAACATTTTCCATATCACTACCAATTTTGTTTCCAAATCTTTCCTTATCTCAACTCATACCTAAATCACTCTTTCCACTTCCTCTACTTCTCATTTTCAATAAAATCACATTTAAAAACAATCCTACTCGGAAGTTGTCAATGAATGCATGTACACTTATTTTTGTGCAAAGATTCAATATTCATGTGCATATATACTATACATTATGCATGGGCAAGAAAATGCATTTTCTTAGTCTCTCTTTGAGCTCACATGTACTGAAATTTTGGGTCCTAACCCTTAATATGAGGATGGGATGTTACACTATGTAATATTGGTCAAAATCAAATAAATTGATTATCTAAAGAATGCCTACTAATTAAATTACATTAAGTAGATTCAACTCTTTGAAATCATTATCTGGTTGGTAAAATGGCATGAAAGTCATTTGGAAAGGAAACATGAGCTTCCTATCTATTTCAGTTAATTCATTCATACATTTATGGTCCAATGAATATAAGGGCATGTCGTGGGGTTGTATACTTCATCACTTTTGTAGATGACTATCCTCAGTATGAACAAGTCTATTTGATTTCTTACAAATTGGAAGCATTAAAGTATCTCATAAATTATATGAATTTAGTAGAAATTAAATTAGATAAGAAAACAAAAGCATTGAGAATTAATAAAGGAAAAGAATACTTGTCTGATAAGTTTAAAATGTTGTGTGATGAAAAAGGAATAGAAAGAAAATTAGCTATTCCTCTAGCTTTACAATAAAATGGATTTGTCGAAAGATAGAATAGAACATTACTAGAAATGATTAGGTCCATAATGTTATAAGCAAATATACCAATAACCTATTGGGGTGATGAATTGCTTCCAGTCACTTATATACTTAATCAAATGCCCAACAAATTAGTTACGAACACTCTGTATGAGTTATGGATAGAAAGAAAAACCATCATTGAACATTTAAGACCATGGGGATGTGCTGCCAATGTTCATAATCTCTCTCATATATATGGAAAACTGGGCCAAAGAGGTAAGAAAAGTATCTTTATTAGATACTTTAAATAGTCAAAAGGATCTGTGTTCATAAGTGAATGAGGTAATGAAGGAGTAACTGAATTTGAATCACAAGATGTCACATTCTTAGAGACTGACTTTCCAAAATAGGGTGAAATTTTCTATATGAAACCTTTGATTATAATTATTATATTACTAGGAATCATGAAAAAGATACTTTATTTGAGTACGAGTGATCTAGAGCTTAAAGAATAACTCAAGAACACTTAAGATTACAACCCACTAAAAGTTTGCTTATTGTATTTAATCCAAGTGGAAGTAATCAAAATATTAACAAATTTTTTAATCATAACCCACGTTTACGCAGAAGTAATTGTGGCATGATTCCTCGATGCCATTTTGAAATAAAAGGGAAATTTTATATAATTATCCCGCAAATAGATAATGAGCAAGGAATGTACATGAGGCTCTTAATGGTCCTACTAAAGAAAAACGAATGAAAGTAATAAAAGAAGGAATAACTTTTTAAAGCCCAAATCTAGTATGGGACTTAGTTAATGTCCTTAATTGATGTAAAGCTATTGGGAACAAATGGGTTCTCAAACTAAAATAAAAAGATATAGAGCACACCTTATGGAGAAAGGATATACTTAATAGGAGGGAATCGATTACGATAAGACATTTTCAGTTGTTTTGAGATTTTCTTCAATTCGTCTAATCTTGGCTATAATAACTAGATTAGATCTTAAATTGCATTAAATAGACGTAAATATTGTTTTTTTAAATGGTTCATTGGGACAAGCCAAGAATATAAAGCATGTTAGTTATTGAAATCAATTTGTAGTCTCAATTAGTCTTTAAGGTAGTAGTATATACGTTATTATAACGTAATCATTTCATATTTTTAATGAAAATCATTAAAGATCCAAAGATAAATTTGTGATTTTATCTTTATATATGGATGACATTTTCATTGCTTATAATTTCCTTTATTAAGCAACTCAAATTTTAGTTGTCATCTGAACTTGAGATGAAAAATATGGGCGAAGCTACATACAATCTTGGGGCTAACATTTTAAGAGATTGTTTAAAAAGATTATTTTCACTTTCTTTCGCAACTTATATCAAAAGATTTTAGAATGATTCCGTATTCAAGATTCCAAACTAATAGATAATCATATTGATAAAGGCGAAGGTCTTAGTAAGAAGTTTTGCCTATCTATGCCACAAGAAAGAGAAAAAATAAAGAAAATTCCTTACTCTAGTACAATTGGAAGTCTCGTATATGTCATGATGTGTACAAGGCCAGAAATTTGTTACATTATTATAATGATGAGTATATATCAGTCAAATCTCAGAAAAACAAATTAAAAAGTAGTAACGTTATGTTATCAAGGCAACGACCTATGTATATAATGGTATACAGATGTAAATTGGGGAGGAGATATAGATAAGAGAAAATCTACCTCTGGATATGTTTTCCTACTTAGCAATGGTGCTATATTATGGAAAAGTAAGAAATAATCATGTGTTACTCTATCCATAATAAAAGTTGAATTTATAATATTTTTAGCAATAGTACAAGAAACAGTGTTACTTAGACAATTCTTAGTTAGTTTAGGGGTCATTCAAAATGAGACTGATCCATTAACAATCAATTGTGATAGTCAAGCAACAATCAGCTATATAAAAAAGACCTTAATTTTCTTTGTAAGACTAAGCATATAAATACCAAGTTTAATTATATGAAAGATATAGTTATACGAGAAGAAGTGAACATAAAGTATATATCTACACGAGATATGGTGGTAAACCCAACGACATAACTAATTTCTTGGACAAGTGAAGTCACTAGGATTATATAAATATTAAAATGTAGTTGATTAACATTTCTCCATGTATGTTCATCCAATTTTTTTATCATGTTTAGATAAAAATATGAGTTGACATTTTTTATTAAGTAATAAGATTACGTAGTACTTCATTTTGAAATATGGTTATGACATATTTTTCGTATAAATCAAAGACTATGTCAAACATAGAAAAGATTGGCCTTTTCATACAAGCAATTGACTCCAATCTTTGTAATGACTTAAGAAAAGGCAAGTTTTAAACCTATTTTCATGGTGATAATAGAGAGATAAAGTAAGAAACTTAAATCATGAATGACGACTTAAATGATAAGCAAAAATTAAATTGATTTAGAGTGATTATATGGTCATAATATCTGTCTTAAACTTCCATCTATAAGTTCTAAATGGCAAAGTTAAAAGTAGATAAGTGAACTCCGGTTATACATTAAATATGTATGAACTAACATCTATATAGTATTGTATTTATAAAAGACGTATGCTTCAAATTAATAGGAGTTAATACAATAGTACATGACTCTTACCATATGTGCAAAAAAAAAAGGATTATAAAAGGGATTAATGTAAGCTAAAAGATCTCAACTTACATTGTGTGAGACCTTATAAGTTAAGTTGACCTCTAACTATATCCTTAGGACTCTTGTCTAATTCTTAAGAATTAAATTTAAGGCTTACAGTTTTAGAATGTTACTAAACGATTATGTTTGATACAATTTTATGAAAAAATTCTAAGAAAAAAATTAAAATTAATTCAAGAGAATTGAGAACAAAGAAGGGTCAACTTTTGATTTCCAACTCAAATAACAAACTTTCGTATTTTAAGTAAGAGATTCAAATAATTTATAACACAGTAAAATATGTGAGATCAAAAGAGATTAACTACAAGATATGACCTAAGGTATATCATAGAAAATGTACTCAAAGATCAATTCATTAATTGAGACATCATATATTCCTGATAGATATATGAGTATGAGCTCTCATCATATACTAGACACACGAGTTATTAGATAAGTATGAGACCAAGCAAAAATCTTATTAATTAAACCCATAATAAGTGAGTGGGAGATGATCATAAAAGGACATAGCTGATTAGTTTAACAGGTATGACCTTTCATTATCATTAGATGTTAAAATACAGTTAAGGACATTATTTATGAATATGTTCCACAGGTTAAAGGATATCTTGAAAATTTTTTTTCCTTATTACAAAACTATCTCTTTTAAGTATTTGTTTTTCAAAAGATTAGCATCAAGCTTATCAAAACAAATATTTTTTTGAAATCCTTTAACCTATGGAATATAATCAAATCCAAATAAGGGGTTGATCTATGATGCATATGTTTTTTAAAGATTATGTATTTACCTATATGTTAGAAAATTTTCTTACAAAATCAATTGTAAATAACTTTAATTGATAATTTTCTTACAAAAAAAAATTGTAAATAATTTTAATTGTCCATTTTATTTTTTATTCGTGTATTTAGTTAATAAATAACAATTATTACAATCCACATGTACGCTAACATGAAATTGAACTTGATTACGTGGCACTCCATCTCAACAACGTAAGGATAGAATAAATTATGAATTATATTTATAATAAATTAAAATTATAAATACTTATTTAGTATAATTTATGATTTTAACTAATCTTACAAAATTAAATAAAGTTCAAAATATAATTTACCTTAATATAATCTTTAAAATGATGTATAGTATAATGAAGGCTACTTTATAACACACCAATTTCTTACCAAATCACAAAAATTTGTAATTAACTAGATTTATATTTAAGCCACAATTTTCTCATTTTACATGAAATAACTCAAATTTTGTACCACAATCAATCTTCTCATCTAAATAAGTTATCCAATCTACTTCGTCTCAAATCAAATTCATCTAAATCTTGTCACGAATAATCAAGAACTTATAATTTTATTCGAGAAACCACTACCATATATCCTACTCTTTATTTAACTCACTGTGCTCCATCTTGAATTATGGATATTTTTAACTTTTTAAAGATATATGAAGCATTTAATTGCTCACTTTCATTTACTTTGACGTATAGGTAGGAGCATGAGAGTTAAATTTATTACATTTTTTATTGGTTAATCAACTTTGTCAACTTGTTTTCCATTACAATTTATTAAATCTGAGAAGTGCAATTTCTTGAACATAAACCAAATCAAACTCAAACAAACTCGTACATAAAATAAGATATCATCTTTTATCTTATCAGTTATATAAATACACACACAAACACACACACACACACACACACACACATATGATTATATAATATGAGTCATTTTTTCTCTTTTTCAATGTGGAATCAGAAACTTATTTGTGGTAAAATTCTTCGTAAATAAAGTAATAACTTTGAGGTCGAGCTTATTTCTTATATTATGAATCATGTTACATTTATTTCAATCTTATATACTTTCAAATTTAAAATGGTTCAACTCTTATAAAAATCAAATAACTTAAATGTTATTGCGTTTAAAAAAAACTTTCAAAATAAAAAATATGGCATTATTCAATTTAATATGATGTAAAAAAATCTCAAACTATAATACTAATAAAATTTAGTTTATTCAAAATCACAATTTTATCATAAACTCTAGTTAATTTTGTAAAAATGAAATTAGTTTATAAAAAATCCAATTTAGTAAGAAGAATAGAATTTAATATTCTTTCACAAGGATTGTCTTACTATTTTTAAAATATAACATAGTAGTCTTCATCTTAAAAGAAAAAGAGTAACAAAAGAGAGGCTTTATTAGGTTAACACTATTGTTAACATAAATTATTCAATTCATAATATTAAAAATATTTCTCTTGTAAAATTTAACAATTTTATATTAATACACTGCAGCAAAAGAAACTTTAGGCAATAGATAAAAGCATATAAATACAATTATTGTTGTCTTTTTATTAAGACATCATAATTCATATTGTTCAATAAAGTGGCATTGTTAAGGGTGTAAGGTAACAAGGTTTTTTATTAGGCAAGAAAATGAATGACGTTGCTTAAAATTTTGACCAAGGCAATAAAGTTGTTTCAAACTATAGTAACAATGTTGAATGGATACTGCAATAATTTATAAGGCAATAAAGTGTTTTTTTATACAACAATTTGTAACAACAAAAGCAACAATTTATTCTTTCATTACCAATAATATGTTAATATAAAAACAAACTCTCGTTAAAGTCAAGTTAGAGAAATTTTGGTCTGATTTTAGAGGAACATGGAACCAATATGGGCCCATGTTCTCAAACTCGAAAACATGGTATAGTCTCCCACTTATGTTCCACCTTAGTGCATTTTGTATCTTAGAGAATTTTCCACATGACCAAATACGTCTTAAATAGGAACACGTATTCTTCAACGTGGCATATACACAAACCCTTATTAATACTTTTAAGACCCATATTTTCCAAGATCAACATTTGGGCACATGATTTAAGGTGTTACTAACCTAACATAGGCTAAACATCAAATCATGCTCCTAGCCTATGTTGAAAGTGATTTGTTAATAAAAAATCTAAAAAGAGCTATTAATCAACATAAAACCAACAACATTCAGTGTTGATCATATCTTTTACAAAAATTTTAGGGTTTTGTGTTATAAAAGAATAAAGAGGGACGTGAGTCAGAGGAGAGGAAGAAGGAGCCAAATTAGAGCATCTTGGGACAAGATAGGATGAACTTTGAGGGGGAAAAAGGGAGATTGAATCAAGAACATCAATAGTTTAAGATCCATGAGAATTAGTTCTTTTTTTTTCTTATCTATTATTGGTTCTTTTTTTTCTTCTTATCTATTATTGGTTTTCTTTATTATATTGTCAACTAAATCCCAATTTAGGGTTAGGGATTTAACTTATATAGGATATTTCAATTATTAATGCATGATTATCTATATATTGAATTTATTCTATATGATCTTCATTATTGAATTTATGTCTGACCATTATAGATTAATTCTTAAGAGTTGTATGAAGGACTGAAAGGAGATATACAATTCATGCAATAGGAGATTAAGCACACTAGATCTAAAGATAAAGATATATTAAATTCATTTGATAAATAATATATTACTATTCATAATGAATTTGATTAGGTTTATTGTCCATTAAGAGTTGGTAATTGTTTAATTAGACTACTTCCTTCATTAGCCCTGTAAGCATCCTATAAGTAATAATGATTCTTTAACAACCTCTGTCACTACCATATACTCTAATTCGATTATAGACAATACAAATACAGAATGAATCATTAGCTTTTAACAAATAAACTCTCCGGTAGGAGTAAAAAACATAGCTTGCAGTAGACCTTGTATTATTTATTTCTTGCATGGTATGAATCTAAATATCACAAATTAAAGGATCACCTTTTTTTACTGATAAACACAATCTTATAGTTTATTGTACCTAAGTACTTAAACATCCACTTGGCTACTTCCTAATGCTATCATCATGGTTTCATCGTGCACTTGCTAATTTGAATAGTAACGCAAGTAAAAGCTAGGTTTCATCGTGCACTTGCTAATTTGACTAGTAACATAAACAAAATCTAGCCTAATTTAAACCATGGCATATATTATACATTTAAAAAAGCTAACATATGATACCTTAGACATATCTTTAACCTTTGCATTTGCTTTTAGGCACTAATACACCTAAATTTGCAAGTGTATATAGTCAGATATAGTAAGTTTAAATTTAGAGCATTTTAGGTTATCATTCCTACAAAGATTAATTAATTATTAAGTTTATTAATCCTAAAAAAGAAATAAAATCAAATAAATAATATTATGAGAAAGTTAATTAAATTACTTAACTAATTAAAGCAATAGGATTAATTATCAAGAAGAATCTATATAATAAAATGTTAAAGCTTTGGCCTTCACTTATTAAGAATTTCAATTATCAAGCAATATTATTTATCCATATTGAAATAATAATTAACTTAAGATGTATATGTTGTATCTTGAGTTATATATATATAATCGATCATAGTAATTAAAGTTATAGTACATCTATTTGATAAATAATTATGTGTATCGTTTAAGGACCAAGATTTCATAAGAAAGGAAGTTAATTACATTTAGTCATATCTTATTGGAAAAAGAATACACTTTAGAAAATGTAGTCGACATGTTGGAAATATTAGGACAGACTACAATTCATCCTATGTAGAGTATATTCGACAAAGTAAAGATTGTTGTTATAAGCATTCCTTAGAAGTATTTAGGTTAACATGACGTAACACAAGGTCATATACTAAGGCATGTTATTCTTTGGAAAACTAAGGTAAAGATAAGGGCTAAATCATAGAGATGTTAGTGTGATATAGAGAAGTTTTTGAAAATGGACATTATTTGGGACATAGTTATGTTTGTACGAACAAGAGATCTAACAACAAGAAGAAGGAAAAAGATTGAATAGAGGAATTTCCAAACATTTGGCGATAGGTATGTCCATATGTTGATAGATAGAGTGAATTACACAACTTAAGACATGAGCATATTAGAGTTTGTATCTATATGTAAAGAGTAACAATGAGTTATACGGTTATGTCCCAAGTCATATTTCTAATAGACTACCTTATGTGAAAAATATATTTTTAGTGGATTTTATATTAAGAAAGAATTTTAAGACTTATTATAGCCATATTTAAGTTATATTAAGTTTAGAAAATAACAAATTATATCGAAGTATATTTGTTAGAGTTTACACATCAATATACCTATTATAAAGCTAATTTTATAAGAGAGAAAATATTTAATTGTCATAAGATTCAGTTGGATAGTAAAGAGAGCACCTCTTAATTCCTAAAAATGTAGATACACCAATTTGGTCGAACTTTGTTAAATTTTTTTTTGTCTTCTCATTTATTTTCTTTGTATTATATTCTTGTTATATATTCCAAGCTTTCTTAACACATTCACTTTCTAATCTCATCTTGTTAATTAGAATTCTCTTTTCAAGAAATGTAACTAGGGAAAGTAAAAAAGTTTCTATTGCTTTGACTACTTAAAAGGTACTTTTATACCTAAAAGGTTTCCTTTGTTTACTATAATAGAGTTGATAGATTTCAAATTGGAATGAAATTTAAATTATGAAAATACAATTTATTATTACAAATCTAGCACATGTATAAATTATTTATAGTTTTCTTCTTTATTTTTTCTTTATGAAATTAAGTTACAAACAATGATTTTTACACCTATTAGATTTAGATAAAAATTGAAATTTTAACTGTACGAATAATTGAATTAGGATTGCTTTAACTTAAAAAGGTTTATACCTTGCAACCATCAATCAATTCAAACCTCTCAATTGATAAAAAGTTCAAATTAGGTTCTAACATTTTAACCATAATTTAATTTAATTTTAAACATTTCAACACGATAAAAAAGAACTATAATATTTTACAAACATTTATTTTGAATCCTAACTTAATGTCTCCTTCAATATCCATTAAAAAAATTATATTTAGTATCCTTCAAAGTACTTCTTCCTAGATGTGTATCTGAAGTTAAAAATAGAACTTGAAAAATAAAAAAATAAAAAAATTCTCATTTTTCTCTCCTTTCTATCTCTCTTTTTTCTTCCTCCTTAACTTCTCTGCTTATAATTTTTTTCTCTCTTTAGTAACTTGCAATATTAAAGAAGTATGCCTGCAATATCCAACCTGCTGCCATCATTAGAAATATTAAAGAACACACGATGCAAATTGAAGAGAAATAAGAGTTAGATATAAACATCTTCTTACAATATGAAACATTATTGATGTTCTTGTCCAGAAACTTGTGTGTTCTCTCACGAACGATGTCTCAGAAACTGTGATGTAAGGCCTATAAATCAAAGAAATAGAATGAATGGAAAGGAGAATAATTTTCCTCATCCCTATCTATTTCTCTTTCCTCCTATCCTCCTCCTTCTTGCTTCTTCTTCTCCTCATAAATTATGTTTATAACAATTGGTGCTTTCGTTGAGAGAACCTATGCCTCCAAAGACTAATTCTTTCTTGGCAGAAGCTATTGTAAACCTCTCAGAGGCGGTGGCCAACCAATTCCAAGAATTACGCACTTCTCAAGAGAGGATTAACACTAAGCTTGAGACCTCCATAATCGAACAACAATCGTCGATTCAAGACCTGCAATTACAACTAACCAAATTAATTACCACCCCCAATAACTCAACTGAACCTAAGGGTCCTCAACCTCCATTACTTCCCATACCTTCCTGGTTGAGTCGGTTGTGCTAGGCCCAGCCCTAGGTCCACGTGTCCACAGCCCATTCGCAGGGTCCACGCATCCACGGCCCATTCGCAGGTAAAAACCTCCCATGCATACGTAGAGACCTACGTAACGACTTAAACCTAGCATCTATTCCATATATAAGATATTATTTGGCCATAATTCAGGTACATGATCAAAACCCTAGCTTCTCTGTTCATAGCTATCAAACCCTCACCTAAAAGACTAACTTGAGCGTCGGAGGGGTCTGCCGGTTACCAACCCTCGGCGTGCCTTGTTCTGTTTTGCAAGTATTCTCTTGCTCAAGACCATCAATCTCATGGATCCAAACGACAACGTCCTACCTCACCAGAATCAGGCCGAACTAGTTGGCGCCCATCGTGGGCCCCGACATCAGGGCACCACATCTAGAAACACGCAGATCAGTCAGGCGGCAGCAGCCAAACCTGATATAGCCGCTGTCGCGGCACTGGCGTTACAGCGGATAGGGTTGCAGTTACCTGCAACTCTCCCGTCGACACACTACGATTCCCGTACACAATCTTCGCACCCGAATGATCAACCGCAACCTCAGAACCTGGATCAAGAAGAACAGAGCATAGCCCTGGAGGATAATGCTGAAACTGATATGCGTCCGAACTTCTAGCCAACCCTCGATGCAAATCCTCCTGTAATACAACAAACCTCCCTGACCCGAAAACAGATCGAGGAAGCGGCGGATCTATTGATTCGCCAAATTTTACAGTCTCAGCATGAACAACAGCAGACACCCGCACGGCATATCGGTATGATGACCAATCGCCATTCTGCTGAAACCCTGCATAAAATCGTGGACGATCGGATCAATGCAGCCATGAATTCCCATCCACATCATCCATCGACGCAATATAGCTCGCCCTTCATCCTGGCAATCTTGGATAGCCTCCCTGCGGCTGACACCAAAATACCGACGCCTAAAAAATATACTGGAAAGACCGATCCCCTAGATTATCTGCAGCATTTCCAGTCGATCATGAATCTACATTGCGTCCCTGATGCCATTCAATGTAAGGCTTTCTGCACGGCCTTTGAAGAAGGAGCTCGGTGATGGTTCAACAGTTTACCTCCGAGCTGCATCACTTATTTTGAGGACTTTAAATCGCTATTCCTCAACCATTTCACCATAAGTAAACGGATGCAGAAGACTACTTTGGAAGTGATGTAGTGGACCCAAGGAAGGAACGAAAGTTTGCGGGAATTCATCACTAGGTTTAATAATGAAGCTGTCGAAATCCCTGACCTCACTTGCTCGTCCATGTTGGCGGCACTGATGAGCAACACAAGGGATGAAGAGTTTAAAAAGTCACTGGCCCTCGATCAGCCCAAGTCTATTCAAGAGATAAGAAATCGGGTGGACAAGTATATACAACTCGAGGAAGTGTTAAAAAACACAAAACGTAGAGCTGACGATCGCGGTCTGAGCGGTCGATCGAATGATTCCCACAAGCGACAGAAGGATCAGTCGAGCTGGAGAAAGCCGACCGATCGACAGAGAAATCGATGAGAATTCTTTACCCTACTCAACAGGCGGTATGCGGAAGTGTTGGCAGCCATGAGAGCGGATGAGGAACCTCTCCGAGAACCCAAAAAGTTGAAGACTTCCTTCAAAAGGAGGGATCTTGATTTATATTATCGCTTCTATAGAGACGTCAGTCATGACACGGAAGATTGCTGGGACTTAAAAAAACAAATCGAACTCCTTATCCAAAGGGGAAGGCTGGGTTGATTTTTGAAGCACGGAAAAAATGTCTATCGAGATAATGATCATAGCAGCGGTCGGCTCGACAACTGGCGATAGCCTTGGAGGCGAAACGATAAGAATGATAGAGGGAGGCAGAATGGAAATAATGACAATCGACGCGAAGCAAGGGGACAGTCCAGGGCAAGAGGTGATAGAAACGCCAGACAACAAGATGACCGACCAGCTAGGGTCATTAACATGATCTTTGGTGGTAGTGTAGCAGGTGGGTCCACCGCTAAAGGGAGAAAGAGGTATGCCCGACAGCTCGGTGAAGATTTGTCGGCCAAGAGAACGAGGCCAAACGATGGGATGATATCATTCAACAAATCTGATCTAGATGGGGTTAATTGTCCTCATGATGACGCGCTCTTAGTAAATCTGAACATGGACGATAACGAAGTGAAACTGGTGATGATCGATACGGGTAGCTCGGTCGACCTATTGTATTATGATGTCTTCAAGCAGATGGAGATATCAGAGGATCGACTACTGCCTATAGAAGGATCTATTAAAGGGGTAACTGGAGCATCAGCCTACCCATTTGCCCGAGTCTTTTTGAAAGTAAAATTCAGAAAAAAGACGTGTCAGATAGAGAAGGGCGTTGAGTTCCTGGTTGTGAAGTTTGGCAAGGCGTACAATGCGATAATCAGTCGAGCCACTCAAAACGCCCTCAGAGCAGTCGTCTCCACCTACTACCAAGCAATGAAGTTCTCAACGCTCCATGGAATCGGTGTTGTCAGAGGTCAGCAGAGAATCGTTAGGGAATGCTACTTAGCGGAAACAAGGACACTAGACGAGGCGGTAGTCTTGACGAGCTCTCTTGACGTGAAAGCTGATGAACAGACGGAGAGGATGAACCCCGTGGAAGAAACGCGACGGGTAATATTGGATGAAGCAAACAAGTCCGAGTTCACTAATCTAGGTTCCGAGCTTCAGGAGGGCCTAGTCAAAGAAATCACATATTGCATAATAGAAAACAGATCGGTCTTCGCCTGGGTACCAGGCGATATGCCTGGAATTTCTCGATCGGTCGCATCGCATTCTCTCGGTATCCGAAAAGACTGCAAGCTAGTTAGACAGAAGAAGCGATAGCAAAGTAAAAAGAGGCAGGAAGTGATTGAGAAGGAAGTAGAAAAACTGCTTAATGCTGGGTTCATTCGGGAAGTCAAATACCCTGAATGGTTGGCGAATGTTGTACTCGTGAAGAAGAAAAATGGAAAGTGGAGAATGTGCATTGACTTCACCGACTTAAATAAAGTGTTCCCAAAGGACAGTTTCCCTTTGCCCAAAATTGATCAGTTGGTAGACTCCACATCAGGGCATGAACTCCTCAGCTTCCTGGACGCTTTCTCGGGCTACCATCAGATTGAAATGAGTCTCGAAGATGAAGAGAAGACAGCCTTTATAACCGACCAGGGCATGTATTGCTACCAAGTAATGCCGTTCGGTTTAAAGAATGCAGGGGCCACTTATCAGCAGCTCGTCATGGAAGTTTTCAAGAAACAGATTGGTTGATCAGTCGAGGCTTACGTGGATGATATGGTCATCAAAAGTAAGACGGTCGCTGAGCACATGGAAGATCTCAAAGAATTCTTCCAGACCCTTAACAAATTTCAAATGAAGCTAAACCCAGAAAAATGCGTCTTTGGTGTGGCATCTGTAAAATTCTTGGGGTTTATGATTACTCAGCGAGAGATTGAAGCTAATCCAGAAAAGATTGAAGCTATCGCCCAAATGCCCTCGCCGCGCTACTTGAAAGAGGTTCAGATACTAACCGGGTGGATAGTTTCTTTGAGCATATTCGTCTCCAGGATGGGGGACAAGTGCCTCCCGTTTTTCAAAATTTTGAGGAAAGCAGATGTGACCCAATTCTACTGGCCGGATGAATACGAAAGAGTATTCCAACAATTGAAGTAGTATCTGACCAGTTCGCCAGTCTTACAGAGCCTAGTCGAGGGAGAGAATCTGATTCTATATTTGGCAGTCACAGAGGGGGTGACTAGTGCAGTCCTTGTTCGATCGAAGGGAACTAAGCAATTCCCGATCTACTATGTCAGTAAGGTGCTGAGCGGACCAGAAACACGGTACACGCCCATAGAAAAGTTGGCTCTCTCCTTGATAACTGCAGCGCGGAAGCTAAGACCCTACTTCCAGAGTCATACCATTGAGGTATGGACTGACCAACCCCTCAGGCAGTGCCTCTAAGAGCCTGAGACCTCGGGGCGATTAATAAAATGGGCGGTAGAGCTGGGGGAGTTCGATATACAATATAAGCCTCGGAATACGATCAAGGCTCAAGTGTTGGTAGACTTTGTTGCAGAAATGAGTCAATTTGACTCGCAGGGCGAGCAACACCCTTCCTGGAGCCTATTTGTCGATGGGTCGTCCAACGTTGAGGGGTGCAGAGTAGGAGTGGTACTGATCAGCTCGCACTAGGAAGAAAAGGTAGAATACGCTCTTCGATTAGAATTTAGAGTCTCCAATAACGAAGCAGAATACAAGGCTCTGATAGCCGACCTCCAATTGGCAAAGGAAATAGGGATAAAGCATCTGAAGGTGTACAGTGACAACCAAGTAGTGGTTGGTCAAATCACCGAGCAGTACGAGGCCAAGGGGAGCAGTATGATCAAGTACCTGGAGTTGATAAAGCAGGAGTTGAGTAATTTCGTGCAATACTCGGTCAACAGGATAGAGCGGACTCAAAATGCCAAAGCAGATGCGCTCTCCAAAATGACCTCCGATCGAGATGCGAGAAATAACGTTTTGGTCGAGCGACTAGACCGGCCTAACATTCAGAAAGTCAATGAAGTCCTTGACGCAAATGCCGAGCGATCGAGTTGGATGGAACTGATCAGACAGTATCTCCTCAGGGGAACACAGCCTGAAGATATCTTGGAGGCCAAGAAACTAAGGATAAAGGCGGTTGAATATGCAATCGTTAATGGCACCTTGTACAAGCGATCTTATGACTGGCCACTACTGCGATGCCTGAGTGGAGAAGAGGCAGAACAGGCAATGGCCGAAGTCTACGAAGGGATGTGCGGAAATCACGTAGGAGGCAGAATGTTGGCTCATAGGTTGATTAGACAGGGGTATTACTGGCTGACAATGAAGAGAGACCGCCAGGAAAAAGTCAACCGGTGTGAGGCTTGCTAGAAAAACAGTAGCCTGCCTCACCAGCCGACCGAGAGGATGAAAATCGTGAGCCATCCTATCCCCTTTGTTCAATGGGGAACGGATATACTAGGACCTTTCCCCCTCGGCCCTTGATAAAAGAAGTTTTTGATAGTAGCAGTGGAATACTTCACCAAATGGGTAGAAGCTGAGGAGGTCGCTACAATTACTGAGCAGAAGATAGAAAATTTTGTAAGAAGAAATATACTAAGTCGCTTTGGAATGCCTATGGTGTTGGTTATAGATAACGGTCGGTAGTTTGACAACGACAAGTTAAGAGACTTCTGCGAGTGACTAAAGATAAGGCTCCAATTGACTTCAATAGCTCACCCTCAAAGCAACGGTCTTGTGGAGAAAACTAACAAAAAGATAATGAGCGTCCTCAAGAAGCGCTTAGATGAACGTAAGACTTGGGTAGACGAACTAGATGAAGTATTGTGGGCTTACAGAACTACCCCAAATGGAGCCATAGGAGAAACACCGTTCAGGATGACTTTTGGGGCAAAAGCCCTAGTTTCAGTAGAAATAGTGCTGCACAATCAAAGAGTGTCGAGCTATGAAGAAGAGCGGAATAATGAAGCCCACCGAGTAGAACTTGTGCTTCTCAGTGAAGACAAGGATAGGGCAGCCGCTCGTTCGAAAGCCGTCAGGCAAAAAGCAACAACGTTCTATAATAGAAGGGTAAAGCCGAGCGATATAAAGGTCAACAGATACGTCCTGCACGATGTGAACTGGAAGATTCTACCGAGGCCCTGGAACTCTCAAAACCTAAAGGCGTTCTACCAGTAGATAAGCCTTATTTTAGCTCTCATTTCTTTGTTTATTATTGTTTATTGTACACAACTTATGGGTACCTTTTTCCTGGCCCTGCCAGTCAGGTTTTTTAACGGTCCATGCCCTTATCATCGACAATAAAGGGGTTTTTAGATTTCTTGGCAAGAAAAAAAGAAATCTCATTAAATTTGGCAAAGAGGAGAAAATTCCACCAACTGATCGCTCGACCTCGACATCGATCGACTACGCTCAGCCAGGTTGCCAAGACAAGATCTTTGGAACCATCGCTCGGCCTCGACATCGATTGACTACGCTCGGTCTCGACATCGATCGACTACGCTTGGCCAGGTTGCTAAGACAAGATCCTTAGAACCATCGCTCGGCCACAACATCGATCGATTAACGCTCGGCCAGGTTGTCAAGACAAGATCCTTGAAACCAGGCGATATCGAGAAGATAAATTTTGGATCGCTCGGCCTCGACTATTGCTCGGCCAGGTTGCCAAGAAAAGATCCTTGGAACCATCGCTCGGCCTCGACATCGATTGAATAATGCTATGCCAGGTTGCCAAGACAAGATCCTTGAACCAATGCTCGGCCTTAACATCGATTGACTACGCTCAGCCTCGACATCGATCGACTACGCTCGGCCAGGTTGCCAAGACAAGATCCTTGGAATCATCGCTTGGTCTCGACATCAATCGACTAACGCTCGGCTAGGTTGCCAAGGCAAGATCCTTAGAACCAGGTGATGCCGAGAAGATGAATCTTAGATCGCTCGGCCTCGACCATTGCTTGGCCAGGTTGCCAAGACGAGATCCTTAGAGCCATCCCTCGGCCTCGACATCGATCGACTAATGCTTAGCCAGGTTGCCAAGACAAGATCCTTGGAACCAGGCGATGCCGAGAAGATAAATCTTAGATCGCTCGGCCTCGATCATTGCTTGGCTAGGTTGCCAAGACAAGATCCTTGGAACTATCGCTCAACCTCGACATCGATCGACTACGCTCGGCCTCGACATCGATCGTGTTGGACCCCGAACCTTGAAGCAAAAATTAGAAATATGAAAATAAAAGTAAATGAGTGTTTTTGTATATAATTTATGTGATAGATGAGGAAATGTGAATTATGTATGGATCATGGGTTGAGAAGCCTTAAGCATGAATCATGATTAGATATGTAAGATGTTATGGAAAAGCAAGAGATTATGAATGACAAGATGCTATAGAATGTTAGAAATCATATAAATTGAGGCTGAGATTTGGATGAATTCCAAATGATAGTTGAATTGTTATAAATGATGTGCAATTAAGAAAGTGAGGTTGGCATGAATGTTAAGTTTTGTATGAGGATAAAAATGTGTATGCTGATTCAAGGGAAATTAGGGAATGATTGAAATAGATTTGGCCAAAGTTGCCTTCTTTGAAGTTGTAGCTTGTTCTTTTATCTTTCTAATGAGACTAAATATGCAAGTTTTCGAGATCGGAGTTAAGAGTTATAGTTGATTCAAGTTATGATGTTATATAATATTGATGTTAGTGACAGCTTTGATGACTTGTTTGAGATTTGTGGTTTTGAAGAACCGATTTAGTTGAGTTTTGAGAAGATTGTGAATGTAATTTGTTGTTTCGATTATTATGAAGAGTTAGCCATTTGAATAAGTAAATATGTGAAGATTATAAGTATATATATATATGATGTTAGTTTGGATGTGAGAAGCTTTGGAAGGGGTTGAAGAGGTTTTGAGAAATCCATGTCTATTAAACAGAGTTTTACGGGTCAAAAGGACCCTTTTCTGTGCCTATGTCCGTTAGACGGACATGGATGTCTGTTTAACGGACTTTCTCGGATGAATTGGTACACTTTGGCCCAATAATGTACGTTAAACAAACATGCATGTCCGTTAAACGGACATTCACGGGTCAGCTTGTGAAAATGTTGATTTTTGACACTTTTGGAGGCCGATTTTGATTTTGTGGTCTTCATAAGAGTCGTATATCTAGAAGTCTACTTTCCAATGGTCCAAGAAAGAAATCGATCAGATCTCTAGATTGAAAGTTATGGCATTTACGCCAAAAGAGTTTCAAATCGATTTAGGGTTTGAACATGTTGAATTATTTTGATCATAACTTACTCACCCAACCTCCAATTGAGGTGATTCTTGAAGCAATGAATTCCTAAGACATGTATCCTTCTCTTCAAAAAAATTTTTATCATTTGGAGTTGAATTGAAAGAGTAGGATTGAATCTTATGATAATCGAAATAATTTGTTTCATTCTGATCTTGCTATTTTCTTTTTTTCATCTGACCTTGTCTAATCTTTTACTTATATCTTTTCCGTCCGACATCCAAATGACTTGGTTCTTAAAGCGTTGGATTCCTAAGACAATGAATTGAATTTTATGTGAAATTGGTGAATTTTAGAAATTAATTGAGAAAGATTGATTTAATCAAAATGAGTTAGATAATTTTCTGAATATGGTTTGGTATTTTGGAAAATTCGGGATATGTGGTGATCTGATTTAAGTGATTCTTGAGGAAAAATAAAATTAAGTTATGGGGCTACAAATCATATGAAGAAATTAAATTTCAATTTAGCCTTTAAGAATGTAAATTTTTGGAAGGAAGTGAATTGCTAGAAAATGTGTTAGTAGAATGATATGTTTGACATGTTTGGACTATAACTTTTGATGTAGTGCTCAAAATTGGATAATTTTTGTGTCATTATGAAATTACGACAATAAGGAACAACTTTAGAGAAGAAAGTTGTAGCAAATTCCTTCATTTTGATGATGAAAATAATGTCCCAAAGTAAGCTTGTTTGAAAAGAAAGTTAAGGGGCAGTTTCGGAAATCCACTTAAGGAGTTGAGACTTTAGGCTTAAGTGGAAGGGAAAATTGGACTTTTAGCCCTCATTAATGATGTGGCACTATAAATAAGAGGTGGCTGGCATCCTTGGCAAGGGAAAAGTCGAAAATGAAAGAAGAAAATGAGAGAATGAGAGAAGAGAGGGCTGGCGATGGAGAAGAAGAAGAGAGAAAAGAGAGA